>CANTUT010000356.1:1147500-1297500 GCA_947687605.1 Reutealis trisperma | reverse complement strand
TAAAATGCATGATTTATGTTTATTTTTTTGTTTCGAGCATTTAATTTGTTTTTCTTTAATTCTTTAGTTTAATTTAACTACATTTATGCTTATTAGCAATTTAGGCATACATAACCTATTTATTACTTTAGGGATGATATATTATGGAATTTACATATTAGGTATTTTCTTGGCAATTTTGTAGCGAGTATGAGATTTTCTTTAGGACATTTTATGGAACACTTGGTGGGCATGACTTTGGTTACATTTTGGAAGAGTTTTGGGGCAAATTGGAAAAAGCCCAAATTGCCCAACATAAATTCACATTGCCAACAATATATTGCACAACTCATTTGGAATTTTATAGGCCAAGCAAAGGGTTCATTCCAACATGGAAAGTCATGAAAAAAATTCAAGCATGAACAAAGGTAATTTTGCCTCCAAGGGTTTGGCCAAGCATGGCTTCATCAAGGGGGATTCTATAATTCAAACTAAGATCATTTCCATGTTATTTGATGCTAAGCTAACACATTTAAGCAATAAAATTGGAAGAAAACAACCTTGAAGTGGAACTTTGAATATATAGGTAGAATTGATGATTTTAAGCAAACCTATGTATTTTTCTTCAAATTCAATCATTCCAATTGTTGGAATCCATTCCTTAAGCATTAGATTTAACTATTCTTAAGTCTTTTTAGGTGAATTTGATGTTTTAGCAACAATTTGATTTAGGGTGTATTTGAAGAGTTAGGAAGTTTTCCATGCCAAATACACTAATTTATCACATAATTTTCATACTAAATCATCTTTTCCACTTACTAACATCTATCTCTATGAATTAAAATCAAGAAAAGTAGACAAACCTTGCTTTTCTTAAAATGGCAAATTTTTTCCAATCTCCACTTCTTCAACTTCTCGCTTATTTCTTAATTAATTCTTAGTGGGAAGTAATTTGGATGATGAAAGGAGGTTATTTGCTATAAGTTTGCAATGGTTTTTCCAAAGAAAATTGAAAGAAAAAAAATGGAGAAGAGGGGTTAGAAGAATTCGACCAAGAGGAGAAAAAGAAGGGAAAAATTCTGATTTTTGTACAGAAAATTCTAGAAAAAATCTGTTATATGGGCTGAATTTAAACAAATTACAGTTTAGTCCTCTAATTTTTTAAGTTATGCAATTTGGTCCTTGCAAATTTATAGTTTGGTCCTTCTCCATACATTTTTAAATGTTAATATTAAACTTAACTAAGCTTAATTAAGGTATTTATTCACTTTTAGATTATTATTCAAAGATTATAAATTTTACTAAATAAATTTCAGAAAATATAGTACTTTAAGTACTTCTACAATTTGGTGTATATGTGGTTTCACTATGGTTTCATTTATATTTCTCTTTGGTTTCACTTAGGTTTCTTATACTTTTCATATATTCAAATGCTATGCAAAAATCTTATGCAATTCCTTAATATCAACTTCAAATTAAAATTCTAAAATTCACTACCTAACCAAAGCTAATTCCTAGGATGTTACAAATTTATGCAATTCGCAACATCTCAGCCATAGTGCATGAGTAGGACTAATGTTCGATGTCTTTGTAACCATAAGAAATGTTAGAATCAAAATTTTCTTGAACCATATATCGTCAAGTTGTACATCCTAAAGAAGGATTTTGTACCAGGGTACTATAAATAGTATTTACACGATGAAGTTAGTAGATCTGAAACTTTAGCTGCGGTTGAAGTAAACAGTGAAGAAACGGATAATTTTCCTCAAACTATGTACCATAATATGTTGATGGATGACTTTGGGCTAGATTTTAATTGGGATGGAATGGAGGAAGCACCAAATCTAATCGCTTAAAAACTGTATGGTATGTCAGAAGTAGCTAATGAAGAATTATGGCCTGGTTATGAAAAACATTTTAAGTTATCTACAGTGGCATGACTTTTAAATATCAAATCAGAATACCATCTATCTAAAAGGTATTATGATGAGATATTGCAGTGGTACAATGAGTCATTGCTTGAGGATAATACAATGGTGGATAGTTTCTATAGCACCAAGAAGTTAATGCAAGGTTTGGGCCTTCTAATAGAGAAAATTCATTGTTGCAAGAATAATTGCATGATTTACTAGGGTCAAGATAGTAATCTGATTGCATACAAGTTTTGTGATTGGCGTAGATATAAGCTAAGACGTCAGGGTGCATGTCCATCTAACAAAATTTTTTTTATATAAGATCATGTTTTACTTCCCTCTTACTCTGAGATTACAGAGATTGTATGCCTCTAAAGCAATTACAAAGCATATGAGATGGCATGCGGAACATGAAGAGGAAGATGGGGTGATATGACACTATTTGGATTTTGTAGCATGGAAGCATTTTAATCTGGTAAATCTATAGTTTACTTATGAAATCTGTAATGTCTATTTGGGGCTATACACTGATGACTTCTAACCTTTTAGACAATCTGAACAACAATACTCATCATAGACAATTATAGTGATGTCATATAATCTGCATCCAGGGATGTATATGAAGAAAGAATACATGTTCTTGTCTATAATAGTCCTCAGACCAAATAATCCAGAACATAGATTGGATATATTTTTATAGCCTCTAATTGCAGAATTGCTATGGCTGTGAGATATAGGCACTGAAACATATGATGTGACTATGAAGCAGAATTTTCATATGCGAATTGCTCTAATGTGGACTATGAGTGATTTCCCTACATACAGTATGTTGTCTAGATGGAGTACTCAGGGTAGACTTGCATGTCCATATTACAAGAAAATAATGGATTCCTTCACCCTTCCTAAAGGGGGTAAGCATGGCTTGATTTCCACAGCAAGTTCTTATCGCCTGATTATCCTTTTAGATGGAACAAAACAACTTTCATAAATAATTGAGTTGTCTTTGCATCTGCTCCGCCTAAACGGTTGGGAATAGAATTATTGTAAGAAATAACTAGTTTGAAGTTGATGAGAATGACTGAAGTAGGGGCTGATGATGTGAAAGCTCAAATTACAAAGCAAAGTAGATATGGATGAAAGAAATGAATTATATTTTGGGATTTGCCATATTGGATTATTAATTTGATCAGACATAATTTGGATTTCATGCACATTGAAAAGAATATGTTTGAAAATATCTTTAACATGTTAATGGACATTCCAAGAAAAACCAAAGATAATGCTAAATCTATACAGGACTTGAAATAGTTCTGCCTTAGTAAAGAGTTAGAGATGGGTGAAGTCTCCAGAAAATATCTGAAAGCAAGATATATACTCAAGAAGTGAGGCAAACAAGTCTTGTCTGAATGGCTGAAAGATTTAAAATTTTCAGATGGGTATGTATCTCATATGGGTTGATGCATTAATTTGCGAAAATTAAGGTTGGTTCAAATGAAGAGCCATGGCTATCATGGTTTCATGCAATGCTTACTTTCTATTGCTTTTTGTGAAATTTTATCGAGGGATGTCTGACAATCATTGATGGAGTTGAGTTTATTTTTCAAAGAACTCACTTCAACATTTCTTAGGGAAGAGGATATGGCGAGGCTTGAAAATACCATTCAACTAATCTTGTATAAACAGGAATGTATTTTTCTCCCAAGTTTCTTTAACTTCATGGATCATTTACCAATACATCTTGCATATGAAACTCATATAACGGGCCCTGTTTAGTACCGTTGGATATATCCATTTGAGAGGTGAAATCTTTGACTAATGTAATATTTATGATGTGGGTCAAATTTAATACCTTAGTCTCTAAGACTAAGTATAGAGTGAGTAGAGTGTCGAACTCTAAGGAATTTGGAGCAATTTTATATTAACCGAGTAATTACTAAGATGGATAGGCAAACAACAAACAAAAGAAATTGACTTATTCTATCTAATCTAAAATACTAAAGTTTTATTATTACTTTAATAACAATAGACAATGAAAATTAGAATTACAACTCATAATTAATTGTGAACTATAAAAGTTAGTAACATATAAACACATGCAATGATTGGAGAATATGACCAAAAATTCTTAAAAGTAACTCTCATTGTCAATTAAGAGTATTTTAATTTAGAGTCTATAAGCATTCTCATGTCATTATAGAGATAAACTAAAATCATTAAGTTCCATGCCAATTCTTTAACCCCTCAAAGTGGATTTATTGTCTCCAAGTACTTTCCTATCCTTTGAGTAATTTCAATTGCATTTCCACCAAAATGCCCCAACTCTCATTGTGAACAAAATGATTAACAAGTTATAAATGGTGATCAAGCATACATAATACAATGTAGGACTCAATTGAAACTAAATCATTCATGCATATTAAGAATGTAGTTCATAAAATTAATTCATCATTGCAATTCTAACAACTTATTAGCCTAAGTACATGGTAAAATATAACATGGTAATAATGCAAGCATTCATTATTGAATAATAAAATAAAAAATAGAAGAAAGGAAGAAAGATTGATGAATGAAAACTCCTTTATTCTTCAGGAAATTACATGCACAATTCTTGAACTTGAAGTGCCTTTTGGAAGAACACTTGATACAAACCAATTACTTAATTCTAATAAGGTGTTTACAAGGATTTTAAGTAAGTTTTTCCTATCTAATACAATAGCATATCCTTCCCAAAATAAAGCCAAATCCAAGTATTTATAGGCCCCAAGGTGTCCCAAGAAGTGCCCCTTTGAAAAAGGTGTCAAAATGAAAGGGTGCCTTGAAAGGGTATAGTAACCACCCTGTCACGAGTTGGCATAGGCGGAATGAGTCAACACAGTCCTCTTCATTGGCTTGTCTTTACTCCTAAACTTGACACTTGGTTCCATTTTGGTCCTTAGCTTCCATTTTCAATCAAAATCATCTTTTTACACCTATGTTATCCTATAACACTCAAACAAAGGATCAAGCACACCCTAGCATAGAAAATTAACACAAAACATGCATGCATTCAAACAAAATAAATAAAGATATTATTAGTTTGGTTATGCCATTTTGCATCATATCAAACTCCCCCATACTTAGACCTTGCTTGCCCTAAAGCAAGAAGAAAAGATAAAAGAGAAAAACAATGTACTTTACTTTTTCTAAAATAAATGTAGCAATCTTATTAAGTTAACTTTGAGTCATGCAAGGAGTATAGTATTAATGTATCAATGAAACAATTTTAAATGCCCAACAATGGTAAAGGTGACAAGTCTTATAGTATAAGCCCTAAGTTTGTCTAATTACTCATTCCTATCAAGAACAAAGTCATAATTATAAAGTCAAGGTCCTAACCATACTTTTTAAGTCAAAACATCCATTCATTAAGTCAAGAATTCTAAAGATATACATAGCCTTTAGGACATAAATTACACACAAATATATCTAGTCTCATGGCATTTTTTGGATACTTTTTATTTTTACTTTACTTCTTCTTCTTCTTTTCTTTTCTTTTTTTTTTTTTTTTTTTTTATTTTATACTAGTATTACCATGCATGTTTTTCAAATTGAATGCAACTAAGGAACATACTCATTTGCCCACAACTTACTCAACATACATATATTCACTAGTGACATCATGCATATTTTTCGAATTAAATGCAACTAAGGAGCAAACTCATTTGCACACAACTTACTTAACATATATATATTCACTAGTAAAGATTGTTCATACTTTTTTTTTTTTTTTTTTATGTGTGTCCTCATCCATTATTGACTAGATGCATTACTCATATTATGGCTATAGTTTCCCTTAGGCAACTTAAATCCCTAAAAACCATAACTTAAATCCTTACAATTTTAGCATTTAAGCATAGTTAAGAAGTTGACTAGATAATTTTTAAACTTCAAAAATAATAAAAATGAGATAAAAAGACAAACTCAAAACAAATGCTACAAAAGACTTAAAAATTTTACCAATTGGGCATAAAATTATTCATTAAATTGCTATAAAGTAACTCCTTAACAAAACTTAAAATGACTCTAAGTAAGATACTACTAAAAAATGTGGAGAAAAGTTAAGTTTGAAAGTTAAAACTTTGAAAATTTTGATGCAAAAGGCAAAGACTAAACTAAGAAAACAAACAAACAAACAAAGCAAAGTAATAATAATTAAAATCTTACTTCTATCCCTCCCCCATACTTAAACTTCACTTTGCCCTCAGTGTGAAATCCAAATATAAAGGAAAGGAAATAAGCACTCCCTCAATCTGCCGATGGAGATGGAGTAGACTGGATGTTGTAGCCAGATTGGTCAAAGAATTGTTTCATCTTATACTCCATCTTATATTAGCGGCGATCAATTTGTCGGTTCCAAGTCTCCATATCATTGAATTGGCATTGCATTATCCTTTGATTCTCCAAAAGTTGCTCTAAAAATTGTGTTTCCCTATTTGATGAGCTACTTGCACCACTTGGCTTATTCAAAGATGGAGGAAGGTCATCAGCAGGTTGCTCCTCATGGTGAGGTTCACTTCACTAGATTGCTTCTCCTCATCTTGAGAAGGTTGTGCTAAACCTTTCCTAATATGATCTAGACCGTGCCTTCTTCATGTGAGAGGATTAGGAAATTTGCCCCATAAATGTATGCCAAATCTTCCATTGAATGTTCTTCTTATGGCCTTGAAGATGAAGAGTCCCTTTTCTTACCCATATCAAAAGGAAAATAATGCAGGAAATAGAAGAGAAAGATGTTTATTTTAAAAGAAGAAGGAGATGATGCTTAGGAAATGGAAACAAATGGAAGAAAGTTAAAATAGGTGAAGGGATGTTTAAAGGACCCATGTATATTAATTGGGAATGTGAAAAATTTTGAAAAGGGGATGGAATTAGGTGGTTGTGTAGGTTAGGGTGTAAGAAAGATGTGAAAGGTCATGAGCTTTATTAGGAAAGGGCATAAATCTTCACTTGGAATTTGAAATATTTTGAAAATTAAAGAAGAAAATTTGATTAAATAAATGGAAAGTAACAATAGATAAAATAAAAAATAAAAAATAAAAAGGAATAATAATAAAAGAAAGCAAAATTAGTGCAAAACATAAAAAACTTAAAATAGAAAAAACTGAAATTAAGTAGCAAAGAGGGCACGAGTTGGCACATAGGGCACGACTCAGCACCCATCCTCTTTGTAACGAGTCGGCACACAGTGGCACGACTCGTTACTTAACAAAATAATTTTTTTTAAAGAATATAAGAATTATAATGAAAGAAAACTTACCATGCTATATATAAAGGTCTATAGCTTGATCATACCTTTGCCAAATTAAGGTTTGGAGAGAGGTATTGACCTTGTTTGATCAATTGCACTTACCATGGTTGTCTCATCTCCCATATATTCTTAAGATGTAAGTTCTTCAAGCAAGGTGACAGCCTCTCTTGCTGTCTTGTCCATCCATTTACCACCAGAAGTTGCATTGACGATGTTTATATTCTCGTCCGTAAACCCATTATAGAAAATTTGAGGAATCATCCATTCTGGCAAACCATGGTGTGGGCATTACCTTTGAAGTTCCTTGAACCTCTTCCAAGCCGTATAAATTGTCTCATTCTCATTTTACTTGAAAGTGGTGATTTCATTATGAAACTTTGCAGTCTTATGTGGTAGAAAGTACTTGTGGAGAAATGCTTGCTTTAATTGATCCCAAATGGTGATTGATTCACTTGGCAAACTAGCCAGCCAAAGTTGAGCCTTCTCTTTGACAGAAAAAGGGAAGAGCCTTAAACGTATGGCATCATTCAATACTCCATTGATCTTAAAGGTTGCACACACATTGAGAAAGGTTAAGATGTGAGCATATGGGTCCTCTCCTTGCAAACCTCCAAATTGATTATTTTGTACCATTTGAATGATGCTTGGCTTAATTTCAAAATTGTTGTTTGCAATGGATGGAGCCACGATTCCTCCCAAGCTACTTGTTATGTCTAGCATGGCAAAATCACCTGATGTTCGTCCCTCTGGTCTAGCCATTTCAACCAAATTTTGCTTATTCTCTCTTCTTTGTCTTTGATCCCTACTTAAAGCATGCAAAGTTCGTTCAATCTCAAGATCAAATGGCAAAATATCATTAGTACTTCTATAACGCCTTATAATGGCAAAATTAAATAACAAAACAAAATAATAAAATAAATAAAAAATTAGAAAATCAAAATCAGAAAATAAAAACCTAAAACAACTTTTCACTACCCTAAGTTAATAAAATTCTAATCAAATTCCCCAGCAACGTTGCCAAAATTTGATGTGGGTCAAATTTAATACCCTAGTCTCTAAGACTAAGTATAGAGTGAGTAGGGTGTCGAACACTAGGGAATTTGGAGTAATTTTATATTAACTGAGTAATTACTAAGATGGATAGGCAAACAACAAACAAAAGATGTTGATTTATTCTATCTAATCTAAAATACTGAAGTTTTATATTACTTTAATAACAATAGACAATTAATATTAGAATTACAACTCATAATTAATTTTGAACTATAAAAGTTAACAAAATATAAACACATGCAATGATTGGAGAATATGACCAAAAATTCTTAAAAGCAACTCTCATTGTCAATTAAGAGTATTTTAATTTAGAGTCTATAAGCATTCTCATGTCAATATAGAGATAAACTGAAATTATTAAGTTCCATATCAATTCTTTAACCCTTCAAAGTGGATTTCTTATTTCTAAGTACTTTCTCATCCTTTGAGTAATTTTAATTACATTTCCACCAAAATGCCACAACTCTCATTGTGAACAAAATGATTAACAAGTTATATATAGTGATCAAGCATACATAACACAATGTAGGACTCAATTGAAACTAAATTATTCATGCATATTAATAATGTAGTTCATAAAATTAATTCATCATTGCAATTCTAACAACTTATTAGCCTAAGTACATGGTAAAAGATAACATAGTAATAATGCAAGCATTCATTATTGAATAGTAAAATAAAAAATAGAAGAAAGGAAGAAAGATTGATGAATGAAAACTCCTTTATTCTTCAGGAAATTACTTACACAATTCTTGAACATGAAGTGCCTTTTGGAAGGACACTTGATACAAACCAAGTACTTAATTCTAATAAGGTGTTTACAAGGATTTCAAGTAAGTTTTTCCTATCTAATACAATAGCATCTCCTTCCCAAAATAAAGCCAAATCCAAGCACTTATAAGCCCTAAGGTGTCCCAAGAACTGCCCCTTTGAAAAAGGTGTCAAAATGAAAGGGTGCCTTGAAAGTGTATAGTAACCACCCTATCACGAGTTGGCACAGGTGAAATGAGTCAGCGCGGTCCTCTTCATTGGCTTGTCTTTGCTCCTAAGCTTGGCATTTGGTTCCGTTTTGGTCCTTAGCTTCCATTTTCAATCAAAATCATCTTCTTACACCTATATTATCCTATAACACTCAAACAAAAGATCAAACACACCCTAGCATAGAAAATTAACACAAAATATGCATGCATTCAAACAAAATAAATAAAGATATTATTAGTTTGGTTATGCCATTTTGCATCATATCAATTTACAACCACATCTTTTAATTTATACTAAGTTATATTCGTAATCTATGATATTTATCTACTATAGATTTAATGAACATTTGAAACATAATGTCAAAAACAAAGCAAGAGTTGAGGGCTCCATCTCCAATGCATACTTAATTGAGGAAGCCTCATCATTCTACTCTTATTATTTCAAACCCCACATCTATACAAGGCATAGGAGAGTATCTTAAAATGATGATGGCGGAATGCCTGAAGGAGTAAATATCCCCGGTATTTTATTAATATTCACTCACCCAGGTATACCATATAGTCGACATAAATTGAGATTGATGACCATGGAAGAATACAAGGCAGCAGTCGTACATTCTTCTGAATCTCTCCAAAGTTGCAAAATACATCGAGTAAGTTACAACTTATTAAGTAATAACTCACATTAAGTCATTTTCAAGTTTCTTGATCGTTTTACTTATTTTTTTCCCATTTTATAAAGCTTATACATTGATATGTTGAAGTAATCTGTGCTAAATATAGCAACAACTAATATAGACAATAAATTAGAGACTGAATTTACTCAATGGTTTAATTCTTATGTAAGTTTAATGTAGTAAAGTTACTTAAAAATTAATCTAAGATTTCTTTCCTATACCGTCCTATTTATATGTTTATTTTTTCCATAGGCTAAGGATCCAAGAAATAAAATTATGAATCAATTCATTCTTAATCTTTCTAAAGGTCCGTTACGGTATGTTATGACTTATTCTATTTATTTTGTCAACGGTTACAAGTTTCATACTGAAAAGGGAATTTTGGGTAGGTTATCAATTAATAGCGGGGTTTATATAAAGGGTTCCAATTATAGTGAGAATGCATTTGACTATTACGGTCGACTAACAAAGGTAATGCAATTGGAATATCCTACACTTCTAATTAAGAGGACTGTTTATTTAAGTGTGAACAGTTTGATCCAATGCCAAATGTGAAAACGAAAGTTCACGAGTAATATAATCTTGTTGAAGTCAACCACAGGCAGCGATTCAATAAATATGAGCCATTTATAATGGCAATATAAGCTTGTCAAGTGTGGACAATATGCAAGATTAAAGTTAGATTAGTCATGGAGAGTATTGACGTTATTGGAATAAGTACAACATCTGAAGAACCATTTCAAGATGACAAAGTTGATGAGCCTATGCTTGAAGTTAACGATGACGAGCCTCATACAACTTTAAATGATCTTGATGAGCAATTGGTTGAAATGAATGATGAAGATGATAATGATACTGAAGATGAAATCGAGTTTGATTCAGAAGTTGAGACACCTAATGAAAACATAAATGAAGATGATCTCGAAAAAATAAATTCTAAATAAATATATATTTTTTAATAATTGTGTATTTCTTTTTTCTAACTTGTGTATTAATTTCTTGAATTTATATTTACATTGTTATATCTCAATTAAGTAATTTAAATTTGCTAAGATCATGTTTGTTTTTTTTTAATTTTTATTTAATATTAAAGAATGAATTAATTTATATGAATTAATGAATTATAAATATGTCGACTCCAGACATGTACTGACTCCGGGAGATATTCTCGGTAGCAGTACATCTATGTCTAGGAAACAACATTACATGCAGGGAGCGAGTGCTACCACTGGTGCTCATCCTACCACCAGTTCATCACTTCCCACCATTGGTATTTCTTCTTTACCCTCTATCTCTCCTTTTATACCTCCCACATTCACCCTATCGATCATCACCACACAGATCCCTTTATCCTCTCCTCCTCCCATGTCTACTATTCTATCCATTATTCTTTCATTCCCTATCCTGAATATTCCTTCCACTATTCCTCTTCTATCCGCTGGTCTTTCATCTTCATCACCTTCCATTGTTCTTTCATCTGTTACTCCTCTATTCATTGTTCCTTCACCCATTTCTCCTTCATCTACTCATCCTTCATCTTCTACACTTACCACCAGTACCTCTGCTACTGCTCCTATTATTGGAGCATGTCCATCCATAGCCCCAGCAATAGTTGACGATGCCCACCCATTCCTGCCACCAGATCCGGGACATAAGCAACATCTCATGTTGGATGGAGATGTGTAAGTATTATATTTCTTAATATAATTCTTAATTTATAATATCTCTTGCTTTTTGTTTAAATAATTGATTTAATTGCAGGATGTATTCACTCGAAATGGTGCGAACTATTTATAAGATATTTAAGAACCAATTGAGGCCTGAGAGCATGTATTGAAAATCAGTGTTAAGAGACCAACAAGTACTATTGGAAATACTATATATATATATATATATATATATATATATATATATATATATATATATATATATATATATATATATATATATATATATATATATATATATATTCTAAAAATTTCTAAAAAAAATGGAATATAAAAATAATAAAATATTTTTGAAATTATTTGAAATAATTAATAAAATATTAAATATAATAACATATAACAAAATATATGTTATATTTAATAATATACAATAATATAATAAGTATAATAATAGATAATATATTATAATTAAATATAATAATTTATAGTACACTATAATAAACTATAATAATATATAATAAAATATAATAAATATAATAATTTTTAATATTATGTATTAAATAGATACATAATATTAATAAATTAATTTTGAATTTTATTTATTAATTATTATTTATATACTAACTCATTTTTTTTTTATTTTTTGTAGAAGCACTACTACTGGAACCGGGCTATTGATGCCTTGGTGAAGACAACCTTTTTTAAGAAGGCTGCAAATAAGTGCAAGAACTTCCTCTGCAACGTCAAGAGGAAGGGGAAGAAAGAGACATGGATCCCTCGGGAGACTTGGGATGCTTAGAAAAGATATTGAGATTCTCTCGAGCATAAGCAGCTCTCCCAGAAGGCATCTTAGAATAGAAAGTCAGATAAAAGCGGTCCAGTGAGTGGACCATCTAAGCATATTGGAGGGTCTGTCCCTGCGACTGAGCATGCAAGGAAATTGGTAAGATGTTGATTTTTAATATAAGTTATTAATTTGTTTATAATTTTGATATGTACTTTAAAAATTCATTTACTTTTCTAAAGATATTAATTTCATAATTTTTTTAGTTACTAATTTTAGTTTTATACTTTTAATTCTTAACAGAGAAATGATCTTAATCAGGATCCAACTCCTGAAGAGGTCTTCGTGCGCACCTACATGAGGAAGGAAGATCGACAGACCTTTATTGACCAGCACTCCCAACTGATTCATATAAGTTTTAATTACCAATTTTTCTATTAAAGCAAATTACAAATTTTGGTTAGAACTAATATTATATAAAAAAAAAACAGGAGGATCTCAGAAATTTTTACAAGCAGATGTTGCAATCAACCTTTAGATCCACTGAGCCACCTTAGATCTACTGAGCCACCTCAGATGGACAAGTTTGAGCTATACTTCAAAGTTGTCAGGGCTGGGAGAAGGTACGAATATATGGGATGGATTCTTTGGCTTGATCATTCAAACATCCCAAGGCTAGTTCTTCCTCAACTCCTCCACCGCCATCACCGCCTACAACTGAGCATATGTAGCAGGAGATCAATAGGCTAGTAGTTCAGATGCAGGAGGAGATACAACAGATGGTCTAGGAGTAGGTCCACCAGTAGGTGGAGCTAAAGATGCAATAGTTCTTCTCACGGTACTTTACTGGTAGTGTTGCTCCTCCACCATCTTCTACTACTTCTCAGCACCTTTCAATTGGAGATACTGCTATTGCTGCTGCTGATGCATATATAGTATATCCGAAGCATGGCCAACAACATCAAGAGGGTCACACTAAGGAGGACGAGGATGATGATGATGCTGAGGAGCATGATTAGTTTTTTTTTTCTTTGTTCAGTTTAGTTATTTTTAATACTTATAGGGTGTACAATACATTATATTTTTTGTAAATAATATTACGTTATATAATATTTAATTTTGATATTTATATTATATAACTATTTCTAATTTTTTAATTAATGTCTATTTTATAAAATTAATTTATTAAATATTTTAAATGGATCATTGACCATTTGTAATTATTAAAAAAATATTTTTCAATAATTTACTGACTGATTACTGATCTTTTTTGTTATTAAATTATTTTTTGAAATAATTTACTGACGGATTACTAACCATTTCTTTATAATATTAATTTTTAAAATATTTTACTGACGAATTACTAACCGATATTATTATTAAATTATTTTTTTTAAAAACTTTATTGACAGATTACTAACCATTTATTTCGGTAAAATGCACTAAAAGTCACTAAACTTTTACCTATTTTCTATTTTGGTCATTAAACTTTAATTTCTTACAATTTAATTACTAAACTTTAATTTTTTTTCACTGGCGGGTCACTAAAATAATTGCGATGAAATAACTCATCAGAAAGTTGACATGACATCCCAGATAGGATGACACTTCATCAAAATTAATGACATAAGCATGCCACATCATATTTAGAGGTTTTTAAAATTTAAAATTTAAAAAATCATATTTTTAAATTAAAAATTAGAATTAAAATATATTTATTTGTGTGATGTGGGATGCTTATGTCATTAACCTTAATGACGCGTCATCCTACTTGGAGCACCACGTCAGTTTTTTAGTGAGTTGTTCATCGAAATTGTCTTAGTGACTTGCCTGTGAAAAAAAAAAATAAAGTTTAGTGATTAAATTATAAAAAATTAAAATTTAGTGACCAAAATAAAAAACAGACAAAAGTTTAGTAATCTCTACTGCATTTTACCCCTATTTATTTATAAAATTATTTTTTAATATCTTTTACCAATAGATTACTGACCATTGAAAAATATTAAAATATTACTGACTGATTAATGATGGACACTGATTATTTAATTTATTTTTGAACGAAATTAGTGATGGATTTTTTAGAAATACTGACTATTATTCTATTAGTAAATTTATTAACGGATTATTTCAACTGTTATTATAGGATTACTGACCATCATTTTACCAACGGAAATGAACCGTCCCCAATCCGTTAGTAAAGTAAATTATTGACGGATTTCTTATGTTTACTGACGGGATTTTTCGTTGAAAAATTGCTTGTTTTCTATAGTGTGTGTGTGTGTATATATATATATATATCTACACACACACACACACACACATATATATATATATATATAAATGAAAATTGGAAAAAAAAGTAATAATGGTGAATTTCAACTTGCCAATATTTTTTAAGGGTATAAATGAAAATACTTTATTTCATAGTCTAAGAAATGTCAATTTTTTAATTTTTGTTGTAATATGTGTTTCATAAAATTCATGGAATTATAATTTTATGAAATTAGCATTTTTTTTATCTAAAATTTAAACCAAAGTAAGAAATAACTATCTTTACATAATAATTATTTTATTCATAGTCAATTCCATGAATAAGACATAGTCTTGGTGTTTAGTTGTAATATTTCTCAATTTAGAAAACTAGAGATTTATTTTCAAAAATTTTCAAATTACAATTATTGCAAGAATGCAAAAAATATATTTTCTCAATTTAGAAAAAAACACCACTTTTTCTAGTTGACCTGAATTCTTGCTTTTTTTTTTTTTTTTTTTTTTTTTCATATAGTCTATTATTTCTTTAGATATTTATTTTTTTTCCACAATTCTTCCTCTTTTTTTTTTTTTTTTTTTCCATATACCAATTATTTCTTTATATATAAATACACTAATGGTTAATCATGATTATACTTTGCTTTTTGCACCTTAAATAATAGTAAGGACATGCCAGGAAGTGAAGAAGCTGATTTGCCAGAGAGACAAGGGGAGGGTCTATAACGTCGGGCCTTACTCCTTTGACTTTGATTCCGAATCTGATTAAAATGAAATAGTTTCGATGTTATATATATATATATATATATATATATATATATATATATATATATATATATTCATAATTTTTTTAAATTGCTAATAATTTTCATAATTTTTAAATTTTATTTTTAAAATGTATCTTTAAATTAAAAAATATTTTTAAGTAATCATATTGTAAGATTATCAATATATTCATACCTAATAATTATTTTAGTAATAGAAATTTATTTAATAAGAAAATATATTACAAAGTAGAAGTTAAGAAATAGAAAATAGAGAATTATAAATTAGAAATGAACATAATTTTCAGTTTTCCAAATTTGAATTTGGAAAATGAAAAGTTAGAAAATTGAGAAAAGAAAAGAGAAAATTAGAAATTTTGGCTTCAAAAAAAAGGAAAGAAAATTAGAAAATGAAAATAGAAAATGTTTTATTCAACTAAACAACTAAACAATTCACTCTCCATAGATGTTGGGAGATTTGAGTTTATGGCAATGCATCGGCCTCTCTAACGGGGGTTACACCAAGTATTCTTTCCTTTGCTTTCTTAGCCTGACAAAGAAAAAGAAAGAAAATAGAGCATGAAATTGAAATTCATAAGGGATGAAAATGAAATGAAATGCACATTTAAATTATCAAATGAACCACTATATATACTTGTTTCTCCCAGTCAGTGCGCAGAGTTATGATTGAAAAAGCAATTACTTGCACAACCATTGCTAGTGAAATGCCAATCCACAAGCCCTGTGAACCACAATTGACGGATTTTTAATTTATGCAAATAGAATTAAATTTAGAGGGAAAAATAATAAGATTTGGAAACTACCTTTCCTCCAATATGGTGAACAAAAGCTAATACTACAGCAACCGGGATACCAATAAGGTAATAAGCTCCCAAGTTAACAATTGCCCCAATCTTTTGCCAACCACATCCTCTACAAGTTCCTGTAATTCCAAATTTTAATCATATTTAGAAGATATATTTAGTTTTCTTATTATTTTATCACTTGGTGAATTGGAGGCTGTTGAGGGTTTTTGAAGATTATGATTAGAACTCCAAAAACCATGCACTCCAATTACTATGGGTTTTTTTTTTTTGTTATTTGAACTTTCAGTGGATTTCAAACTCACAACCTCGCAGTTGTGGAGCCGACCCCAAAACTACTATGCCGAAACTCATGGGTTTACTACCTTTTTTTTGTTAATTTGGCTCAGATTGAGGCTCGAACCTGCAAACCTCATACCTAGTATTTAAAGATGACTCAGTGTCAAATGCTGTGATTCAAGAAACAGTTATAAGTTGCTACAGTACAGACCTGAAAGCACAGTTTGAATACCATTAATGAAATGGGATGCTGCAAGCAATGGTAACATTTCTCCCACATAATTCACCACTCTTTGTTCCTTACTAAACAAGTAGCCCCAAACTTTTCGACCTGAAACCAGCATAGTAGCTATAACAATGCCTTCTATCACAACCATCATGACCACAGCATGTGTTGCAAGACGTGCAGATTGTGGTCGCCCCGCGCCCAGTTCATTGGAAACTCTAGTACTAATCAAGAAAAAACAAAAAACCAAAAATTTATATTATGAAAAAGATAAAAAAAGGCCTTGCTGTAGGAAAGATGTCGATTGTATATTATTATTTATTAGTATTGTTGATTTAAGGCTAGATATATTTACCTCACTGCACCACTGAGACCAAATGGTATCATGTAAGTCAGCAAGTGTAGATTAAAGCTGAAATGTGCAAAATGATATTTAGTAAATGTTTGTAGCTAAGCACACATTTTAATATATGGGCCTCTTTGGTATTAATTCTGCTTTTTGGTTTTGATTTCCCAACATGAAAGAAAATTATATTATTGAAATATATTTATTTTTATTATTGATATTTCAAACTAGATAAAAGTCAAAATAGAGGTAAAAGTCTTATTAAATAGGTTTTATATAAGTTTTATCAAAGTTTCCAAAGAGTCAAGTCCAAGATAAAAGTCAAAGTCAAGGTAAAAGTTTTCGGCTTATAATAAGTTGGATTTTATAATACAAAATGGGCTAAGCCATTTATAGTTCTTGCAGGTAATTAATCCACATCCATTCCATTTAATTCTTTGTACAATTAGCAAGTTTATAGTGATGAGATGCTCTGCAATAAAAAAAATAAAAACCTAATAGAGAGGACTGATGCTTCAAGCTTAGGATTTGGAAGAAGACCAGATAATATAACCACTATCTCAAGTGACCAGACTTCCAAGCTGTTTCAAGCCAATAACTAAATCAAATAATACAAAATATTGAATTTGCATGATGCTTATAGTAAAATGAGAAAGTGAGAGAAACTGCCCGTCGCATCACCTAATCATCATACATGCAGGAATTGCTAGTTTTAAAAACTTAGAAATTCCATGGAATGCTTCCTTTGAAAAACCTGTCCATGTTTTCTTGAACGATGGAGATATCCAAACATAAGCTATTAACTGCAATGCCGTGATCCAACAAAAGATACTGCTTGCCAATGCTCCTCCCTTATATTTTAGGCCAGATTTTAAAACAAGAACAAAGCAAATGGGGATGTGTACTATTAAAGCAATTGCTGAAGTAATCATCAATGGGACTACTTTGTTTTGTGTTTGAAGGAATCTGACAAGACATTCAACGAGTGAAACACCAAAAAGTCCAGGTATTAGGAAAGCAGCATATTTTCCTGCCTCATCTGCTATTTCATGATTTTGTCTAAGGAATTTCAGAATATTAGCAGCATTAGCAAATACAAATCCAATTGGAATGCTCATTAGAAGAACAATAAAAACTCCCCTTTGCAAGTGTATGCCAAGTAAGTGATATTGTTTCGCTCCATAGGATTGACCGGAGAATGTTTCCAATGCACTTCCCAATCCTCTCTTATTGACAATAAGAAGATAGAAAGTTATCAATAAGCTATGACTTAGTGGTAGTCTCCAAAACTATATGGTTTTGGGGTAAATAGCCTATTTGGTACCATAATTATGGCTAATGTATCCATTTGGTATCATAAATTTTATTTGTATTATTTTGGTACCACAACTCTTCATTTATGTACCAGACTATGGTACCCCTTATAATTCTGGCTATTTCCTTATAATTTGGCAGCCGGATTGCCACTTGATACGACAACTCACCTACTGTCTTTGTCCTAGTCATTAGTTTTAGGAAATAGTGGTATTAAATGAATACATTAGCCATAATTATAGTACCAAATCATACTACGTTAGGAAGTCTCATACTATGTTAGGAAGTGGTGGTACCAAATGGATATGTTAGCCATAATTATGGTATCAAATCATGGTATATTTTAGTCGGCTGGTGGGTAAGTTGTCATGTGAAGTGGAATTCCGACTGACAAATCATAAGAAAATAGTCAGAATTATAAAAGGTACCATCGTGTGAAATATAAATCAGGAGTTATGGTACCAAAATAATACAAATGAAAGTTGTGGTACCAAATGAATACATTAACCATAACTATAGTACTAAATAGACTATTTACCCAAGGTTGTGAGTTGAAACCCCCACTTGGAGCCTAATTATAACAAAAAAATCGTTAACGAAGGTGATAAAAGAAACAAATAATTGTCTTACCAACAAAGTGTATCCTGCCATTGAAGCAAAGGAAATAGCAATAGAAGCACCTGAAAGAGCCAGCTCTCCAAGATGACCAACAAATACGATACAAATTATCTGCATGATACCTGCGCAAGAGAAAACTAACACTAGAGGTCCTGCTAACAGCAGCTGTTGCTTCATCTCCTTGAGAATCTCTTTTTTGCTGAATAACTTTTTCGGTTCAGGAATATTTTCCCCTGTTGCTTGTGGTGTTTGAGTACATGGTTCATGTTTTTCTATGTCCATTTTCGTACTCCTTCCTTAACGTGTATGGATGAAGAGGGCACAGAACAAGCGGACTGTTAAGCTCAAACTATTGTGGAATTGTCTGTTTCACTCATGGAATTGTTCAATATGGTGCTATGGAAGATAGAAATATGCAAGAAAAAGAATGTCTATGTATATGTATTTTCGGCTATCAAAGCTACTTTAACAGTCGTTCAGAAAAATGTTATCACTATGTTATCAACTGTCTTGGAATGCAAAACATAAGATTAGGATTCTATTGCTTTATAGGTTTCAATTCATCCACAAAAGCTACTATCATTTTAATTAAATTCATTATTGGCCATGTCACATCATGTGGATAGAAATATTGGGTTTAAATTCATTTATAGGTTTAAATTCATCTACAAAAGTTATCAGTAAGGAAATGCCAATAAAAAAAATACTATACAACCTAATATTTTTATCCCAATTGATGTGTCATTTTCTTATTTTCCAGATTTCTTTTTCAAAAGTGTATTATATAAAACATTTTTCAATGCATTGAACTCATATCAGTTGAGATAAAAATATTGGTTTATATAGCATTTTTCTCGAAATAAAGCTAAGAACTTTAAAGAAACAGTTTTTTAGTTATTTGCTTTTTTAATCAAAAAGAACTTCAATCAATTGAACAAAGTTTCCACTATTTTTCAACAGCATACGTTTCTGGTCGTAACCTTTGTTGCTATTACCTTTTTTTTTTGAAAAAAAAAAAATCAATTTGAACGATTTTTATTTGTTTAAGAAAAGAAAAAGATAGTCTTTTATATATATATATATATATATATATATATATATATATATATATATATATATATATATATATATATACACACACAATTTTTTACTAAAAATATAATTTTTAATATTATTAGGATATATAATTATCTTTTAAAAATTTTAAAAGAAAATTTAAGTTCCATTGAATTAAAAACTAAAAAAAAAAATTATCTTAATCACCAATTAATTAGACAAACTTAATTGGTGAAAAGAAATTATCTTAGAAAAAAATTATCCAAATTAATTAGACAAACTGAGAAAAAAAATCACCAATCAATTTGAATTTCTTTTTCCTTATAATCATGCGTATTCTAGCACTTTTGTTATTAAATTTGCCCTTCACTGCTAAAAAATTATTTTAAATAATAACAAAGGACTATTTTATTAACAAAAGCAAATGTGGTGGACTATTAATTAGTTTTCAAAAAATGAGGGATGAACTTGTCAATTACACTAAATATGAGAGAATAAATAGTAATGTCATTTATTTTTATTCCATGTCAAATGTTATTAGGAGAGAGAAAAAGTTTATTAAATGAAATATAAAGGACATATATTTTATTAACAAAAATAATTGTGATAGACTATTTAATTAGTTTCTAAAAAATGAGAGATGAACTTTTTAATTAGACTAAATATGAGAGATTAAATAATAATATATTTTTTAATTTTTAATATATATATGATGTCATTAGAAGAGAGAAAAAGTTTAAAGTAACAATATTTTGTTGATGATTTTGAACAGCATTAACCTTTTTGTTTGAAATTTTTTTTAAAGAGGAAAGAAAATAAAGAGGGAAAATAACTTTTATTTTCTTTCCTTTATTTTTCCCTCTTTTATTTGGACAATAAGGAAGAAGAGGAAAATAAATTTATATTTCCTTTCCGTCTTTTCTTGTTTAATTTTTTCTAATTTGGAGAAAATAATGAGAGAAAAATAAGTTTTATTTTCTCTCACTCTTTATTTTCCTCTTTCTTCACAAACAAGGGAACATCATTCCTTTAATTTTATTCTTCTATTTTATTTCTCCTTTTGTTTTCCACTATTCAAATGTTTGGAGAATAATAGTCTATTTTCAAAAGATGAGGTATAATTATAAAAATTAAAACATTTAGAATATTTTTTGTCAATAAACCTTTCTAAAACTAAATAGTGGGACCACATTATTAATGTGGCAAAACCACGAGGTTAGTTAATTGCCTTCTCTCATTTTGTAGCCTCCCAATATGTCTTTCCCTAAACTTCTTTCTTTTCAATGTGAGATTCCATTTATATTTGAAATCCTAATAATAGTATTTAGTACTTGAAATTTAAAAAAATGTATAAGGATAACAAAGTTAAACTTTTAAGTAATTTTTAATAAATAAAATTAATATACTATAAGATGCATATTCTTTTAAAAATTTACAAAATTTTTATTATGTTATAAAAAATAATAAGAATATCTAGATAATTCTATGCATGAAATTTAGTAAATAATAATTTCTTTTAGGTAAATAAGTTATATTTGAACAACTACAATTTATTTATGATATCATTATTGTATTAAGGTAAGGATAAATATATATTTTTTTCAGTAATTACTATTTACATTAGATAAATAAAAATATATCAGGTGGCACATACATTTAAAATATATAAAAAATAAAAATTAGTATATTTTTGTTTATATATATATTTTAATTATTTATTTTTTTTAAATCAAAATAAAACTTGCATTAAATAGAACTTTCTAAAGCTAATACATGAGCATTAAAATTAGAAAGATTTGAATATCACTCCTCCGAAATTTACATAGAACAAGCAGCCTTTGCTATAAGGCGGGTTACACCATTTTAACATAAAGAAGGTAGTTGGATTAAAGCCAAGGATAGGACATGCCACTTTCTAATGTGAAGTTCTTCACACCTTAGGGCTCTTCGTCTTTAGACGTTTGGTTCGTAGAGAAATCCTAGTTAAAAAGTATAACTGAAAGAGTGCTTTAACTAGTCCTCTTCAAACCAATGCAAGGGTGCGGACGCTTAGCTAGACTCCATGGACTGCATGTGGGCACAAAGTAAATTGGCCTTGTCTAAATGTAATTAAATTCCTTGAGAAGAGTAGTTTTAAAGTTATTCGAGTCTAATTAGATCCAAATGAATCTAAATTTTATCCTTATTATTATTCATTATTAATATGCTTATATAATAACCAAAAAATTGATGATCTTTGGCAATTTTTTCAAATTGATCATCAAGAAACTATTTAGAATGTACATTAAAAAAAATGCATTTTATACTCGTATTCATAAAAAATCAATTTAAAATTATGAAAGTGAACTCACTTTGATGTGAGAGATGGTGCATATATTGCAAATAAGTCTCTAAAAATAAAATTAGTCATAAATTAAGTTATGTACTAATTAATGATAAAAAAGAGTATCAGATTAGATTTCAAAAAAAAAAGAAAAAAAAAAAAAGAGTATCAGATTCATTGTGATGGGAGATGAAAAGTTGACATTTCAAATGATAATGAAAAAAGAGCTATCAGTTTCTGCGGTTCGTCTTTAATTGCTGTTCATTGAAAAAAGAATTTTTTTTTTTTTTTTTTTTTTGAGAAAAGGGGTAGTTGATATTAAAAGAAAGATTCTTGTGGTTAGTTTTCAATCAGTTGTCCAGTACACGTGCCTCTGCATAATTGGGTCCTCTATATTAATTGGTTGACCATCTCATCATGTGCGAAATATACCCTACGGATATGATTACAAAAGAAATATATCCCACGGAACAAAATGCTATCTCATAATTGGTTTATAATATTATATTTTTGTGTCTTTAGAATTAAGTTAATGATATTACCGGCGAATTTTTCATACACAATATTAAGTCGATCTCTTCAGTATTGAAAATAAATCTCACATTATAAACTCATGTATTTAAGGATCTCATTAAATAGATAAACTGCCTCGATCTTTTTCTCAATTTCGGCCGTACTGATATCAATAGCATGAGTTTAACAATGAGTTTGAACACAAATTACAAGATTTAGCACATGTTTTAATACTATATAAAAGTTATTATCAACAACAATTTTCTAAGAGTTATAGGCTTTATTTCTAGGTACAAATTCTTAATGCCTAAGAATTTTCTTCTTAGATGGTGCAAGTTGTTTAAAGAAGTTGATTTTCTCTTGAAATATGTTTAAAGCAAGTTGGTTTTCTCTTTCTTTCTTTTTTTTTTTTTTTATTATTAAATACAAAGTCGGTTAACAATCTCCCACTTGAAAATTTGATTGAAAATTAATCATATCTTCATAACATTCTTTCTATCTTGCCTTTAAATGTTACTCATGTCTCTGTCAGGCCATTGAAGGATCAACACCATATAAATTTATCATTATTGATAGCTTTTATCATAAAATTTGCTAAGTTGTCTTTGATATGGATTTTTTACATATCTACGGTTCCTTTTTCTATTTTCTCTTGAACGAAATGGTATTGAACTCAAATGTGTTTTATCTTTGAATGAAAGGCTGGATTTCTTACGAGGCACTCTATGGCAGAAGATGTTGGTCTCCAATTTGTTGGGCTGAAATGGGTGAAAAGTATCTAGAAGCTCTGAATATGATTAAATAAGCTACTAAGAAGGTGAAGATAATTTAAGAAAGATTGAAGACTACTTTTAGTCACCAAAAGAGCTATGCTGATCCCAAGAGGAAAGATGTTCATTTCACAGCAGGTGACCATGTTTTCTTAAAAGTCTCCCTCATGAAAGGAGTGATAAGGTTTCGCAAAAAGGGAAAGCTATTCCTATGCTTCATCGAACCTTTCGAGATTCTTGATAAAGTCAGAGAAGTTTCGTATCGATTAGCATTGCCTCTAGCATTGGAACATGTTCATATGGTTTTTCATGTGTCGATGTTAAGGAAGTACATTCCTAATCCGTCACATATACTGCAACTGTAGTTGATCGAGATCGACCAACACCTTTCCTATAAAGAAATTTCAATTGCCATACTGGATCGTCAAGTGAAGAAACTTCATAACAAAGAGATATCGATGGTCAAAGTTCAATGGCACGACCATAATGTAGAAGAATGTACATGGGAGAATGCTTCAAAAATATCCTAAGGTGTTCAACCAATAGTAGGTGAGTTTCTTTTAAAATTCGAGGACGAATTTTTTTTAAAAGGGTTATAATGTAATACCTAAGTGTTTCGTAACTCTCTCTAATTGCAAATGACACTTAAAGACTAGATCTTTGAATGATAGTGTGGAATGAGAATGATAAGGAATTGGGTAGTAATCTTATGACATAATGTGCGGTGTTTGTCTAGTATGCAATTTTATTATGGCTAATTGTGCTCTAATGAATTAGATAGAATTCATATGATAGCTAAGGATGTGGGCAAAGAAGTTAGAACATGTAAATTGGAAAGTTATAGTGAAAGGTAAGGGAAAGAATTTAAAAGGAAAACTTCCAAGCTTGTTAATGGGCTTATAAGCTTGTTAATGGGTCTTGATGTAATAAGGGCCCAAACCTAACATGGGAAGGCTGACCTATAGGCCTAAGAATGATACAACATCCAAAACTTGTGAATACAAGTGGTTGGCCGGAGACAATAGATAAAGGAGATTGTAGAGAATGAGTCATAGATATTTAGCTACTTAGTCACCCAAAATTGACTAAGTCAAAATCTTAAACTAAGTAAAGCTCTTGCTTTTCTTTCACATGAGTGAAGATTCAATTGGGACACCCCAACACCTCATGATAACTCCCACCATTGTAGAGAGAATTCTAGCCATCCATCTTGACATAATCTTAACCATTCATTAAGATTAACTCCTAACCATTAGATATAGCTTGATAAATCCTCACCATCCAATTCATTACATATAAGCAAGATTATGTTGAGAAATTTCATTCTAGCTTCTCTCTACACCAAAGAAAGAAACTCTCTCCACCCCACTTGCAATAACAGTCTTAGCAAAGCAAAACTAATCAAGGTGAGGAGTTATGCCTATCTTTTTTTTTTTTTTTTTTTTTATACTTTAAGGTTGATTTTAGTGACTAGGTTGTTTGAAAAATTTCTTTTGCACCATATATGGAGTTCGGCCAACCTAGGATAGTCAAGCATAGGGCATGTTTTTGAATGATCTTAGATGAAGAAAAATGATTTAAAAGGGATAAAATGAGCTTTGGGAACATGATTCAAGCTTTGGGAAGCTTTGAAGCATAAACATTGGTGTTAATACTATATTATGATTATTAAGTAACTATATATGTTATATGTTATATCAATTTCATATTCTCATAACTAATTTGGAGATTTTATGAGGAATTAAGAGTTTTCCCCAAATTTGACATAGATGGGACAAGTTAGGGTTTATGGAGCAATTTGGAGATTTTGAGACTTAGACTTCAAATCTTGAAATTGAATGAGAAATCTAGCTTAGAATTGATTAGGAATAAGAGTGAGTATGTATATGATACAATTGAGATATTTCTATCATAAGATAAAGTAACGAACAAGCAAAAGATTTAATTAGTAACACTATTAGTTACTAATTGTTATGTAATTGAAATGTGATGAATGTAGAACTATAAGGAAAGGGCAAAGAGATTGCTAGCGATTGTGAAGGAGTTTAAACTAGCCAAGAACAAATAGTCATTAGGAGCAAAGGCATTAAGGTGAACACTTAATAATATAATGTAATCATGCCTCATTGTATGCAACCATTCTTTAAATTATCATTCTTCGACATATACATGACATGACATGTGATTATGGTTGCCTATTGATTATTGAACTCTTGGAAATCTATATCTTCTTTATATGATATTGACAATGATGAGCCTATTGCTTTGGTCCTATGTATTGCTTAATGATGAGGATAATTAAAATGCCAAACTATCTATGTATTGCTCAATGATGAGAATAATTAAAATACCAAACTATCTTCCATTGAATCCCTAGTGTGGATTTTGAATATACCCTTTTCATGACTATCTATAATAAGCGGAAACCCTCTTTGGTGTGGGGAAAGATACTAAACCTTGTGCACTTGGTATAAGCCTATGGGAAGGGTGAGAGTACCCAACCTCTATTAGGGGGGATGCCTAATTGTAAGACCTAATAAGTCTTGCGTAATATGATGCAAGTGAGTGAGAAAGGCTTAGGCTGCCACTCTTTAATATATATATGTGTTGTGTGTGTGTGTGTGTGTGAAGCTTTCCACTTCTAAAACATTGTTATTTTTGCTAAAAAGGCATGAAAAATCTAAAATGACCAATTTTAAGTAATATTACTTCATTGCTGCCTTAAATCAATTCAAGCGATAACTTTTACATTACCTCTATGTTATGTTATATTATTATGTACTTATTGAGCTAGTCTTATCCTATAGTTGTTTATAATTTTCCAAGTCAGGGTGAATCATTAGCAAGGTAAACCCTGAGCCATGCTTGTCCGCTTGGAACTTGCTAAAGATATTGTAAAGATGTTACTTGTGTCATTTTGAGGACATACGACTTAGAGCTCCATAGTGACTAAAGGCATAGTATTAATGTATATTATTATGTCTAAGAATAGTATGAGTAACTAATAACATGTATTAAATATGTGTATACTTATGATGATAGTTAAGAATGTATGGATAGTATTTGTATATAATTAAGAATGATATTCTATTCATAATTATGGAATGACACTAAGGTTAATTATGTATAATGAAATGGTCAAAGTAATTATTGAGAATTGGCAATGAACAATGTGGTTTCGATCTTGGGAGAGATGGTCAAATAAAATAGGCAAGATGATAATAAGATCAATGGTATTTTTTGGGTTTAGATGACCTTACGTCTCCTTGAACTCTAGAACAGTCACAGCCTAGAAGTTGGGTCGTGACGATTAAAGATTTGTGCAAATTATTCCATAGCAACAAGAGTTAAAGCAAAATAGATTTATAAAGATTTTCTCCTAGGTACTTGACCATTTTTTTTTTTTTTAACTATTGGAGTAAGACCTTGTATGAATTGTCATACTAGCCTTTTGATGCTAGTGTAAACATTTGTGATGCCAACCCTCGGTTACTCATCTAGAATCACAATTTTAAATGGCTATTAACACTATTTATAATCTTAACTCTAGTATTTTAATGGGTCAAGAACAGCAAAATAGATTAAAATTTAAAGCTCCTTTAGCTCTTTTACTTAACTTATTTTATTTTCCAGGAAAAGTAATCAAGTTCCTTAGGATATTAGAGATTTCTACCAAACCTTAAACAAAAGTCATAATGGAATAAAAAAAAGCACAAAAATTTAACTAAGAATTCAAACTCTAAATTATCAAACTAACTCTATAACATGCTTACCACATTGAATTTTTGATAGATGATCAAGTCAATCAAGCAATGCTTAAGCAAGTTATTGCCATTTAAATGAAAATTCATCCATTAAGATAGTCAATTCCACTTCATACTACTATCTCAATTTAATTTACTAACTCAAAATGTACACCCTTAACCAATCCCCCCATATTTATTGAACACATTGTCCTCAAGGTGTTAGAGATAAAGAAAATAGAAATAAAAGAGAAAAGGGGTATTACCCTAACAAGTTACGCATGAATTGATTCTTAATTTTGATGCTCAGATTCTATTTCACAAAGAAATCAATTAGGATGAAACACTGATGGAGTTTGTGGGCCACGATCATTTTCCAAGAATGAAACATGCCCAGGACTATGGGCATGTTATAGGACGTGTAGCTTTCTGTGTAAAACTAATTTTTTTTTTACTGGGCATGCTTATGTATCTAGGCATGTCCCTAGGTGTGTTCGCTTTTGCCTTCATCAAAACTAAAGCATTTTCATCCTTTTTTCCTGCAAAAATACTTAGCCAAAAATTGAATCACCCAAAAATAAAAACAAGCAAAATTAAATAAAAACTAAAACAACAATGGATTGACTCCCATTCAATACTTCTTTAATGTCGTAGTAGCCAGATGGTCAGGAGTGATTCAATCCAGTGCTATTACAATAGGTGTATTTATGAGCTTTTCCTTCAAGGTATTGAAAACATGTAGACACTCATCATCAAATTAGTATTCCACATCCTTCATCTTAGGATTGAGACGCCTTTGGGCTTGCACCATAGGTTTGTATCTTCTTCCATTAAGATTTTATGGATGCAAAAAGAAGGACTAATGCCTTTGATGTCTGCAATTTTCCATGGTATGGCCTCCTTATGTTTTCCCAAGACCTCCAGTAACCTTGCCTTTTGTCCCCTTAATAAATTAGCATTCACGATAACAAGCAATTTAGACTTTTCTGCCAAGAAAGCATACTCCAAATGAGAAAGGAGTTGCTTAAACTCCAAATTCGGTGGGTTAATAATGGATGGTTTCATTCTTTCACTCTTAGGCATCTCTATATGCTCAAATGCCTTGCTTTTCTTCAATGGCTTGGTAGCTTCAAGATAGGCTACATGCTCAATGGTCTAAGGTGTCTCAATATCTTCCTTCCCCTGCACAAGACATAACTCCAAAGGATCCTTGTGAAAAATATTAGAAATAAAATGCATAGTCTCAAGATTAGTTATATCATCACAAGCATCCACATCCTCAAGTGCAAGTGGGTGTTTCATGGCATTGGATATTTGCAAAGCCATTTGCTCATTCCCTACCTAAGTATTAGTTTATCATTATGAACATCAATATAGCTCTAGCAGTAGCTAGAAATGGTCTACCTAGGATAAGTCACACATCAACATCCACATCAATATTAAATATTACAAAATCCATAAGAAATATAAATTTACTGACCTTCACTAACACATTTGCAACTATACCTTTAGGGTCAATGATAGATCGATTAGCCAGTTGAATACTCATACGTATTGGCTTAGGTTCACCGAGACCTAATTTTTTGAAGATTTTGTAGGGCATAACATTAATGCTAGCCCCCAAATCAGTCAATGCCTTATTAATCTCCAAACTACCTACAAGACAAGGGATAGTAAAACTCCCTGGATTATTGAGTTTTTCAGGTAGCTTCTTTTGAATGATTGCTAAACACTCCTTAGAAAGTTGAACCATCGACACTTCTTCAAGTTTCCTTTTATTGGAAATTAGCTCCTTAAGAAATTTAGCATACTTTGGCATCTGTGAAAGAGCTTTCATAAAAGGAATGTTAATATGCAATTGTTTAAAGGGTTCAAGAAACTTACAGAATTGTTCATTCATTTTGTCCTTCTTCAACCTCATAGGGTATGGAATGCGTCGTTGAAACTCCTTAACCACAAGTGTGAGGTCCACTTTCTCTTTCTCATTAACTTCCTCATCTTTAGCACCATCATCCTTAACTGTCAATTTCTCATTTTGCTTTTCAGGAGCCTTCAACTTCTTACCACTTCTCAATGTACTGGCCTTGAGTTACTCTTCAGGATTAGTTTTAGTATTGCTAAGCAAATTACCTTGAGATCTCTCAGATAGTGCTTTTGCAATTTGCCCAACCTGATTCTTCATATTATGAATGGAAGCTTATTGATTCCTTAGAGCTATCTCTGTGGTTTGAAATCTAGTCATTGAAGCTGCAATAAAGTTTTCCAGCATCGCTTCCAAATTGCGTTTCTTCTCTTGTTGAGATTGGGACTGAAATCCAGGTGAAGGCCTCACATTGGACTAGTTATTCCAAGAGAAATTTGGATGATTCCTCCAACTAGGATTATAGGTGTTGCTATATGGATTATTCTACTGCCTTGGCGTATCACCCACATAGTTCACCTGCTTGGGCTTGGCAAAATTATTTCCCATCTGACAGTCTTGACTAATTTCCTTCCCTACACCATTCACAATACATGACTTAAGCAGGCTTACTTGATAAGGCTAAAGTATCAATCTTTTTGTTCATAGCCTCAAGTTGAGCTGCCAAAGCTACCAAAGGATCCACTTGATGAACACCAGCAATTATGGTTCTTCCTTGATCTCGAGTGGGTTGCCATTGGTAGTTAGTAATGGTCATGTCCTCTATCAAATCCCTAGCTTGCTCTGGTGTCTTGTTATTAATTGAACCCCCAACAATTGCATTGATTACTTGAATACTTGCATAATTCAAACCATTGTAAAAAGTTTGAACATACAACCAATGAGGTAGGCTATTATGTGGACACTTTCTCATCAAATCCTTTAATCTCTCCCAAGTGTCATACAAAGTCTCAATGTCATTTTGCATAAATTAAGAAATATCATTCCTCAACTTCACTGTATTGGAAGGAGGGAAATACTTTTCTAGAAACTTTTCAGCCAAACCCTCCCAAGTAGTGAAAGTGCCAGCAGTAAATGATTTCAATCGCTGCTTAGGTCAATCCTTCAAACAAAATGGAAACAACCTCAACCTAATTGCATCATCTGAAACTCCATTGATCTTAAATATGTCATAAATTTCTAAAAAATTTGCCAGATGTGCATTAGGATCTTCATAAGGAAATCCATCAAATTGATAGGATTGCTGGACCATCTGAATAACGTTTGGTTTGATCTCAAAATTATTGGCAGTAACCATCGATCTCCTAATACTGAAATTAGCCCCAGTGAGAGTAGGCCTAGCATAATATGACATTGTTCTTTGGTCTTTATCTCCCATTGTTTCAACTTCTTCTTTTTAAATATAAAAGACCAAGAACAATATTTAAATACATAAATTAAAGAACTAAATCAATAGTCTCTATTATTTTACTAATATTATATAAAAGTCTCTCCAACAACGGCGCCAAAAACTTGATGTTGGCTTTTATACTTCCACCAAGTTAAATAAACTTTAAATCTATTATACCCTAGTTATAGGCAAGTGCACCTATTGTTCGGGTAGTATAACACAAAAGAGGTTAATCCCACAGGGAAACTATATAAGTATTAGCTCAAACATTAACTATTATCTAGTGGATCAAATGCCAAGGAAAACTAAAATTAAACTAAATGAAAAATTAAACTATATTAACTAAATACAGTAAATTAACAAAATCAATAGAAAAAAATCAATGAGTAGATTATCTAGATAGAAACTCCCCCTAGCTCCTCATGCATTTCATAAATTATGGAATCAATCAAATCAAACAATGAATCAAGTTAGCAATCCAAAAAGTATAATTAAACCTTTCTCAAGTGTATTAATCCCCTTTTTCCTAAGAAAATTAAATAGAATCTCTTCTTATTCAATGGGTTAAGTAAAGCATTAAGATCAAGGAATTAAAAGCCAAAGGATTTTGTAAACCTATATCTAGTGTCCTAAGCAATCCCCAATATTCATGAGTGATCAAATCAAATCAAGGGTATCTCTACTCCTTAATAAGAAATCAGATATCAAATCAATAAGTTAGCAATTGTTAATCTGACTTTATCAATATAAATCATGAATATAACTCAACTCAAGGATGATTTGATTAAAAATCTAATCATTTAATCCATACAAACAAAACTAGGGTTCATCCCATCTAGATAAAAAGAGTTTAGTTCATGGTAAATTGGAAGAATAATGAACAAGAAAGAAGGGAATGATAAATCAAATATTCCATAGATAAGTTCTTAAAAATCTTCTCTTCGATCTTAAATCACCCATTTCGAATCCACTCGAATCTTGTTCTTCCCTCTTGATTTCAACTATAGTCTCTTCTTTTCTTCTCAAAAAGTTCTCCCGAAAGTAAAACTCTCTGCAAAGATTCGACTCTCCCAAATTTCTCTTTGAATCGTCCTTTAAAGGGGTAATTTTTCACTTACACGATTTGGTACACGCCCACGTACCTGGGTGTGTAGGCATTTGTCTTTTTACAAAAATCAGCTATTTAACATAGGCTGCAACACACCTAGATACATCAGCAGAATGGTTCAATATGCTCATTATCCTTGGTGTGTTGCATGCTGTGTCTTTAAGTCTTTGCCCAAAATTCGCCGAATTCATTCCTTATCTTTGCAATTTCCAAACAAATTGATCCTTGGCTTCCAAATCAGTTAAAACACTCAAAATGCTATGATAAAGTACTTAACAAACAAATTAAACTTAATTTAATGATAAAACAAAGTAAGAACAAAAGATAAAATCTAATCAAATATACACTTATCAATATATATAATTTAAATTAAGCTTGAAAAACAAAATAATCTAATCAAATATGCACTTATCAATATATATAATTTAAATTAAGCTTACTTGAAAAACAAAATGAAATATGAAGGAAAATATTTACTAATTGCCTAGCATGCTTCTCATGAGGTATAGAACCTTCAGTGTACTTAGACACACTAGAAGCTGAGCCTGCCTTCTCCAACCTCCTATTGTTGGCAGCTTGCTGAGATATCCTCTTATACTTGGCAGATGCCCAAGCTTTTGCAACTGCTCCCATATATCACCAGGTATCCAGATTTTCTTTTGTAGTCTTCTTTAAGAAGGTTAAACGAATTAAGCCGTCAATCGCTTCATCCCACATATAGTGCTTCTGTAAAAATTTAAAAAATAAAATAAAATTTAGTATATCCCCAAAGTAAAAGCAAATCATCAATTATAAGTATTCATTATACATTTTATATATGTATACTTATTATTAAATATTATTTACATATCTTGAATTCCTCCCAATAGTAGTTTTTGGTCTTCTGTGGCACTTTCTTTCACATGACGCCAACTAGATCAAGATTAGTCTTGAATATCTCATTATCTTCCTCGCAGTACTAATCGTTCGCAGACTACAAAAGCATTAAATGTTAAATACAAATATTATAAGTAATATAATGATTTAAAAAATGCAAATAAGAAAGATTTGCTTTGCATATCTGCCATCCTCCAAATATGTTGTCGGTTTGTGAATAGGATAATGGCACACCCCATCATCAGCATCGTTAGCCAGCCTCAGCAGCAGGCCTGAATGTAGATGGACTAGACCACAAGTAAAAGAAGAAGGTGGGGTAGTAGAAATAGGGAAGGCTGCAAGGGAGGAAATCAGCGGAAGGCTTTATGAATAGTGTGATATCGGTACAAAGTGTAAGTGCACGAACGGTAGAAAGTGTAGATATAAAAATGGTAGAGAGTAGAGGTGAAGAAAAAGAATAATTTTAATAATCTTCATTATAAAAAAATAATTATAATTTTATAAATTTAATATAAAAATTTTTAGATATCATTTCCATTATACATGATTAACTTAAAAATAATTTTCGACAAATAACAAATAAAATTATACACAAAACAACAAAATAATACCCATTATAAATCAACAAAATTATACTCGTAAATCAACAAATTCAGAAAATTATACATTATCAATCAACAAAATTATACATATAACAAAAAATTATATATATATATATGTGTGTGTGTGTGTGTCTATATATATATATATATATATATATATATATATATATATATATATATATAGACACACACACCACAGAAAATAAATAAATACATAACTAAAATAACATGTACCTACCTATGAGAGAAGAGACTGGCGACGAAACAGGGCAGCGATGGATTCTAGCGATAGCAGCAGGTAGAGGAGAGGAAAGAGAGGAGAGAAGAAGAAGAGAGGAAGAAGAAAGGAGAAGAGAGAAGAGAACTCGAACTGGTGGATACATTTTTATCGATTTACTGACTGATTAGGAATCAAAAAATTATTAATTTCTAAATTACTAACTGACTTAGTGACCGAATGCCACGTGATAATCGGTAATCAGTCGGTAATCCATTGGTATATCATTAAACTTTTCATATAATTTTTAATACATTTACCAATCAATTTAACTTTGGCAGATTTTAACACGTGGCAATCGGTCGATAAATTGGTTAGTGATTTTTAATGGATTCTAAATTTTTGCGCTTGTCCTCTGATATACCTTTGATTGAAAATTGGGTGGTAAATAGTATAATTTACCAACCGATGTGTTTTTGCAAGGCCGAGTTTAAATCGGTGAATTTTGATGCCCTGCCAAAGTTTTATGCTAGTTTTTTAGCTTACAATCAGTCGGTAATTGATGAAAAATTGGTTGGTAATTTAAATGTTTATTGACCTATTTATTCAGTCAGTAAATTCAATTCATAATTGATCGGTAATTAGTCAGTAATTCTTTTATATTTTTTACATTCAACTTCAGTCAGTGTTCAATCAGTAATTACTGATCAATTCTAGTCGGTCGGTAATTTCGGTTGGTGTTTTTGTCTTGTAGTGGAATAAGCTGGCTGTCTCTTACAAGTTATTTAAAATAAGTTGGCTTTCTTTCACAAATTATTTAAAACAAATTGGCTTTCTCTTTCTTTCTTTTATTATTATTATTATTAAATATAAAGTGGGCTAACAAATTCTAATCAGATATATGAATTTGATTCAAACTCATCTATTCAAATTCAACTTCTATAGAAGATCAATCAATCTTAATTAAATAATTAATTATTTTATAAAAAAAGAATGTATTATAGTATCATATGGAGAGAAAATTGGATATGAGCAACTTTTTTACTAGAAAGAAAAAGAATATAAACATAATTTCAATGAATAATTTTTTTTTTTTTTTTTTTTTGAGCAACACTTTATGATCGATTGAATCCTAAAGTGTTAGGAGGCAGCATCATCTTTTTCTTAGCAAAGAAGAAAAGAACATGAGGAATACAGTGACAGTTTTTAACCGATTCAATTTGAAAAACTTGAGGGTCAATCCAATCAAAATCTTCAATGATTCAAATAGGTCAAATCCGATCCGATCTGAAATTGATCTAAACTAGTAAAAGAAAAAAAAGAACTAATATTTTATTGTTAAATAAAATTGAATTAAACTTTTAATAATTAATGTTTATATATTTATTGTCAATATATTTTGAATCAATTTATTATCAAATTTTATTGTTTAATATCATGTTTTTACACACACACACACACACACACACACACATATATATATATATATATATATATATTAATGTAATTTTCGTAACAATAAAAATTAAAAATTATTTACAAAATATTGAATTTATCTATTTTGATTAATATAATTAAATATATTATATTTTTAAAATTTATTTAACTATTTTTATTTTATAGCATTATTGTCATAAAATTTACAATCTTGAAAAAAATTTTAAATTACTTACTAGAATAAAAAAAATATTGATATTACAATAAATTAGAGTTATTTAGCTTGGTTATTTTATTACTATGTTATTATATGTATATATAGACATAGAAAAATATTTGTCTTATACTATTATATTTTATATATATATATAAATTATATATGTGATAGTTTATAATGTTTATTTTTATTATTAAAATTTGAAATATTGCATATATAGATAATTTTTATTTATAAAAAAATTTTATTGTGACTCTATTCAATTCAATATTTTATTTTTAATATTAAATTCAAAATTAATCTGAATATGATCCAAAATTATTTATGATAAATTTGATATTTCACTTGGAACTCGAATTCAACTTGCTATAATTTGACTTGAGCTCTATCAAGAAAGATTGTACTGAAAATGACTCTATTCAAAAATGAATCTGACATAAAATAATTGATAAGAAATTATAATTAGTAATTTTAGAGTTTACTTAAAGCTATATTTGAGCAATCAAGAAATAGTTTAGACAATGAGAATTGGTTAAATTATTTGGAAAAAACTTGAATTTAGTTGGTTAGATATCGAGAGAATTTAATCAATGCTATTAGATAATCTGGATCATGTGAATCTTTAATTTGACACCCTTATCATGTGGCCGTAACCTAACACCTGCTAAGATTAGTGCACTATGTAGAGCAGGTACGGCGGTCATGCTACTTGAACACTAAATTTTCTAGCATAAATCAACAATTAATCTCTAAAAAAAAAATTGCCATGTGGAGCAGTGTGTGACTGGCACAGATTTGCAACCCCATTGCGTGGATCTGCACCTTGTTCATGTGGCAACTGTGCAACTGCACTAGGGTCTGTGTGGATCCATGCCAGTGGTCCCCTGTCCAGCCCCAAATTTCAAGAGATACTCCTCCTTTCAGTCCAATTTCTAGCCCTTTTTGGTCTTTTTACCTCACATCCTTTGCCAATAAATACTTCCTTAATTTCCATTACAATCCACCCCTTAATTTGGTATAGATAGTTACTAACCAAATTTCTCTATTATTCTCCCTCAAATAACCTTGTAAATTAATTAATTAATCTTTTTAATTAATTAATTACCCCACTTTAGTTTAAGTTAATTAATCTCTTTAATTAATTAAATCTTTTTTTAAATTAATTACTCAACTAATTAATTAATTAATTTAATTAATCACTTTTTCAAATCAATCCATCCAATTAATCAATCATTTTAATCCACTCTTTTCCTCATTAATTAATTAATTCACTTATCACACTAATTAGTTAATTAATCATTTTAATTAATTAATACATCCATCAATTAATTCAATCCTCTATATCAATAAAATAGAACTTCAGTCCGTCAAAATCCTTCACCCAACTCAAGCAAAAGTGCAACCTTTTCCTCATCAACCTAACCCCTAAACCCCTCCACTTAATCATGAAATGAATTATATGGATTTTGATCCCCATTCAATGGGGTATGTAAGCAAGTTTGAAATTTAAATCCAAATCGCAAATCTAATTCCAACTTAATCCTCTTCCCTTTTTATTTTTTGATGAAAATATTTATACTTATGTTTGTTAGGGAATTTGTGGTCTTCCTAGTGCCCAAAAGGGCTAGAGAAGACATCCTTTTTTTAATTAATGTATTTAGTTAATTTATTTAATTTGGAATTAAGGAGAGATTATGTGGTTCTCCTAAAAATCCATAAGAATTGCAGGGAACACTCTCGTTAATTGATGGATGGTTTTACTTAATTGTTCTTTTAATTTCCCTTGCATTTCATAGTTATGCCATGCATTCATATTATACTATGTTCATGCATTTTACTTTTAATTGTCATTTAATACTTATCATTCATGAAATCGATTTTTCTAAGTCAAATTAAACTTAAGAGCCAAATTTAGATTATTTAACTAAAAACTTAGTCCCCAAGAGCTTAACTTGTTTCGAGGCTAGTGATTTTATCCATAAGTAAATTAATTAAGAAATTAATGACTTGGAGTTAATAAATTGGGTTTTTCCTTGATTTTCTCATTTAAAAATAAATTAAAGTGGCGATTTCTGAAAGCATTTTTCAAACTACAAATTAATTTTTTGAATGATAATTGTTTCAATCATGAGCATCAAAACTCATTGTAACAACCCACATCTACCCTAAGATTTTTCATGGCAAATTGCTTGAATTTAGAGTTATTGTGATAAAATATGTGATTTTATGAAAATTCATGCGTGATGTGATTTATGAGTATGAGGCATGTTAAATTAATTTTAATATGCCTAATATAAATTATTATTATTAAATAAATGATTTACATGAAGTGCATTAGCATAAAATGATTTATTTAAATAAAATGAATTTTCATGCATAAAGGTAATTTTTAAGCATAAAATAATCTTATGAGTATTTTTAAATAATTTTTTGTGAACCCTCTATTTCACACTTCCAAATGATTGACATTTGATCATAAACGCATAGAATCATACTGGACCCAAATTGGATCAAAGACGGAGAAGAAATGGTTGAAAAATAAACTGTGGCAGCCCGCAGGCCCGCTGTGGTAACTCGCAGTCGGCTGCGGTTACTGCATGATAACTTTATATTTTTAGAGTTATTTTATTTGTTTAAACTGAAATTTTAACTCAGTTCTCGAGAATGCAATAATATTATTACTTGTTTTTAGAAATAAATAGTTCTACAATTTATAAATAAATTATAATATATTTTTAGTATTTTTATTTTATTTTTGTATATCAAAATGATGTCACAGTGATGCAGTAATGTCATAACTCAGGCGATGATATTATTTTATAAATGATGCAGACAATGATGTCATTTTATAAATGATGTAGGCATTGATGTCATGAAATTAATGATGCAAAAGATGATGTCATGAAAATAATGATCTAATCAATGATGCAACGTGGTTGAAAATGAAGATGGAATTTGTCTATAAATAGGCATTACCTCTCTTCTCCAAAATCATAATTCAAAGTAGCAAAAATTAGATGTAGAGAGATTTTTTTATGCTGTCTTAGAGTAGATTTCTTTTATTGTTATTTTGATCAAGAAGAGGAGTTTTTGGAAGCTTGAGTTCATCAAAGATTATATCCCAAAACAAGTTTTTTCTAAACTCTATTCTTGAATTTAATTATAAGTTGTTATTATGTTTATTGTTGATTTAATTGTTTCTTCCTTTTCAACTATGAGTAGCTAGATTTAATTTTTTAGAATTTAGATGTAATCTCTTGATTATTTTATGGTGTTCTATGATTGATTGATTGAGTGTTTTGATTATTGGAATTAATCTTTTATTTTAGGACTTAATACTTATGAATACTTGATCACTATTTAAATATTTAAAGATATTATGTGAAGTAGTGAGAGTGGAAGCATAATATTAGTTCATTAAGATATTAGACCTAGGGTACGCATTGCTTAGAGATAAGAACAATCCTTTGTGATTATTAAAAGGATTTTCGTAAAATTTAATGAGTTTATGTTGATTACTTGTGATCACGAGAGTAGACATAAGGTTAACATGAATACTTGTGATTTATCTTGAGAGAAAACTTCACATAATTAAGGGAAAATCTAATCATTAATTCTAATAAAATTAAACCAACCAAGCAAACATAAGAATACCATAGGTAATTAATTAATGAAATCTAAATCATAGGATTTACATACTTGAATTAGTTTTTTTTTTTAATTTTTAATTAATTATTCTATTGTTGGGTATAGTTTTAGTGAATTATTGTACTACTAAATTACTTAATCGATAATATTCTATCTCAGAAAGTAGTTTTTAAGTGGGACCACTGTGACCCTTCCACTTACCTAGGAATTTATCTTGAGGTGATTTTTTAGTTTAATTATTTACACTTTACTTACCTGTACAATAACACTAAATATCTAGTTTAATTTAAATCACAAGACTTTTTATATGATAGTCTAAATAATAGAATATTCAATAGTTTTGGTACTTGTCAATCCTTCCTCATAGGATCGATACTTATTTCACTACTATATTACTTATTCACAACCTGTGAACTTGCAGCAATCGCGTAACAAGTTTTTGGCGCCATTGTCGGGGAAGACGACTTTTGACAATATCAATATAATTGATTTGATATATTATATTAATTTAGACATTTTGTGTTTTTAATTCTTTTTATTTTTCAATTGTGTTTGTAGATTTTGTTCATGGATTTTAACAATTTTCAGCATTGGACTTCTTATCTAAGTCCAAAATGGGGTTACAACAGAAGTCAGTATTATGACTAAGGATATTATTATCAACCTGACTTCTAAAAAAATATCGGGTGCAATGACAGACAAGATATACCACTAAGTGAAGAGAAATCATCCCTTGAACTTACATGAGAGAGGTTCATAAATTCCACTTATGATAAGGGTGTGCCATACAAGGAGGAAAAGTCATCCCTTGAGCTTACACTAGAAAAATTTCTAGAATCCATTGAGAAAATGTGTAAGAATTAGGAAAAGAAAGATAGACTAGATGCCAAAAACAACGAATCGACTAACAACTATTAAAAAAATTTAAGAGAAAATTGGAGCGATGGTCAGTTATGTGGAGTCAAATCAAAGCAACTTCCCAATTCACACTGAAGTGGACACATCAGAATAGAGCATGCAAGAATGTTTAAGGCATGATGTTTCATTAGAAGACAAGTATGGTGAGGATAATGGTGATATAAGGCATATGGGATACTATGAAGATGATGATTCAATTGAGCAGTCCCATATTGAAAATTGGAAGAGGAAGAAGTATAAAATACTAGGGAGACCATTTCATATTTTGAGTGGTCAATGATCCATAAAGATGACTTCTTTTCTGATGATGAAATGGTCAATAGAAGTATTGATGAGTTCTCTAGTAAGGAGAGTGAAATACATGAGAACCATGAGAATGAAACACTTGATTTGGAAAGCCCCATTTCTCCCAATATTCCAATATCTCTATCTTCCATCCCAATCCAAATTTTCACCCCAATCCAAACACCCATCCATCCATTACCTCAAATTCCATCAGTTGATAGCCATCCCACAACTAATCATACACCGTTACCATTTTTCTCTATTTGCTCAATTGTGGGAGAATCAAGTATTTGGCTAGTGCTTGTATCTTCCAAACCTTGTTTAGAAAGGGAACTTGGTTTTGTGGATGTTATGGAGAAAAAGGTAAGAGAATTTGGGTGGAGCATCTCAAAGTTGCAAAGGTGGATGTAGATAAAGTGCAAAATTTCCTAAATTCCAAAGCTAAAAAATTAACAAGTCCATGGATAAATCTGTATGATCTTGTGCCTGGCAAGATCAAATTGAAGTTTCCAAGCCATAGAGCGACAAAGATACATATTTTTATAGTTTACAATGAAGTGAAAGAGCAACGAGAGCTATAATCTTTGTAGATTGCTCTTCACTCTAAAATATGGAGGCAAACAACATGATGAAACCTCCAGGTCCATGGATGAAGATGGATAACATTAACATCTAACTAATACGACGTTAAAGAGGCGCTTATTAGGAGGCAACCCAAGTTATGATTTTATTGTTTATTTTATTGTTTGTTTTCAAAATTTTTAATTCCTCTTTATGTGTTTGGTTTGTTGTTTTTAGTGTTTTTAGGTGAGAAGATAAGTGTTGCAGTTTTGGCCTCTTTTAAGAACAAACTTCGTTGTATGACTCAGACAAGCTCAAATCAAGTTAGTTGGACTCATTAAAATTGGCAAAAGTCCATCTTTCCACAATTATCGAGATGATATACTTTGTGTATTATCCTCCTTGATGAAGATCTAGCTATAGTCAAACTAAAGACTATAAATTAAGCGCTTTTGGGAGGCAACCCAAATTTCTAACTTTTTTACTTCTTTTTAATTTCTTTTGTTCTTTTGTTTGTTTCCTTCTATTTTAATTTTTCTTTAGTATTATTTGTGAGTTATTAAATAGCTTATTAGGAGAAAACTCAAGTTTTCTCTTTATTAGGTTTCTTTTATTTCTATTTAGTTATTTCGTTGTAAATTTTCCCTTTCATTTTCTTTACTAAGTTAATTAGATATAGAAGCATCTCTTGCAGCACTAAAAAATAGGTTTCCAACTCCCCAAGATATACTTAGGAAAATTGATGAATGCAGACTAGAAAGAATGAAGGCATTTAGGTGTCTAAATCTTCCTAAGGATATTTGCTGGATTATAAAAGCTAAAGTACGATTGGTAGGTGAGCTTGATGACTCATTTATTAAATGTTTGCCAGGTACGAGGAGAAATTCTTACTAAAAGAAGACGAGAGCTAAGAGAATGTGAGTTTGCTACAAATGTGCAAGATGGAATTGTAGCACACACTGTAGGAACATTAGATTTGCATCTATAAATCAAAAAGACAAAATTAAATTCATAAAGGATGGATTGAGTAAGGAGTCTTTGGATAATATCCTACAGACTTTTAAGATGCATCCTTATAGACAAGTTCAACGTACTCTTTTAGATTTATGGGACTTATTCAAAGAAGAGAAGCAGCATTACAGTATAGGGAATCTGACGATAAAAGACCCTGTTTGCTAGTTAATAAGGAAACCAGATGGAAAACCTATCCTCGACTCATAGAAGGCGTGTAAGCTGTTACTGGACGTAAAACCAGAGTAAGATGTGAGCCAAAATCATAACTACTATTCATAGTTAGGTGTATCACTAACTTTTTTATTTTTTGATGTATTAATTTTCTATATCCTATAGTACTTTTTGAATTTTTAGCACCTAGATTTTCTTTTTGATTTTTCTACTTTCGTTAGCTTTTTAGTCTTTCAATATCTACTTTTAGCTTTTCAATATTTTCTTTTTGATTTTTGCACACACGCTGTAGATTTTTCTACTTTTGTCAGCTTTTTAGTCTTTCAATGTCTTTTTTTTTTTTAGTTTTTCAAATATTTCTTTTGACATTTGTACACTTAGCATTGATTATTTTTGTTTTTATTATTATTTTTGTTTTTATACTTTTTCTGTCAATAATTATTTTATCCCATTGAACTGTTATTTTACTCTTCTAGTTTCTTTATATGCACATTTATTATTGTCAATATACATACAACCTTTTCGAGAGATTTGTGAGAGAAAATGGCAGAACCCTCAACATACAAATTCAAAACTATTTGTGTCTTTTGTAGTCCAAACTCTAGCAAGAAAAAAGAGTACTTGATAGCAGTAAATGAACTTGGTAGGATTTTAGCTGAATGAAAAATTGATTTGGTGTTTGAGGGAGGTAGTTTAGGGTGAAAGGGTTGTGTCGCAAGTTCTGCATATATTAGACATAGTAAAGTTCTAAGAATAGTTCTAAAGGCTTTGGCTCGAAATAAACATATCACTGGTGGAACTATAGGTAATGAGTTACAAGTCATGAGCATGTACGAACGAATGGCATACATGAATCTCAATGGTAATGCTTTTATTGCATTACTTGGTGGTTTAGAAACATTTGAAGATAACTTCACCATTGCATCTTGGACCGAATTAACTATTCTTTAGAAGCCATTGGGATTATTTAATATTGATGGTTTTTATAATGGTTTGTTATCTTTTCTCGATCATGCTGTGGAATAGGGTTTTATGACACCAGCGAGTCAATGCATCCTAGTCTCTACTTCAACTATTGATCAATTAATTGATCAACTGCAAAACTTTAAATCTGAACCTCATCCATTGATGGCGCAGGTAGTTTGGCACCCTAAGGCCAGTAGCAGTAAGAAGCGAGGACTAAATCTGAATCTTTAGTTATAACTTCCCTAACTCTTGTAGTTTTTTATCGCATTTTTTATGTGTGTGTTTTCTGTTGTACCTGATCAAGGGAATTTTTAGGTCCGATTCACTAAATGTAAGATGACTGAGTAAAGAGTTACTTTTATACTCTTGATACGCATCTTAAATTTCTGTAATTTTCCTTAAAAAAAAAAATACTAACTAGCTAGCTAGCTAACTAACTAATTGGAGAGTTGTTTATACAAAATGGCAGAGTAAAGAGTACTTTTTGTCTCTTGATACGCATCTATAGTTTTTTTCTTTTCTTCCTTTTTCTAATTTCCAAAATTAAAAATTAAAAAAAAATAAATACAAAAAAAAAATTTGATGTTTTCTTTTTATGTGATTAATTTCTCATGCTTACTTTTAGTGTTGTTTCATGATGTTTTATAGGAAACAAGGAAGTGGAATGCACGTTCTGCTTATAATTTGGAATTCATTTTTGTATAAGAAAGAGTATTTTCTTTCTTTTGGGCTTAAAAGAAGAAAACATTGAAGAATAATGGTGCTTAAGATGAAAGGGATCCTTCATTAATATAATCCCTTTATTTAAGCTATTAATTTTCTTTTGTAAACTTGGCATAATTATCTTACTTTGTTCATTTAGGCTTTTCTTTGTACAGCCAAAAGACCTTGTGTTAGCCCCATTATAGGCCTAGTCAAGACCTATTGATCTCTTTTGATTTGTGAATTCCATTAGTGGAGATTGTTTGCATTAACATACTTAGGAGATTTGTACATTTATTTTATATATTTTGATAGAGGTATTTAAAGATATCAGTGTGTATATGCCTATCTGAAGTGCAACAATTTCTTTGCGATTGATTTAATACATGGTTATTCAAGGCATGATGAAGATGAGGATTATTTTGAACCTGAGATAGAAGCTTGACTTGCAATACTATTGATATGTTGTTTCTAAATATTAATTTCTTGAGACCTTTGAAAAATTATTCAAACTAAGCATGAGAGGATTAAATTTCCTTTCTGAAATAAATATTTGAAAGTTTAGAGTTTTATAACTGTTTGTGGATATCACCACTGGAAACCCTCACGAGACTATAAATCGTCCTCTATCGGACACTTAGGGGTTTAAAGGTTTGTTGCATATACTAAATGCAATCGTAATTTCATACGAAAGTGGACTAATTTAGGTTTTGAATTTTCTTTTGCTTGAGGAAAAGCAAACACTTAAGTTTAGGGGTGTGATAACTCTATATTTTTAGAATTATTTTATTTGTTTAAACTCAAATTTTAGCTCAGTTCTCGAGAATGCAATAATATTATTACTTATTTTTAGAAATAAATAGTTCTGCAATTTATAAATAAATTATAATATATTTTTAGTATTTTTATTTTATTTTTGTAGATCAAAATGATGTCACAATGATGTAGTAATGTCATGACTCAGGCAATGATGTCATTTCATAAATGATGCAGACAATGATATCATTTTATAAATGATGCAGGCATTGATGTCATGAAATTAATAATGCAAGCAATAATGTCATGAAAATAATGATGTAATTAATGATGCAACATGGTTGAAAATGAAGATGGAATTTGCCTATAAATAGGCATTACCTCTCTTCTCCAAAATCAGAAATCAAAGTAGCAAAAATTAGATGTAGAGAGATTTTCTTATACTTTCTTAGAGTAGATTTCTTTTATTATTATTTTGATCAAGAAGAGGAGTTTTTGGAAGCTTGAGTTCATCAAAGATTGTATCCCTAAACAAGTTCTTTCTAAACTCTATTCTTGAATTTAATTATAAGTTGTTATTATGTTTATTGTTAATTTAATTATTTCTTCCTTTTCAACTATGAGTAGCTAGATTTAATTTTCTAAGATTTAGATGTAATCTCTTGATTATTTTATGGTGTTCTATGATTGATTGATTGATTGAGTGTTTTGATTATTGGAATTAATTTTTTATTTTAGGACTTAATGCTTATGAATACTTGATCACTATTTACATGTTTAAAGATATTATGTGAAGTAGCGAGAGTGGAAGCATAATATTAGTTCATTAAGATATTAGACCTAGGGTACGTGTTGCTTATAGATAAGAACACTCCTTTGTGATTATTAAAAGGATTTCCATAAATTTTAATGGGTTTATGTTGATTGCTTGTGATCACGAGAGTAGACATAAGGTTAACATGAATACTTGTGATTTATCTTGAGAGAGAATTTCACATAATTAAGGGAAAATCTAATCATTAATTCTAATAAAATTGAAACAACCAAGCAAGCATAAGAACACCATAGGTAATTAATTAATGAAATCTAAATCCTAGGATTTACATACATTGAATTAGTTTTTTTTTAAATTTTGTAATTAATTATTCTATTATTGGGTATAGTTCTAGTGAATTATTGTACTACTAAATTACTTATCTCAATAATATTTTGTCTATAAAAGTGATTTTTAAGTGGGACTGCTATGACCCCTCAACTTACCTAGGAATTTATCTTGAGGTGATTTTTTGGTTCAATTATTCACACTTTACTTACCTGTACAATAGCACTAAATATCTAGTTTAATTTAAATCACAAGACTTTTCATATGATAGTCTAAATAATAGAATATTCAATTGTTTTGGTACTTGTCAACCCTTCCTCATGGGATCTATACTTATTTTACTACTATATTACTTATTCACGACCTGTGCACTTGTAAAAATTGCATAACACCACAGCCTCCTCTGCAATTACCGCAGCCGACTTCTTAGTTACCGCACCGTGCCCCTTTCAGAATCCTACCTAGAAATTGTGAATTTTTAGCCCTAAACTCCTCCTATAAATACCTTGCACCTCATAACAACAAACACACAATTACATGCTTCTATACTCTATACTCTCCCTAAAGCTTTGTAAACTTATTTCTAAGCTTTTCAATCATCAAAACCTCCTCTATCACATAAAACCTTATTCATAAGTTTCCTAATCATCTCAAAACCCCATTCACAAGCCTCCTAATCATCTCAAGTTCTATTCTTAAGCTTTCTAATCAAGAAAAGATTTAACTTAAGCCCTTTCTTTCAAAGGGAATATGTGTTTCTCAAGCAAAGCTGTTATCCAAGTCAGAAGAGTTCACACTATTCAAGAGTCCTTCTTCCAAAAGGAGTGCTTGTGATCTCCCTAGGTCAAGGTGGAACTTAGATCTGGTGCTAAACTCGCTCCCTACATTCCTCACTGACGAAAGCCAAAGGTAAAAGTTCCTTCTTTTTCCTTTTCAATTTCAATTTCAAAATCTAAATCTAAAAATATATAATTTTTGCTAATTAAAATCTGACCTAATTAACAAATCTCTAAGCCCTTTAAAATCAATCAAAATATGATAACAAAGGTTATGACTTAGAACCCCTCTTTCGTAAGAAGGAAGAACTGCATAGGGTTTGATTCCCATTCAAAGGGATACATAGACTTGCCATCTCTAAGGCATTCAACTTTGCTAAAATTAACAACTTCTTCTCTCTATCACCTTCTTCATATAGTTTAGGATTGAAATTACTTTTCTTAAATAAAAATTGAAACTTTAATTCTTTTCATTATAATTGTTTTAATACTCTTTTTCGTATTGTAGTTATTTAGATTATGTTTGGGGAAGTACGCTTTTTCTAGAATCCATAAGGGTTAGAGGAAAGATCCCCTGATTTTGATATTTTGACTTGTAATAGTTTTAAGTAATTTCTCCCTTATCTTTTTGCATTTTGTAATTGTCACTATTTCATATTGCCATGCATTTCATGAGTAATATTTGTTTCATGCATCATATTATATCTACTCATGCATACATAAAAACTTCTTTCTATAAAAGCTATTTTGTATTTAAGCCAAACTATTTTTTTTTTGTATTATTTTAACTAAAACCTAGTTCCCGAGCCCTCTTTGGTCATTCGAGGACTAGTGCTTTTCTTTGAGATAAATGGTATAATTGTGGAGTCAATCAAATTGAGTTTTCCTTTAATTTTCCTAACTAAAATAAACAAAATAAAAGTGATGACTCTTTTTGCAACTTACAGCTTACAAAGTACAATTTTCTGAACTTATAGCGGGTTTTAATCATGATGTTTCTCCTAAATGGGCATTTTCGATTCCCCTTTAGCAAATCGGACTGGGTGCTCGAGCGAGGCCTCACATTTTTAAATAAATATTTTTGGGAAAAATTTTAATGAAAAATAATAAGAAAAATATAATTATTTTAATTACCTATAATCAGCCCCTAATTTAAATAAAAAGCTCAAATATCCAAAAGTCCACTATCCTAAAACACTCATAACCTAGCTCATTATATTGAGGATAATATTGGAAATTGTCTAAAAATCTACATATAAATACCTAAAATTTGGCTAGCCCTTCATTCTAGTAGCCGTCACTCTGTTATTTCATTATTTTGGCAGAAAAATTCTCTCAAAATTATTCTCTCTACTAAAATTCACAAAACATCTTCAACTTTGTGATTTTTTTACCGTATTCTTAAGTTTTTCTTTCCTTTCAATTTCTTATATGATTTCTCTAAAATAAATTATGAAATTTTTTTTTTTGAATTGAATGTTTACTAATTTTTACTGATAAAATTTGGCCTAGGTAATTTCTTGAGAGAAAAATCAATTTTTTACCGAAAACACCAACCTCTCTATGCGATTTTTTCAAAGGTAAATCCTACAACTCAAAATTGAAATTTTCATGCACAAACATTACTAGGGGGCAATTTTTACATGCTTCTATTCTAAACTGATTTTTGATATGTTTAGATGAAAAATATTGAATAAAATTATATTTATACATATTACTATAATGACCCAAAAGTTTCAAAAAACTAGGAAATTCAAGGTTTTTGTTCTAGAACTTGAAAGTTAGAAAATTTATGGTTATATATACATGTGGCTGCCAATTTGTGTATGATGGAGTTCTAAATTGATGTTTGTTTTATTTGGATGAAAAATAATGATTTGAATAATGTATTTACATATTACTGTAATAAACGAAAAGCGCAAAAAGCTAGAAAATTCATAATTTTTACTCTAAATCCTAAACTTGGAATTTTCATGCATAAGAAGCATCCATGGATGCCGATTTGTGTATATTGATGTTCTAAATTGATATTTGTTGTGATTGAATGAAAAATAATGGTTTAAAAGGTATGTTTACATATTACTGTAATGATCATAAAGTACTAAAAACAATAAAGGTTTATGGTTTTCACCGTAACATCTAAAGTTGGAAAATTTTCATGCATATGGATTTATATATGTGCCGATTCCTATGGATTAATATTCTAAAATGATATTTGTTTTGATCACATGAAAAATTTTGGTTCAAACTATATTTCTACATATTACTGTAATAGACGGAAAGTGTGAAAAATAAGAAAATTCAGTTTTTCCCTTTAATGGAGCATTCGGCCTACATTAGGATTCTTATCCCAATGTCTATAATTTTTATGGGATGTATTGACATATATGCATGAATGATAAATAGTTAAATTGCATGTTGGTTGAAGGAATGACTCTAAACAAGGCTAGAGGCAATTTGGTATACTTAAGGTGTCTTAACCTTAGATTGTGATTAATATGTGAATGTGATTGGATAATATGGAAGTAGGTTGTATGACTACTTGATAATGAATTAATGATCTTGAATTAATGAAGATATTGATTGAATGAATTAGTCATAAGAGATAAGCTTGACACTTGAAAGGTTATTTATTAAGTTGACATATATGAAAGTGTTAAGTGTACTAAGATGATTGTTAAAGGGAATTGATATTAAGACAATGATATTGTATTGACCTTAGAAAGGTATTGACATGAATTATAATGTGTTTTCATATGGGCCTATGAAAGCTAAGTGTACAAGACTTTTAAAGTCAACATGTATGTGCAAGTGATGAAGTGCACTTATGTGTGCAACTCTAAGTGTATGTGAATGTTATATGTACATGGGATAGTTATGGGATAGGATAGCATCATGATTAAATAAATAATAAGTATTAAATTAAATATTATGTTAGAGCTTGAGGAGTTTTAGAGGTTCAAAAGGGCTACATGTACTAGGAGCAAAGGAACCACAAGGTGAGTAAACACTATGTTCATGTTACAAGTGTGAGTAAACATTATGCTATTGTTACGAGTACAAGGTATCATGATATGTGTACCTTTATATTCTTGAAACCTAAGATCTTCTCTACTTTTAAAATGAAACTCTATGATTTCTTTAAACTTGGGTTGCCAAAGGACAATTGGTCCAAAACCATTTTTGATTATCTAATGATAATACCTTTATGATTATTGCCCTAACTTACATTCTTTCTAGAACTACACTATCATTGTATCTTTTGTTCAAAAGTTAAATTGCTATTATCATTATGATACATGTTGTTATTGCCTTAAATGTGATTGTTATATGTGATTACCATTAGCTTTAGCTATGGTACATTTAACCCTTTATGCAGAAATCCTTATACTGATCTGAGTAATCATTAGCTATATGATCCTCGTACTAATGCGAGTAATCATCGGCTATGTGTTTAAGTGATTATGGCAATAGCCTTCACTCTATGTGTTCGAATGACTATGGTAGCAGCCTTCGCTCTATGTGTTATATGTTATAAGTGTGATTTCTACAAACCTTGTTAAATTTTAAACCTTGATTCGTGGATTGTAAAACATGAACTATGTGTTACAAGCTATGGGTTTCCTTTTTTAAAAAAAAAGGGATATGTGTTATCATATGTGCCATATTGTTTACTCATTGGGATCATCTATCTCCCCTTTTTCTTTTTGTGGTTCTAGGTGAGTAGTATGAGGAAACAACGTGATGGCTCAAGCATTCTACTTCGCTTGGGAGAATACCTTGTCCAAGATAATTAGTTTAATATGTTATGAAGAGTTATCCTTAGATGCTCTAGGATTATTTATTTTTGGATGTTTATTTTGAAATGTTATCTTTTGAGGTTTTAATTGGATTCTAAATATTATTTCCTTATATATTATGTTTAAAGTATATTTTAACTACGCTTCCACAACTTAAGGTTTTCTAAATGGATTAGAAAAAAAAGGGTTTGTTTAAGTTAATGTAAAAGGTTTTGGTACGATCCTAGGCAGTATTTGTATAAGTATAAGTGGGTTCTATGGGTGCGGGTGACCTTATGTCTCCCTATGTTCTAGGACCGTCATGTCTCAGAAGTTGGGATATGACACTCATTCCCTAATCTCTTTAAAAATCTCTCATCTTTCCTTAAGGCAATTCCTTCAGTGAGGGGGGCCATTTAGGTGAAGCCTCATAGATGGCGATCCCGTTCCCACCTTTTTTTTTTTTTTAATAAAAAAGGAAAGCAAATAAGAGTATTACTATTTGTTTAAGGAAAATTTTTGGCTTATTAAGTATAATTTTCCTTTCATACATCACTTTACATTATAAAGGCTCTTTGCCTAAACTATAGGTTTAGGAAAACTTTTAGATAATGGGTAGCATTGGCTGTACAACTCTCCTTGAGTATATTGAGAGATAATGGAAGCATTCTATCTCGTGATGAATCCCTAATATTTTCAGTGGTATTTATTACTATTTAACATATACGAAGCTCCTTGACTCATATGTAGTTAGGTATAATGATGCTCTAGCGGGACGGGGACCCTAAATGAAGCCACCCTCACACCTTTGTGCATATAGTTATCCTAGCCTTTGATATTAGGTTCCATGTACCATAATAATCAATATTGTTATATGTTTATGAAATCTTTTTCGGCATGCTTCATGTAATGATCATGTATACACAGCATGAGAAACTCGACAAGGTAAATCCTTAAACACCTCAAAACCCTAAACTGGTGGTCCACTAACCCAAAATGCAAGAACCTCACACATTCACCTTGTCAACATTTAAACTGGATGACCAGCCATATGGAGCGAATCCTTTTCCCAACATACCATTAATTCATACCCTTTTCTCTCCATAATCCTATATTTTTGCCTGTTTTCTTATCTGTTTTTTATTTTAAAGGTATATGGTCAACACTTCTAACTCCTTCTACCAAGATGCCATAAGTGCTTTCTTTATCAACCTCCTCTAGACATAAGAGGAAACCTTTCAAATTGCACTCACCACCAACTTGAAAACTCAAGTTGACTCATTCACTAAGCCCTTAGTACTTAGTCTGCCACCTTTACTGATGCCCTCAACTCCCAATGCTAGTCCATCATCAATGAGGTCAAGGAAATGACCAATGCCATCATCACTCCTCCTCCCACCCATATTGAGCATGCTTCCACTCAAGCTGAGACTAGCAATGCCCCTACTTTCACTCTTCCTATTATTGATCAAATTGATAAAGAGAAAGCATCTGAGACTCCTGCCTCTCTTGCACTAGATCTAAATGTCACTGCCCCCACACCTACTACGAATCATTTTCAAATGGAGATTTCTCCAACTTTTTTGAAGCTAAGAAACTGATGGAGAAATTTAAGGCCATAGAGAGGATTATCAAGAACATAAAAAAGCATAAAAACATGATAGCTGTCGAATCTCTGACTCTCATCTCTAATGCAAAGGTCCACCAAAATTCAAAATGCTGAACATGGATAAGTTTGATAGTATCAAATCCCTTAAAACTCACCTTAAGATATATGTAGGTGCCATGATACACCTCAGAGTGGATGATGAGTTCTTTGCTCAATTATTCCAATAGTCCTTAACTAGAGCTACTGTCAAGTGGTTACTAGATCTCGACTAGAATCACAAGAAGACATGAGATGGCATATGTAATGCATTTATCAAACAATTTCACTATGATATCGAGGTGGATGTCACTCGTTGAGATATGAAAACCACCAAACAAGGCCAAAGAGAGTCCTTCACAATGTTCCTTTTAAAGTAAAGGTCAAAAGCAACCTAAATGATGAACTGTCCATCTAAAGTAGAGAAAATGGACATCATTGTCAAAAATATCCTCCCACAGTAGCATACTCATTTGCAAAAATAGTGCCTCCTTAGTTTAAAAGCTGTTATTGCTACTACTAGGAAGATCGAGGATTTGATTTAATCAGAAAAAATTAAGGATGAATCCTTTAGTTTGAGGTATCATAAGAACAATAATTACACCACTAACTCCACCACCCAAAGAGAAAGGGTGGTACATGATGTCTCTTATCTTTAGCCGATAAGGTTAGAAGCAAGAAGGAATTTTTCCAAACTAGGCATACCCCTCAAAGTTGTTTACAAGAAAGCCCTAAAGGCTAATCTAGTTAAGCCCTTAGAACCAAGATCTCCTCCAAACCTTTTACCCAAGGGCTACAATGCTAACGAGCACTATGACTATCATCAAGGGTCAGAGTACAAAATTGATATGTACAACATCTAAAGTATGAAATCCAAGACCTCATTGATAGTGGAGACATCATTGCCCCTAGGCCAAAGCCCATTATTGCCACTAATCCTCTTCCAAACCATTGACCTCATATGACCATCTCAAACCTCACCCAATAACCAGTATTTTGAGAAGAGTGCTTGCCCTACTGTGCCTCTATCTAAGTCTTTCGAGTCTATGTCTGAGTCCTCTGAGTCCATGCCCAAGTCTCAGTCTCAGTCTCAGTCACCTGAGTGTGTTGGGTCTATTTCTGTTAAGTCTTTTGAATACAAGTCTGTTAAGTCCTATCCTTTGATTTTATAACCTATCTTTTCAACTTATCTTTTAGCACCAATGTAACCTATGATGATGAGATTATTATCAACAATAAAATTTTGAACTTTTTGCTTCGCTTTAATTTTTTCTAATTAATCTTTAAATGGGACATCTAAAAAGAGAAAAAGAAGAAAAAATATAAATGAAATAAAAATAAAAAAGGCAAAAAAATTAATTATGGAACAGAGGAAAAATAAAAAAATCACATACATTGCATCTGTATATCATTAATCGAAAAGCCTTATAAGCTCTTAGATTCTGCATAAAAACCAATAACATAGTTGGGATAGATCTAAGAATCGCAGTTCATAAGATCCTAACCTACACATAAAGCCTGTCAAGCAAAAGTTGTACAGAATGAAGGTAGAATAGATTGAAGGGTATCATGAATAGTTGAATGCCATTTATGAAAAGAGTATGGATGCTTTGTATGAAATTTAGGGCTATCAATAGAGACTAGCTAGGTAATTCAATAAAAAGGTGAAAGACAGAGGTTTGCAAGAAGAAAATCTAATTCTGGAAGAAATCCAAGCTATATGCATGATCCAAGAGGAAATTCAAATAAAATTGGGATAGACTATATACATTCAAGAAGATCTTATCCGACATAAGTGCCATCCTTATGTATGTGGACAAAAATGAATTCTCCCATCCTTGCAATCTGGATCAGCTGAAGCATTACTTCATCTGAAGATGACATCTACTTTTCATGCATATATAATTAGAACTACATAGACATGATTCTCCCTAAAAAATGAATGAAAGGAAAATAATTGTAAGGGATATGTAGGCAGCCTGACTAGGGTACAGTCCGAACAATAATGCAAAATATTTTATTTTCATTACATTCTCATTTTCTCTGTACCTAATACATCATTTATTTAATTCATTTTGCCTAACCAAAAGATAAAAAAAAAAAAAAAAAAAAAAGATAAATGCTTGCTAAGCTAAAAACCCGAAAAAGCAGCTTAGGTAGAAGTTAGAGCAAGCTCATTGAGTTAAAAACTTGAAAGGGCAGCTCAAGCAGAAATTAGAACTAAAAAGATAAAAAAAAAAAAAAAGAAAAGAAAAGAAAGAAAGAAAGAAAGAAAGAAAGAGCTTGCTAAGTTGAAAACCCAAAAGGACAACTTAAGCATAAATTATAGCAAAAAAAAAAATTTCTCATATACTAGTAAAAAATTTTACAAAATACAACCCATCATCATAGCGCTTTCAATATCGCCTACAGCTTATCCTATATCATATAGTCCTGTCAACCTACATGTATTTCAAACAAAAGCAAAAGGGTCATGTATGAAGTCATAGTTTAGCCAATCTTCCTTTACCTCTTAAGGTGCACATTTCTCATTCCTTCATCAAAATTAGAGTCTGACACAATATACTCAAATGGTCACATTCGTCCTCTTGGTATCTTTATCTCCCTCTGCTATAATAGTAAAAGTACTAGTAGAACTAGAATTGCTCACCATAGTAGTGTCAGAAACTCTCTCTTGAATTCCAACAATTCTAAAATTGCTCTTAGAAATCCTCCTCTATATAGCAATAGCTTAAAAATTGCTCCTTGCTACGGCAACTGAAATCATCCTATGTACTTCAGAAAATGTAGTCATCTTTTTTGCCTAACTATAGCAGTCCTTCTCTGAACTTTCACTATAGTGTTACTTTATCTCCTCACTGCAGTCACAATCTTTTCTGTCACCAACATCAGAATTTGAGTCACTATTGTAGCTTGTGGTGTTGCTTCTCCAGTAGATCCCACGTCTCTTTCAAAGATTGAGTCACCCTTTCTATTTATATTGCAATCCTTTTGCTATCAATGGCTCATCCTGTAGTCTCTCCTTCATCAGCCGAGTCAACCTCTATTTCCCTTAACAGGGTAGCCTTGTATTCTCTCTCAACTTGCCAAACCACCTTCATTGACCAGTTACCATACCTCTTTGTGATTCCAAATGAAATACCATAATGAACCATATGATAACTTTTCAGCCAACCACCTTTGATAATTCTAGCAATAGAAGTTATAATCTATACAGACTCTGAAAAGAGAACAACTGAGGGTACATTATGAGTTTGCCTCATCTACCTCCAAACCCTCATCCCCTGGCAAAAGGCCATTCAAGCCAAACCCAACAAGTAAACCACTCAACACCTATGACCCTCGGTTATAAAAGATTTGATCCCTTACCATTAGCAGTGCCAAAATATGTCCTCTGGGTAAGCTTCGATAACCAATCTGTCTAATCTCGGACCAAGTCTCAATAAGGCACATGCGGTACTAAAAAGCAAGGGGCCACTAACCAGAAATGATCCATTAGCCACACCTGCAAAATAATCTAGAACCTTAAATCAGACACCCATGAAATACCTTTGATAGAAAGGATAAGAACTAATAAATTTTTCTCACCTAGAGAATAACTAGGAGACAATCCATCTTTCTAAACTCTAAACAAAGCAATCGAGACTCATCAGTGTCTCTCCCAGTACAGCTCTAACCATAAAGTGCCTCTACTCTATCTGAAATACCAATCCTGCCACTTTGATATCATTCCAACTAATGGACCTGTGAAACATATATCCGACTATCAAATAGAAAGCTAAGGCTCTCATCCTAAGCCTTTTCTCTCTCATATCTCTCTGGCCACTGGGATCATAGAACTTCTTAATCACAGAGGTCAAATTCACCTAACCATCACCAACCACCATTTGGCTTACGACATCTTAAGGCAAGTCTAAAAACTTTTGAAAAATATGAAAATGCCTAACTTTGAGCTCTGCTACCACCAGAATTGCCTCCTGATTGCAGCTAAGTATAGCACTAAACTCCTCAAAAGTGGGGCATAGCTCCTCCTTAGTAGCACTAAAATAGAAAACATGAGCCATTGGATTGCAAAAATCCTAAAGCAAGCCCTTAAAAAATCTCAATCGACCTATACTCTCTTTAGCATCATCATTGCTACAATGTCATACCTACCCAAACTTATCCTCTCTACCTTCTTGAGCATTTAGTCCATATATGTATGTAGTGGTTGAAATATGGCTCTAAGGCACAAAAGTCACATGAAAAATTACATTCACAAAGTAGACTTGTGAATCTACCCTTTTGCACCCATGCAATCATCCCTTATAGGCATCATCACAAATCATCCATATCATATAAATTAAACAAAAGGTCTATGAATCCTAAAACATACATGCATGTGCAACTATCCATAACCATGCATGATCATGCATAAGCCAAGCAAATAGCCTCTCCAACATCTTCTAAAACTTATTGGTGTCTATTTAAAGCTTATCAATATCTTCTAAAGTTGACCAATATCCCTTCAAAGTTGACCGGCATCTCTTAAAGCTGACCAATATTCCCTCGAAGCTAACCAACATCTTCTGAAGCTGACTGGTACCCCTTTAAAGCTAACTAACATCTCTTAAACCTAACTAATGCCTCTTTCAAGCTATTCGACATCTCCTGAAGATGACCAATGCCTCCTCGAAGCTGACCGACATTTGTTGAAGTTGACTAGTTCCTCCTCGACGCTGATGATGCCTCCTGAAGCTAACCAGTACCTTCTTGAAATTGACCGACATCTTCTAAAACTATCCAATACCTCTTTGAAATTAACTAACATAATCTAAAGCTGACCAGTGCCTCCATAAAACTGATCGACATCTTTTGAAGATGACAAGTGCCACCATGAAGCTAACCGACATCTTTTTGAAGCTAGCCGATACCCTTTTACCCAATCCATCAATTTCACCTATATATATCTAGAAACAATCACCTAGACATTCTTACGGTTCCTTTCCCATTTTCCATTATTTTTTAATCGATCATGTCCTCCACCTAAAAACATCTAAATTCTTACTTGGAAGTCAATCCCTTTCCCATCCTTATTCATCTTAAAGTCAACCACATCCTTCACCTAGAAATGTCTAGACAATGACATCCCTTTTGTTCTCTTTTTTCCATCCATTTCATTCAAAATTCATCCAAATTCTTCACCCAAAAATGTCCAATCTAGATATCCTCTGGTTTCTTTCCCCAACCTTTTATCCAAAATCAACTATATCCATTAATTCACCTAAAAAGATCTAGCCACCAACCTAGATATCTCTTTGGTTCCTTTTCTTTGTTCTATTTATCAGTCAATTCCACCCATAAATGTCTAGAAATGATCACCTAGACATCCATGTAGTTTCACTTTCCACATTTTTTACCCAAATCCATTAATTCACCCAAAAATATATAGCGACCGGTCTAAATATCTCTTTAGTTCCTTTTTCTCGCTTCCATTATCAGCCACGCATTTCACCCATAAATATTTAGAAACAATTTGTTTAAACATCCCTGTGGTTCTTTGTACCATCTTCCTTTTGACCATGTCTCTCACCTAAATATGTTTAAGCACTAACCTATACATCTCTTTGATTCCTTATACCATCCCAGCTCCTAGGTTCAATATCATTACAATAGCCTTATAGACAAGATAATTTTGATGAGGGAGTAGCTGTGAATCCTTAATTTTGCACCCTCATCATGTGGCCATCATGTGGCTGCAATCTAACACTTGCTAAGAGTAGTGCGCTATCCAAATCTGATACGGTGATTCTGCTATTTAGACACTTAATTTTTCAACACAAACCAATAATTAATATTTAAAAAAAAAAAAGTTGCAATGTGGAGTCGCACATGCCTGGCGGAGATCCACACCCCTTGTACACTGATCTGCGCCTTATTTACAGGCTGCTGATCCGTGTGGTGTCTGCGTAGATCTGCGCCAATGGTCCCATGTCTAGCCTAAATTCTCGAAAATCCCATTCTTTTGTCCCACTTTTTAGCCCTTTTTGGTCTTTTTACCACACATCCTTTGCTTATAAATACCCCCTCCATTTTTATTACAAACCACCTCTCAATTGGTATTGATAGCTATCAACCAAATTTTTCTCTTATTCTCCTTCCAATCACTCCTTAAATTAATTAATTAATCTTTTTAATTAGTTAATTGCCCCATCTTAGCCTAAGTTAATTAATCATTTTAATTGACTAAATCCTTTTTTAAAAATTAATCACTCAGCTAATTAATTAATTAATCCTTTTAATTAATTAATTAATCACTTTTCAAATCAATCCATCCAATAATTCAATCATTTTAATCCACTCATTTTCCTAATTAATTAATTAATCCACTTATCATAGTAATTAGTTAATGAATCATTTTAATTAATTAATTAATCTATCAATTATTCTAATCCTGCAGTATCGATAAAATGGAATTTCGTTCTGGGAAAACTCTCTGTCCAACTTGAGCAAAAGTATAGCCTTTTTCTCATCAATCCAATTCCAAACCAAAATTAATATGATCAATCCCTAAAATCTATCACTAAATCGTGGAATGAACTATGTACATTTTGATCCCATTCAATAGGAAACATAGGCAAGTTTAGAATTTAAATTCAAACCGCAAATCAAATTCCAACTCAATCCCCTTCCCCTTTTATTTTTGAATGAAAATATTTATACTCATGTTTGTAAGTAAACTTGTGGTCTTCCCAGCACCTATAAAGGCTAGAGAAGACATCCTATTTTTAATTAATGTATTTAGCTAATTTAATTAATTTAGAATTAAGCAGCGATTATGTGGTTCCTCTAGAAATTTATAAGGACTAAAGAGAACACTCGCTTTAATTTGTTAGTTTTACTTAATTGTTCTTTTAATTTCCCTTGCATTTTATAATTATGTCATGCACTCATATTATGTCATGTTCATATATTTTACTTTTAGTTGTCATTTAATACTTTTCATTCATGAAATTGATTTTTCTAAGTCAAATTAAACTTAAGAGCCAAATTTAGATTATTTAACTAAAAATCTAGTCCCCGAGCTCAACTTGGTTCGAGACTAGTGATTTTATTCTTGAATAAATTAATTAAGAAATTAATGAATTGGAGTCAATAAATTGGATTTTTTCTTAATTTTTTCATTTAAAAATAAATTAGGATGGTGACTCTTGAAATCATTTTTCAAACTACAAATCAATTTTCAGAACGATAACCGTTCCAATTATGAACACTGAAACTCGTTCCATGACCTCTTTAAAAATCACTCACCTTTCCTTAAGGTAATTTCCCAAGTGAGGAAGGGGCCTTTGGGCAAGGTTTCACATATGATATCATGACTTAGAATTTATAGGTAATTGGTTGATTGACTATGGTAAGTGTTAATCCCTTGCAACTTTATTATTATTGTTAATTCCTTTAATTAAATCTTGTGCTCTAGTTTATTGATAATATTATATTTAGTTTAGTTAGTTTTAATTAAAATTAAATTGAAGCCTTAAACAATAAAAAGGCAATAGATTGGTGGATAGACCAATAATTCTCATGGAAATGATACTCTACTCACTCTGTATTACTTGTGGACTCTATGCACTTGCGGATTTTGCCCTATAAATAATATTACAAAGGAATAATGACATTAGTTTAATTTATGTAAATAATTCTATCTCAATGCTTAAATTTTTCTTTTTAGTTGAATATTTATTTATTTCTCTTTCTTTATAATTAGTACATTTGGATAATTTTCATGGCTATTAGTAATTGTTACGCATAAGATCAAATAAAAAAATACTAATGATAAAACATATGTCAACTCTTTCATACTTTTTCATTTACTTATTTTTATTTTAATATATACTAATTTGAAGCATTTATGGGCTATATATGAAAAAGTGACTATAATTATACACTTAATAAGGATTAAAATTAGCCTCCAATAGCCTAAGAATACGTGTAATAGGAGATCTCTATTTTCTCTTATAAATCTATAAAGGATAGGTAAAAAAAAAAAAGGGGCTTTTAGATCCCCCACCTTTAGATGCTCTTCTAGATTCTTTCTTTTTTTTCTCCACCAACCTACTGATTTACTTGAGGCTCCCTACTAGGTCAACCCCAATGAGCTCTTGATCCTTTTTTTTTGGTCTATAAGTCCTACTCCTCACCTTCATACCATGGACTCTCAATTACCATAATAAGGTGATGTATTTCCCTTCAAATGGCAACATTTGTGGGAAACAACACAAAAAAACTATCTTTCCCTCTCTTTTTCTAGCAAAAAAATAGATCCGGCAAAAAAAATTCACTTATCAAAGCTCTATTTATTCTATACATTTTTCAAGCTAATGGGTTAAAAATATTAACATTCACTGAAAATCTGAGCTCTGTTTCTATTGGAAATTAATGTTGGACAACCAAAATTACCATCACAGGCAAGAGAGCGGCTGACCACCACCAAGAACTCCCTTCCCGAAGGTGGCATGCTCCCTCACACACTAGGCCAATCCGGTTAGCTCCTAGATTATGCCATATGTTAGGGTACTAGTACATCATGCATATTAGATTTCTGCTCCTTCAATCAAAACTAAAGATGAGAACTAATCAATTAAAATCTATTAATTGAACGAAACTAATGTAATTCGGTTAAATTGATTCGATTAAATAAAATGATCAGTTTGGTTCGATTAAAGAATATAAAAATTTTGGTTTTTAGTTTTCAATTCCATTAAAAAATTTCATTTACCAAATTAAATTGACTTATTTACATATTTTTTTAGATAAATAAATTAGAAATTTCAATGTGCCTAGTAGTTTATATACTTATGTTTTTCATTTTTTATGAATTTCTTATTTGCTTATGCATATTTATTTTTCTAGCTAAATTTAAGAAATATTAGGATATAATACTTGTTTCTAATATTATGTGACATTATTTCATGCCATTATTCACTTATTTTATTCATTTTCTTATATAAATAAGTCAAAAAATTCCAATGTTATAAATGATAAATACTCATAATATATTTAAATTTAAAGTGTAAGACATTTATTTTGTAACTTTCGTTTTATTTAAATGAAAAATACAATGTAATCAATTTAACTGAAATTTAATATTTCAGTTTGGCTAATTGATTATTTCTATTCAGTCAGTTTGGTTAATGAAAATTATTAACCGAACTGACCAATTACGCATCCCTAATCAAATCCCAACACATGCCTAATATACCAATACACAATCACATTGAAACACAACTACTCTATCTTATCTAAAGGTAATTTTCTCCACCAATCACAAGAGGACACATATTAACCTTATCCTTTTCTCCCACCTACTTCAACCATCTCATCGTCATGTCATCGATAAGATCTCTTTCTTGCTACATTGACATGATACATTAGTCATCACATCGTTGTTAAGGAGCCAATTTTCCATGTTAGCATGACATGCCAGCTACCACATCATCATTCAGGTGCTCCCAGGCTTCCACATCATCACTGAGGAACCATCTTGACACATTATCATTAAGGCGTTCTCAAGCCGTTACATCATCACTGAGGAGCTGACATGCCATCAATTGATCAAGATTTGACTATCAATTGAACCGAACCAGTTTATCAATTTTTGATCCATTTTCATTCGATTTTCAAGATGGTCAGACCCAGTGGCAAATGCAGGATATTAGTTGGAGAGTGAAATTTAGTAGTACCAATTATTTTAGATGGTTATATTTAAATATAAAATCTAATTATAAAAAATTTTAGAGTTATAGGAATAAAAAATTAAGGAAAAATATGAAAAAAAATTAGGGTATAAAAAAATAAAAATTATTGGTACAAAATTACAAAAAATTATGGAGTTAAAGGTTACCTATAAAAATTTTCATGAGTTAAAAACATAAAAATAAAAATTGAAAGGGCAAATATGAAAAATATAAAAATTTACAGATGCAAATATAGAAATAAAAATAAAAATTTAGGAGGCAAATATAAAAAAGCTAAAAAATTTTCATGTAATTAAAAAAAATTATGGGACTCGTACCCCTTAACCCCCTTGTGCATGCCATTGGTTAGACCGATTTCTAAAGTTTTTAGGCATCCTATTTTATAATTTGAGGTAAAAAATTGCAAAATTAGCTTAAAACATGGAGTTTTGGTACTGTGAAACCTTAATTTTGTATCTCTCAGAATTATAGACCATTCAGTCAGAAAAAGAATCAATCAAGGCTCTTAAACCATCATTAAATCATTCGGGACTCAATAACGGGTACAAGCAATTGGAATCATGGAAAATGGATGAGAAATGAATGAGAATAGAAGAAAACGGGCAGAACGGGCAAATCAGAGCAAGTTGCCAATGCCACAAAGCCTCTTGCAGTGCCGCAAAGACCTCTACGGTACTGCCACAAAGGCTTGTGTGGCAATGGCGGTGTGTTCCTACTTCTATATTGGAAATTTTAATCTTTATGCTTCAAACCTCCTCCTATATATAGAGGGCCTCCCCACACTTTAAAACACTAACTTCTAAAGCTTGAAAAGCATTAGTTCAAGCAAAACGCTTTGCATTTGCTCCTTGCTTTGCAAAGCGAGATAGGAGGTTCTCCTTGATTCCTACTCGACTAGTTTAAGGCTTTCCATCGCCTGCCCATTTGAGGCAAGACTCTTGCCCATTTGAGGCAAGTCTCTCGCCCAAGGCTTGTGTCTGCCACCTAAGGCTAGGTGCCGCCCGCAGCCTAAGGCTAGTCGTCGCCCACTACCCAAGGCTAACTGCCACCCACCGTTCAAGGCTATCTACTACCCACTGAGGTTAGCCGCCGCCTGCCTTCCAAAGCCAGCCGTCGCCCGCCTAGGTAAGCTCTCTTTTCCTTTAATTTTCTTTTAGTTTCTTTGCTTCTTTTAGTTAGTTAATTAAATTGATTCATCTATGTTGCTAGCTAATCAACTCAGTAATTAATTAAATTAATTAATTAACTCAACCCTTTTTTAATTAATCAATCAAAACGTGATAAATTGGCTAGGCTAAACTAACCCCTTCACAAGATTGGAGAACTGCGTGGATTCCGATTCCCATTCAAAAGGATACGTAGGCATGCTTGGTTCAGGCATTGAATCTAATTAAAATTAATCAACTATCCCCTTATCACCTTCTTCACTTACTTTTGTGTTTGTTTTGCTTTATTATTAGAATTAGTTTGGAAAATGTATGACTTCCCTAAAACCCATAAAGGCTAGAGGAGGTATCCCCTAAGTTTGGATTTAATTGTAATATTAACTCTCTTTTATTTTGAATTATAATTATGTATAAACTTTGTGGATTAAATGATCATGCATATTATAAATTATTCATGCATTTTAGTTTGTTTATGAAATAAATTTTAATTCACTCTTATATTAATTAGCCAAACTTATTTAGTTAAACTAAATAGAGAACCTAGTCCCCGAATCCTCTTTGGTTTCGAGGCTAGTGATCCTTTTTTCCTTTGGGTTATAATTGGAGTCAAATGGATTTTTTCCTTATATTTTCCCAAATAAAAATAAATTAAGGTGGCGACTTTAAGAAATAATTTTCAAACCTATCAAAGATAAGCCCGAGGGCTTCCTTATGAGTTCTTTCCCAAATGAGCATTTTGATTCCCTTTAGCGGATCGAACCAGTGTTCGGGCGAGGTCTCATAACTGGCAACTCCATTGGGGATTAACTTTTATTTAATAAAAGAAAAAAAAATAAGTGGACTACTAATTGGTTTAAAAAGAGTTTGGCCTTTTAATATGATTGTGACTTTGCATGCATCACTTGCATAGGCTTTTTGCCATTTAACCTAGTTTTAGGAAAACAATGGATAGTGAGTACCATTGAGTGGGTAACCCTCCTTGGGTCTACTCACCGATAGTGAAATCATCCACCCTACATCGAATCCTTTGATCCTTTCAAAGGTGTAACGAGTATACACGTACTATTATACCCATGCGAGGCTCCTTGACTCATATGTGGTTAGGTATATCACTGCTCTAGTGGGACGGGTACCCAAATCTAGCCACCCTTACCTTTTCATGTAATGAACTTAGATCCTAACCTTAGGTTGTATGTACCATAATTAAAACCTTGCATCTTTGCATTTTCATTAAATGTTTTCCTTATGCATATTATGCATCCATACTATATAACAAAACATGCATTCATCTTAAGTCTAGGTCGAACCTTGAACCGAAGAAGGGATAAACATTATTATCTCCATCCAAACATCTCCCCCTTAAACACCTCACTCTAACCTCCATCCAAACACCCTTGCCCCTACAAACTTAAAACCATCACCCTGACCTTTAACCTTAAACACCTCACCCTAGCCTTACCCCTTTACCTTAGCCTTTAACCTAAACACCAATACCTTGACCCTAAATCTTACCCCTTTACCTTAGCCCTTAACTAAACACTAATACCCTAACCCTAAAACCTTACCCCTTTACCTTAGCCTTTAACTTAAAACCTCATTTCTCTAGCCTTGACCTTAAACACCTTTAACTTTAAACATTGTTACCTTAACCTTACCCAAAATGTTTTCACCCTAAATCGTAACCTAAAAACATCTTTACCCTCCTCTTACCCATACCTCGCCAACCTAGCCACGAGACACCGTCGCACAACATCCATGGCCCATTACCTTTAAAACCAATCTATTACCCCCAGATTGACAAATGGCTATAGCTTAGACCCTAAATCATCAAAACACTACCTTAAGCCTAATACCTTTGGCTGAACAGACTACCCTAAGCCCAATACCTTTGACCTAACACAATACTCTAAACCCAATGCCTTTAGCCCAACACACTACCCTAAGTCCAGTACCTTTGGTTTAACCTGATACCTTAAGCTTAAAGCCTTGACCTATGCAACCTTAGGGAATCCTCAAAAGCCCAAATGCAACTAGCTCATAACATCAAGAGGAATCTTTTTCCTCAAAGTTCACATGCCCATATTCCTGCTTCTTTCCCAAGCACTTACCTTATGCTCTAACTTGGTTTTTTAAAGGTACCAATAGTAAGCCTAACTGACATGGAAGCTCTAACCAACCTACTTAAGAGGCAAGAAGAGAACTTTCAAGCTATCCTCATCTCCGCCCTAGATGCTCAAGGAGTCAATTTCAACCAGGCTTTAGCTAGCCAACAATCTAGTTTCAATAATACCATAATCCATCTTACTTTTTCTTTCACTAATGCTCTGAGTTTCCAATGCTAATTTATCATCAATGAAGTGAGAGGAATGCTGAACCAAGCTAAGCCCATTAATGCTACACTTACCATTGATATGACTTATGATTTTACATCCTCAATCTCAAATGCCAATGCTATTTTAGTCTTAGCCATGCCATCAGTCTTAGATATTAACCTTGCGTTTTCTTTGAATTCTCTTCAAAGCAAGGAAAACTTCACCTCTTTTGCTATCAAAAGACCTTTGGAACTTAACATCAATGCACTAGAGCAAACCCCCATGATGGAAAAAAGGTGCAAGAAAAGCGATACCTCCACTACCCTTACCTTTACTAAATGGAAGAATATGGACACCTATACTCCCCTTATTGATGTCAAGTGGGAGAATATAGAGGAAGCTGCTATAATTGGTTGGAGACCCTTGTAATCTTGACGAAGGGCTTTCACAGATCTGGGAGTTCCATTAGCAATGGTTTATAAAAAGGTTTTGGAGGCAATAATGATAAAACCTTTGGAACCAAGAGTCCCTCCTAATCCTTTACCAAAGAGCTATCACCCTAATGAACATTGTGAATATCATCAACGAGCGGCATACCAAACCAATGCATGCAAAGCTTTGAGACATAGAATCTAAGATCTAATTGACAATGGTGACATCACCCCTCCCAAAGTAAAACTCAATTTAACCCCATATTACCTTAGCCCCAAGTGGAATGACATAGAAGAGTTCAAGTTTGACTAATCTGACCTGTCCGAGATTAAATTCCAAGTCTAAGTCTAAATCTCTAAGTCTGAGTTTGAGTCTGAGTCTGAATCCCAAAGTCTGAGTCTAAATTCAAGTATGAGTCTATCATCTTATTTTCTTTTATTTTTTGTCAATCATGTCGATTTCTTTTTTGTCATCTTGTAATAAAATTTTTCATTGTAATAAAACATTCACATCTTTTTAATTATTTATGCACTTGTCTAAACATGGATGAGCTTTGAAAAAAAAAAAAAGAGAGAAAAAGAAAAAAGAAAGAGAAAAGAGAGAAAAAGAGAAATGAACATTAATTAAATCCACCACAATTGAGGTGCCATCAATAATTGCTTTGCCAGCTCCTAACCAAAGAAGGTCAAGAAATAGACCTCTCATCAAAAAATTGAAGCACAAAATCAAACGATACACCTCAACAAGGGGCAATAAGTTCGTCGAATCTAAAATTCAAAGGTTAAAGCCCCTCAAAGTGAAGAAAAGTAACAAATCATGATGGAATGTTTTCTCCCAAAATCTAAGCTTGCTAAGTTGAAAACCCAAAAAGGTGACTTAGGCAAAAGTTAGAGCTAAAAAAAAAAAAAAAAAAAAAAGGAAAGCTCATCCTAGTTATCTTCCTTCACATCATTCAAAGTTTGTCAAATTAGGTGCAATCAATCCGTCTCATCTCATATCTTCAAAGTCATCCTTCCTCAATAGAGGCTCATTCTCTAAAGTTATATTATCTTTTACACCCTTATCTCATAGTGGGGGCATGTCTTTCTAAGTCGTAATCATCTATTGTTAATCCATCTCATCCCTTAGCTCAAAGAGCTTAGGCACAATCTCTCACATTGCTAGTCTGTCATGTTCTTATCTCTTATTGGAAGCAAAATCCCTAAGTTGTCTTTTCTCATTAGTCCTTCAGCCACTCCTTAGGACACTTCCTTTCATCTAGTCTATTGTCTATGTTCAAGCCAATAGAGTGTCACCCTAAATTTCTCTTTAATCTCAAAATGACAAGATTAGCTTGGCTTGTTCTTTTCTGTGAATCATGCTAAAAATAGCAAAATCATACAACCTCCCTGATCCTTTTTAAAATTTCCAACCCTTCGTTGAACCATTCCCTAACATCAAAATGTAGCATTCCATCTTTTCAAGATCAAGCCTCATACCATCCTTTCTTGGGCAAGGTCTCATCATCCTCTAAGAGCCAAGTTTATCTGCAAAACCAAAGATCTTAAGTCTTTCAAGACTTATCATCCTTAAAGGCAGCTTTTTCTAGCACGACCAAAATCAAGTCATGTCTTGCAAAGCTTAAAAAAAAGGTTCAAACCACTCAAAGCTTAGTCATTCCATACCTCATTGGCAAAACCTCATCATCTTAAAAAAAAAAAAAAAAAAAAAAAAAGCCTTACTAGCAAATTGCATCACCCATAAAAGTCCAATTGAGTCAAAGCTTGCCAACCGTATGATGGGCAAGAAAATCAAATACAACTATGACAAAGGGCAAATCCTTATTCATGAGCCTGCAGTATCTTTATGACAAAGCCTGGAATACCATACCTGAGATAAAAGCAACCATCTTCCAAAGAGATCCCAAGCACCCTTGTAGAAGAGCCTAAGCCTGGCTTTCACCATAAAGCCCAAACCAAAAAAACCTTCACCATGAAGCCCAAGCCCAAAAGCCTTCACCATAAAAACCACTCCCTAAAAGCCTTAACTATAAAGCCCAAGCCTAGCCTTCACCATGAAGCCCAAACCAAGAAGCCTAAGCCTACCTTTCACCATTCACAAAAGACTATAATCTCCTCCAAAGCTAAATCTGACTAAACCTTCCCTAACTAATTTCCTAGCCTAACCTTTCCTTTAAGCTAGACCTAACTGAGCCTAAAGCAAAACCTGACTTAGCCTTCCAAATGAACTCCCCAAAGGTTATAACTTGACCATGCCAAAGTATCAAATTTGACTAAGCCTTCCATATGAACTTCTCCAAAGACAAGCCCCATAAGCTGACCTTCCTCAAACCTTCCAATCTAATCATCTCCAAAAACCTAACCTTCCTAATCCAGCTCTCCAATTCAGCCTCAAAACAAAGTTAGACCTATCTAAACTAAACAGCCCGATCTTTTCCAAAGACCACACCTTGCTTCTTCCTAGGCCAAATTGATAGCCATTAACCAACCAATCTTATACCTGACATGCCTATCTTCATCTCTAAGCTAGCTAATCAGCCAAAAACCAAATGTCCAAACCACTTTCTGTTATCATTCTAAAGTGAGGGTACATCCCTTCCAAATATTCATCTTTCTAAAATAGGGGCATCTTTCTCCTAAAGATCAACACTTTTATACCAGAAATGACCCTTCACAGGTTCAAGGTATCATATCATTATATAATTATCTAGCTTTTGCATTGAATAGGATCATAAATCAAGGCAAATTGTCAAAACTCATAAAGAAAGACAAGATCATCATCATCATCATTCCTACCAAATAGGAACTATCATTTTCTTCTTGCTACTTCCAAATATATCGGGGGCATCCTCTTCATTCTAAAGTTCACACTCATCAGAACTTCCTACCACTCCCAAATATACTGGGGGCATCCTCTTCATTCTAAAGTTCACACTCATCAGAACTTCCTGCCTCTCCCAAATATACGGAGGGCATCCTCTTCATTCTAAAGTTCACACTAATCAGAATTTCCTGCTACTCCCAAATATACTGGGGGCATCCTTTTCATTCTAAAGTTCACACTAATCAGAACTTCCCGCTACTCCTAAACATACTCAGGGCATTCTCTTTATTTTAAAGTTCACACTCACCGAAACTTCCTGCCGCTCCCAAATATACTGGGGGCATCCTCTTCATTCTAAAGTTCACATTCATCAAAACTTCTTGTCGCTCCCAAATATACCGGGGGCATCCTCTTCATTCTAAAGTTCACACTCATCAGAACTTCTTACTGCTCCTAAATATACTGCAGGCATCCTCTTCATTCTAAAGTTTACACTCATCAAAACTGCCTACCAGATAGAGCAATCCTGATGAGAGCGTAACTGTGAACCCTTAATTTTGCACTTCTCAGAATTACAAACCATTCAGTTAGGAAAGGAATCAATCAAGGCTCTTAAATCATCATCAAATCATCCGAGACTCAATAATAGGTGCAACGCAATTGGAATCATGGAAAACAAATGGGAAACGAGCGAGAATGGATGAAAACGGGCAGAATGGGAGAATAAGAGCAAGTTGCTGCACATGCTGCAGAGCTTTTTGCGGTGCCATAAAGACCTCTGCGACAGCTTATACGGCAACAGCAGCGTGTTTCTGCTCCTATATTGGAAATTTTAGCCTCTATGCTTTAAACCTCCTCCTCTATATAGAGGGTCTCCCCGCACTTAAAAACACTAACTTCTAGAGCTTGATAAGCATTAGTTCAAGCAAAATGCTTTGCCTTTGCTCCTTACTTCGCAAAGTGAGTTGGGAGGTTTCTTCTTGATTCCTACTCGACTAGTTTAAGGCTTTTTGCCATCCACCCGTTCGAGGCAAGTCTCTTGCCTAAAGCTCGTGTCTGTTGCCTAAGGCTAGCTACCACCTATAGCCCAAGGCTAGTCGTCGCCCGCTGCCCATAGTCTAAGGCTATCTGCCACCCGCTGAGACTAGCCATAACCTACCTTCCAAAGCCAACTGCCACTCACCGTCTAAAGCCCACCGCCGCCCACCTAGGTAAGCTCTCTTTTTCTTTAATTTTCTTTTAGATTCTTTGCCTCTTTTAGTTAGTTAATTAAATTGATTCATTTAGGTTGCTAGCTAATCAACTCGATAATCAATTAAATTAATTAATTAACTCAACCCTCTTTTAATCAATCAATCAAAACATGATAAAATGGCTAGGCTAAACTAACCCCTTTGCAAGATTGGAGAACTGCGTGGATTCTGATTTCCATTCAAAAGGATACATAGGCATGCTTGGTTTAGGCATCGAAGCTAATTAAAATTAATCAACTATCCCCTTATCACCTTCTTCACTTACTTTTGTGTTTGTTTCTTTGTTTTATTATTAGAATTAGTTTGGGGAATGTGTGACTTTCCTAGAACCCATAAGGGCCAGAGGAGGTATCCCCTAAGTTTGGATTTCATTATAATATTAACTCTCTTTTATTTTGAATTCTAATTGTGTATAAACTTTGTGGATTGAATGATCATGAATATTATAAAATGTTCATGCATTTTAGTTTATTCATGAAATATATTTTAAGTCACTCTTATATTAATTGGCCAAACTTATTTTGTTAAAATAAACTGAAAACCTAGTCTCCAAATCCTCTTTGGTTTCGAGGCTAGTGATCCTTTTTCTTTTGGGTTATAATTGGAGTCAAATGGGTTTTTTCCCTTATATTTTTCCAAATAAAAATTAATTAAGGTGGCGACTCTAAGAAATAATTTTCAAACCTATCAAAGATAAGCCCGAGGACTTCCTTGTGAGTTCTTTCCCAAATGAGCATTTTGATTCCCTTTAGCGGATCAGACCGGTGCTCGAGCGAGGCCTCACAGGTGCATTCACTTTTTAGTTCAAGGAAAAATTAGTCAACTTGACTGCTAAAAAGCTGCTTCTTCAATTCATAATGCATTCTACTGGATCTCAAATTATTTCAAGCAATTTTTGAGCCCATCCATGTCACTCCTTATATGTTTTCTATATTTGTATTTCTAATGCTTCAAATTTAATTTCTATTATTTGCTAATATGCAGTGTGAGAATATTAAAGATAAATATCACTATCTTTTCATGCATAAATTATTTGCTATGATTATTCATCATAAATGCTAGGTATATTCGAGAGTGATATGTGATTAATTATGCATTTCAAATGCCACTTCACATGCAAATTTTTGCTTAAATTGAGACTTATTTTGAGAGTAAATTATTTAATGAAATGGATCCCAAACAAATCTATTATTTTCATAAGAGTGTAAGAGTCCCTTAAATCTCATAAAATTTTTATATGCTAATCATTATACATCATTTATAGAATTCATTACTTGATTTGATTTCACAATTATGAGCAGCTTATTAGCCACCACGCTCAATTTTCAGTGTGTGCTTTAGTGCATTTAACATAGATTATCAGAGGCTGGGTAGGGAATGGGAGTCACCACTCAATAAAACTGAGACACTGGTTAGAGATTACGTTAGTTAGGAGGTCCCTTATAGTGCCCAACCCTTATAACGAATCTTAGTCCCTAGAAATTTAGGTTTGGAAGTTAGATCATACTTTTATGGTATGTTTGGGAAAGATGTGCCAATCTTTTCACATTGATTTTCAAAAAGATTTTATACATTTATAATCATTTCAATCATTAAAAGTGCATTAACAATATTTAAATTGCATAAAAGTAAATAAGGGCTCTCAAATCACCCCAAATCCTTACAAATATGTAAATTGCTAGTAAAATAAAGTTCTTTTCTTCCTATCCATCCTTAGTCATCATTTCTAGGCTACAAAGGTCCATCCAAGTATCTGGATTGCCCACCACCTATAAAATAGTAAGCAAAACAAACAAGGGAGCTAAAGGAGGGGCCCTTAGTGTAAAATGCCCTCATGGATAGGCTTTCTACCTTAGAACCCCTGACTCACAATTTTAATCCTTCATTTTATTAGCTCTTCCATTTTTCATACAATAAATTCCAAATCAAATTTTGACCTTTTAGTCCAACATATCAATAAATTTAAGTCCTAAACATGTTTCTAAATATCTGGAATCATTAAATCAAATTAAAATAACCTAATTTTAATCATGCCATTATTGATTCTCAAGAATTCAGTATACTATTCTTCACCTAAACATGCATTTGATCTTTTATTTCTAAACATAAACACATAATCTATGTTATAAAACACTTAAACATGCATAAACTAAGCAACAAACAATAAATCTAAGCCTAAACATGCATAATTAAACTAAACTAAAAAATTTAAAAAAAAAAAAAAAAGAGGAACCCCTCAAGAATTACTTGGATTACTACCAACCACAAACTCAAACCTCCAATTAAAAAGAAACCAAAAATAAACTTGAAAAATCTGATTATAGGCTTATACACAAACAAAGGTTGCTTATTAAGCATTTTTCTCAAATGCGTTCAATGCGGATAAACTCAAGAGTGAAAATGGGAGGAAATTTCACTCCAAAATGAAATTTTAAAATCAAACTCAAAATGATGTTGTTTTGACACTTTAGAATCTAAAAACAGACCCAAGCCACATGGGAGGAGCGTTGAAAGCCCCTATATAGGTGTGTTCTAGGTAAAAAGCCTCTGAGGCTTCATATGGTGAAGGTGTAAGAACGCCCTTGCGAAGGGGCATTCTGACCTAGAACGCCCATCATCTAGGGCTTTCCTCTTTTTCTTTTTCCATTTTGTATTATTTTATGCAATTTTTATCTTCTTACTCTTATTCTCTAAGGGTATTTTAGTCTTTGCTTGAGTGTTCACTGTCTACTTGTAAAATTGCATGCTCTACTTATAAAGATATTGCTAAATCACTTTTTATTATAGTGCTAAATATAAAATTATCAAAGTCTAGTCAGATTTCACATGAACTTATAATGCATATGATTTTTTTTTTTGAAAATGTTGCCACAAATCCAAAATGAGCATCTTGTGTGAATTTGTGATTTATAAATCATGCATTTTCTATTTGATTTCTAAACATACTCATGTGATCCTTATTTGTGGTAAAAAAGATTATGAAATTTATCGTTATTTGTGGCAAAAAAGATTATGAAATTTATCATTTGGTGAGAATAAACGTTGCTCGACTTAGCAAAAAGTAGTAGGTTATTCAAATCAGTTTGCAAGCTATATATAACCAAATATCTCATCCATCAAAGAAGATGGGTAAAATACCTAAAGTAGTGAAATATAAGCCCCTCTCAACTCCCAAAACATAGAGCAAAGCCCTTGGAGGGGTGCAATTTAAGCCCCTTGTAGAAGTACGTGTTCAAATGCTTGTTAGGGCATAATGGTAAAGCCCTTAAGGGAGTGCAATGTAAGCCCCTCACAAAAATGCACACCTTAAGAAAGACCTAGTGAACTCTAGGTGAAAGTTCATGAGACAACAAAAGACCTAGTGAACTCTAGGTGAAAATATGTAAGGCACTAAAGACTCAGTGAACTCTAGGAGAAAGTCTGTGAGATATATTGTTATTATCTAAAGTCCTCTACCAGTGGGTAGGATTGAACAAGGTTTGGTCTAATCTAGGGACTTGAAAATCTCTGTGATTGGACCAAATATTAGAGATTTTGATTTGTGTAGAACTGAAACCAGAATCAAAATAAAAAAATCTCTGTATTATATTTTCCCAAAAATTTTGAGACAATAAATCAAATATTTTGGTTTCTGTTCCAATCCAATACAAAGATTTGGAGATATTCCAATATTACACAATCCACCTGACAATATCATGTAATATAATTCCAAGAGTTATAGCTTAAGTAAAAATAGAATATAATTCATAAGTTAAAAGGAAAAAATAAAATAGTTTAAAACCAAGCAAAACATTTAGAAAAAATTATTATAAGGTCAAAGACTAGAATTCTAGAAGTCTTGAAGCGTTAACAACATCTCTATTTCCTTCTAGATTATTGGTAACAATCATTAGCTCTGCTTCTCAATTCTCAGCCGCCTCTACACTCAACTTTGCCACATTTGGATGACCCAATTTAGCTATATCATGGACAATAACTTTACCACTTGAATATCTACTTACCATTTCCATTATTTCTTTCCCAAAATTCTCTTCTATTCCTTTTGCTATCCATAATAAACACACTTCTGCTAGACATAGCTAAAAGAGAAAAAATAGTAAAATTAAATTGCAATGGACATGGTGAGTTAAATTTTAAACTTGAATTATAGATTGCCAATTGAGCTTTCATTTCACATCATAGATATCCCTCTACTTCCCCAGTGGACACTCCAAAAGCAAAATTAAAGTGCAATGGAATAGAGAATCACATACATAATAAATAAGTACTTAATCAATGGTTACCCAAATCTCAATAATATTCATAAGTACCTAGAAATTCTACATTGCACATATAGTAAACATTGATCAAGTTACCAATCTAAAGTTTAGCTAATCATAATCACAAGGCATAGTGTGTCAAGCTCAAAATAGCAATTTATTACACTGTATCTGAATTCGAAACTTTATAATTAATCAATGCATTGATAACTCTATATTTTTAGAGTTATTTTAATTGTTTAAACTTAAATTTTAGCTCAATTCTCGAGAATGCAATAATATTATTACTTATTTTTAGAAATAAATAGTTCTACAATTTATAAATAAATTATAACATATTTTAAGTATTTTTATTTTATTTTTGCATATCAAAATGATGCAGTAAAAATAATGATGCAAGCAATGATTCAAGTTTTCAATTCATGAGAAATAAATTCAATGGTTGGTAGCCAAAATTTAATGGTTGGTAGCTAACCTAACCATTTTTTAATATTGATAAAGGAATTCAATGGTCGGTGGCCAAAATTCAATGGTTGGTAGCCAACCTAACTATTTTTGAATATTGATGAAGGAATTCAATAGTTGGTGGCCAACCTAACCATCAATGTTGAATTTTTTATGTAAGAATTTTAATGGAACTTGAATTCTTCCACCAAACATGTCTATAAATACCATGCTTGGCAAAAGGAAATGACATCAAAGAAAATCCATAAAAAAAATATAGAGAGAGATTTTCATATGTTTTCTTAGAGTAGATTAGTTTTATTTTTTTATTTTGATCAAGAGGAGGAGTTTTTGGAAGCTTGAGTTCATCAAAGATTGTTTCCCAAAACAAGTTCTCTCTAAACTCTATTCTTGAATTTAATTATAAGTTATTATTATGTTTATTATTTTTATTGTTAATTTAATTGTTTCTTCTCTTTTAATTATGAATAGCTAAATTTATTTTTTTAGGATTTAGATATAATCTTTTGATTTGCATATGATTATTTATATTTAATTGATTGGGTTGATTGTTGGAATTAATCTTTTATCTTAGAATTTAATGCTTGTAATTAACTGGCCATTAATTGCATGATTTAAGATATTGTGTGAAGTAGCGAGAGTGGAAGCACAATATTAGTTCATTAGGATAATTGACCTAGGGAATGTATTACTTAGAGATAAGAATACTCCTTTGTGATTTTTAAAAGGATTTCCATAAAACTTAATGGGTTTGTGTTAATTGTTTATGATCACGAGAGTAGACGTAAGGTTAATATAAATACACATGTTGTATCTTGAGAGAGAACATCATATAATTTAGGGAAATCTAATAATTAATTCTAGCAAAAATAATCCATCTAAAGATTATAAAGAAATCATATGTGATCAATTGATGAATTCTAAATCCTAGACTTTTAATCTTATTTTCATATTTATCATCATTTATTTACTTGAATTTTATTTTAGCTTAAAATATAAAATCTCAAAATTGATTTTCTAAATAATAGAGTAATTTTAAAATTGGTACTTGACAAACCCTTCCTCGTGGGATCGACACTTATTTCACTACTATATTACTTGTTCACGACTTGTGCACTTGCAGAAATCGCGCAACAAGTTTTTGGCGCCGTTGCCGGGGAAGGCAATTTTTGACAATATCAATAGATTGATATACTCTATTACTTTAGATTTTGTTTTTCTTTTCTATTTTTTTATTATTTTGTAGGACTTTTATAAAAAAATAAAAAAATAAAAAAAAAGAAGGCTTTCCACAACTTTTAATGGTGTGATGGAGGAATGATACTAAATAGAGCAGCAAACATGTATGGTGAGAATAGTTTTAGTAAGTTAAATGCTAAAATCAAGACATTGGTTAACTTAATTGATAAACTTGATGCAAATAGTTTATTTAATTCATATTTGAGTTGTGATCTATGTGGAGGTAATCACTTGAATTTTGAATGCCAATATGCAGAGTAGGTACAATTTTTTCCAAATTATAATAGGCATGAGAATTATCCATATTCTAACATAAACAACTCAGGATGGAGTGACTATTCAAGCTTTTCATGGGAAAACCAATGCGATCAAGGTAATAATTCATGGTATCCTTATCAATATGATTTTCAAGATCATGCACCATTTGAGGAGCACAGACCATCTTATGAAGCAGCATTGGAAAGATTCATAAATGCTACTCATGAACGATGTGAAAGATTGGAAGATATGATGAATCAATGGGCTAGCCACAATACAACTGATGATGTACAAATGGAACAATTCTCTAGTCCATTAGATACTCAAAGCCATGAAAACCTGACAAGCCAAATTGAAGAACATTCTAGAGAGCAATGCTTGGCAATTTCTTTGAGTGATGATAAAGAAGAGACGATTGATCAAGGAGATACTTCAAGCAAGCAAGAAAAAAAGGAAGAAATTGAGCCTAATTTGCCCAAGAAATATTATTCTCTTATGGATAATATCTGTGGAGTGGTTGAAATTGATGGGAAAATTGAAAAAGGATTTGAACAAGAGCACTCAAAGGAAACTTTTTCAGTTTGTTTGGTGAATACAACATCATATATGTCAGACCATAAAGAATATCAATTTGATAACTTGGAAGAAAAGAAGAAGCATTCACCACCATTAATTGAGCACTCACCAACTCTTGATTCAACACCACTGCCTTTTTATCTCAATTTCTTGAGAAAATTCAGAGCAAGAAAAAGAGTTCGTTTGAAAGCTTTTGGAAATTATGAGCCTAATTGTGAAATATTAAATAATTCTTGTCTTAACCTTTTTCCATGTAGGCTCAAATTAAGATGGCTGGACTCATTAAAATTGGCAAAAGTCTATATTTCTACAATTATCGAGATGATATACTTTGTGTATTATCCTCCATGATGAAGATCTAGCTATAGTCAAGCTAAAGACTATAAATAAAGCGCTTTTGGGAGGCAACCCAAATTTCTAACTTTTTTACTTCTTTTTAATTTTTTTTGTTCTTTTGTTTGTTTTGTTCTATTTTAATTTTGCTTTAGTGTTGTTTGTGAGTTATTAAATAGCTTATTAGGAGGAAACCCAAGTTTTCTCTTTATTAGGTTTCTTTTATTTTCTGTTTAGTTGTTTCATTGTAAATTTTCTCTTTTATTTTCTTAACAAAGTTAATTAGACATGGAAACATCTCTTGCAGCACTAAAAAATAGGTTTCTAACTCTTCCCAAAGATGCACTCAGGAAAATTGATGAACGCAAACTGGAAAGAATGAAGACATTTAGGCGTCTGAATCTTCCTGAGGATATTCGCTGGATCATAAAAGCCAAAGTACGATTGGCAGGTGAGCTTGATGACTCATTTATTAAATGTTTGCCAGGTACGGGGAGAAGTTCTTACTCAAAAAAGAGGAGAGCTAAGAGAATGGGAGTCTGCTACAAGTGTGCAAGATGGAATTGCAGCACACGCTGTAGAAATATTGGATTTGCATCTATAAATCGAGAAGACAAAATTAAATTCATAAAGGATGGACTGAGCAAGGAGTCTATGGATAATATCCTACAGACTCTTAAGATGCATCCTTATGGACAAGTTCAATGCACTCTTTTAGATTTATGGGAACTATTCAAAGAAGAGAAGCAGCATTACAGTCTAGGGAATCTGACGATAAAAGACCCTGTTTGCCAGTTAATAAGAAAACTGGATGGGAAGCCTATCCTCTACTCATAGAAGGCGTGTAAGCCGTTACTGGACGTAAAACCAGAGGAAGATGTGAGCCAAAATCATAACTACTGTTTATAATCAGGTGTATCACTAACTTTTTTATTTTTCAATGCATTATTTTTTTTCTACATCTTGCAGTACTTTTTGACTTTTTAGCACCTAGATTTTATTTTCCTGCAAATTTTTTTTTTACTATCGATAACTTTTTAGTCTTTCAATATCTACTTTTAGCTTTTCAATATTTTCTTTTTGACTTTTGTATATATCCTGCGGATTTTTCTACTTTCGTTAGCTTTTTAGTCTTTCAATGTTTGTTTCTTTTTAGTTTTTCAAATATTTCTTTTAACATTTGTACACACAACATTGATTATTTTTGTTTTTATTATCATTTTTGTTTTTATACTTTTTCTGTCAACAATTATTTTATCCCATTGAACTGTTCTTTTACTCTTCTAGTTTCTTTATATGCACATTCATTATTGTCAATATGCACACAATCCTTTTGAGAGATCTGTGAGAGAAAATGGCAAAATTCTCAACACGCAAATTCAAAACTATTTGTGTCTTTTGTAGTCCAAACTCTGGCAAGAAAAGAGATTACTTGATAGCAGCTAATGAACTTGGTAGGATTTTAGCTGAACAAAAAATTGATTTGGTGTTTGAGGGAGGTAGTTTAGGGTTAAGGGGTTGTGTCGCAAGTTCTGCATATATTAGAGGTAGTAAAGTCTTAGGAGTAGTTCTAAAGGCTTTGGCTCGAAATAAACAAATCACTGGTGGAACTATAGGTAATGAGTTACAGGTCAATAGCATGTACGAACGAATGGCATATATGAATTTCAATGCTGATGCTTTTATCGCATTACCTGGTGGTTTAGAAACATTTGAAGATATTTTCACCATTGCATCTTGGACCCAATTAACTGTTCTTCAAAAGCCATTGGGATTACTTAATGTTGATGGTTTTTATAATGGTTTGTTATCTTTTCTCGATCATGCTGTGGAACAGGGTTTTATGACACCAGCAAGTCGATACATCTTAGTCTCTGCTTCAACTATTAATCAATTGATTGATCAACTGCAAAACTTTAAATCTGAACCTGATCCATTGATTGCACAGGTAGTTTGGTACCCAGGGCCAGTAGCAGTAAGAAGCGAGGACTGGATCTGAATCTTCGGTTATAACTTCCCTAATTCTTGTAGTTTTTTTTATCATATTTTTTTTTTGTTTTGTGTGTGTGTTTTTTGTTACACCTGATCAAGCAAAGTTTTATATTCGATTCACTAAATATAAGATGGCTGAGTAAAGAGTTACTTTTGTACTCTTGATACGCATCCTAAATTTATGTGATTTTCCTTTTCAAAAAAAAAAAAAAAAAACTAACTAACTAACTAACTCAAGAGTTATTTATACAAGATGGCTGAGTAAAGAGTACTTTTTGTGCTCTTGATACGCATCTGTATTTTTTTTTCTTTTATTTCTTTTTCTAGTTTCCAAAATAAAAAAAAATTAAAAAAAAATAATAAATACAAAAAAAAAATTGATGTTTTCTTTTGGGTAACTATTTTGGGTAAGAAATTAACTTTTATTGAGATTATGTTTTGCTTTGCTTTGCATTATATTGATTGCATTGAATTTGTGTATGCTTACTTAGAGAGGGCTTCTACACATTTTTTATCCTCATTTGCCTCACCTATCTTAGAACATGTTTTTGCAAACTTTTGAGGCGAAATTTTGAATTCATTTTGAAAGAGAGATATAATTTAGGCATTTTTTGTTTAGCCTATTACTTGTATCTACCCTTATTTTAATTTTTTCCCTAGTTTACCCCTTTGTGCCTTGATATTTTTAGCTTTCTTTTCTTTCTTAATTAACCTTAATTGTTATCCTTTACCCTATTTGTGAGATAATTTTGTCAAGTTTACATTTTAATGAAGAAAAGGAAATTATTGAAGTTTTAAAAGAAAATAAGAATCTCTAATAACTGAGAGCATTATTTATTGTAAAAGATCACCTTCTGCTTAAAATAAGTTTGGGGGAAAGCAAGAAAATTGAATAAAATAAAAGTTAGTATTCTTGCTTATCTATAGAATAATGTTGTGGGCAAAAAAAAAGAAAAAATAAAAAAAAAGAAAAAAATAATAAAAATAAAAAAATGGAAGAAGAAGAAGAGGGCTTAAAAGAAGAAAACATTGAATAAGAATGATGCTTAAGATGGAAGGGATCCTTCATTAATATAATTCCTTTATTTGAGCTGTTGATTTTGTAAACTTGGCATAATTATTTTACTTTTGTTCATTTAGCCTGTTTTTTATTTAGCCAAAAATACCTTGTGTTAGTCTCATTACAACCCTAGTCAAGACCTATTGATCTCTCTTGATTTGTGAATTCCATTAGTGGAGATTGTTTGCTTTAATATGCTTACGAGATTTGTACATCTATTTTATATCATTTGATAGAGGCATTTAAAGATATTAGTGTGTATATGCCTATCTGAAGTGCAACAATTTCTTTGCAGTTGATTTAATGCATAGTTATTCAAGGCATAATTAAGATGAGAATTATTTTGAACATGAGATAGAAGCTTGACTTGTAATACTATTGATATGTTGTTTGTAAATATTAATTTTTTGAGACCTTTAAAAAAAAAATTAAACATAAGCATGAGGGGATTAATTTTTTTTTTTTTGTGGTATTTGATTATTCTCTGAAATAAATGGTTGAAAATTTAGAGTTTTATAGGTGTTTGTGGGTATCACCACTAGAAGCCCTCACGAGACTATAACTCGTCCTTTATGGGACACCTAGGGGTTTAAAGGCTTGTTGCATACGCTAAATGCAATCGTAATTTCTTACAAAAGTGGATTAGTTTAAGTTTTGAATTTTCTTTTGCTTGAGGACAAGCAAAAACTTAAGTTTGGGGGTGTGATAACTTTATATTTTTAGAGTTATTTTAATTGTTTAAACTTAAATTTTAGCTCAATTCTCGAGAATGCAATGATATTATTACTTATTTTTAGAAATAAATAGTTCTACAATTTATAAATAAATTATAACATATTTTAAGTATTTTTATTTTATTTTTGCATATCAAAATGATGCAGTAAAAATAATGATGCAAGCAATGATTCAAGTTTTCAATCCATGAGAAATAAATTCAATGGTTGGTAGCCAAAATTTAATGGTTGGTAGCCAACCTAACCATTTTTTAATATTGATAAAGGAATTCAATGGTTGGTGGCCAAAATTCAATGGTTGGTAGCCAACCTAACTATTTTTGAATATTGATGAAGGAATTTAATGGTTGGTGGCCAACCTAATCATCAATGTTGAATTTTTTATGTAAGAATTTTAATGGAACTTGAATTCTTCCACCAAATATGTCTATAAATACCATGCTTGGCAAAAAGAAATGGCATCAAAGAAAATCCATAAAAAAAATATGTAGAGAGATTTTCATATATTTTTTTAGAGTAGATTAGTTTTATTTTTTTATTTTGATCAAGAGGAGGAGTTTTTGGAAGCTTGAGTTCATCAAAGATTGTTTCCCAAAACAAGTTCTCTCTAAACTCTATTCTTGAATTTAATTATAAGTTATTATTATGTTTATTATTTTTATTGTTAATTTAATTGTTTCTTCTCTTTTAATTATGAATAGCTAAATTTATTTTTTTAGGATTTAGATGTAATCTTTTGATTTGCATATGATTATTTATATTTAATTAATTGGGTTGATTGTTGGAATTAATCTTTTATCTTAGAATTTAATGCTTGTAATTAACTGGCCATTAATTGCATGATTTAAGATATTGTGTGAAGTAGCGAGAGTGGAAGCACAATATTAGTTCATTAGGATAATTGACCTAGGGAATGTATTGCTTAGAGATAAGAATACTCCTTTGTGATTTTTAAAAGGATTTCCATAAAACTTAATGGGTTTGTGTTAATTGCTTATGATCACGAGAGTAGACATAAGGTTAATATAAATACACATGTTGTATCTTGAGAGAGAACATCATATAATTTAGGAAAATCTAATAATTAATTCCAGCAAAAATTATCCATCTAAGGATTATAAAGAAATCATATGTGATCAATTGATGAATTCTAAATCCTAGACTTTTAATCTTATTTTCATATTTATCATCATTTATTTACTTGAATTTTATTTTAGCTTAAAATAGAAAATCTCAAAATTGATTTTCTAAATAATAGAGTAATCTTAAAATTGGTACTTGACAAACCCTTCCTCGTGGGATCGACACTTATTTCACTACTATATTACTTGTTCACGATCTGTGCACTTGCAGAAATCGCGCAACATGCATTAACATTCAAACTAGTGAAGTCTATTGAATAATACATGAGTAGCAATAACCCACAACAAGTTACTTTAATTTATATCCAAAATATACATAAAGCCAAAATATTTTCAATAAAAAATTTAAAACTCAAAGAACTCAACCCAATTCAATGAACTTGCCTAAGGAAATAATAATATTTTGCCCCAATACATAAAATACTAAATACTCCTATCAAGCATCCAAAAACCCAATAAATTCACAAACCCAATAAAGTTAATTGTGAAAGAAATTAAAAAAATTAAAAAACAATACCTTGTAAGAGTGACTGAACTGGGTTGATAAAGATGAGTGGTGGAGGTGTGACCATGGGAACAAAAGGGACAAACGATGGCTTCTAAGCAGTCTCAGGCCATCTCCAGATTATATGTGGTCATCACTGGCTATCAATTCAAATCATTGTCGGATCCATGAATCGCTAATAGATTGTGTTGCTAACTGCGAACCACCAGCACTCGCAACAATAAATTGTAAAGTGGCACAAAGAGGGGAGAGGAAACACTGAGAAGTAAAGAAAATATTAAAAAAAAAAAAGAAATAAAAATTGATAAGGACCCTATAAATGTTTTTCACCTAAAAATTTTGATTTATAGTAAATCAAAATAAAAATTTATATATATAGAAACTCACCCAAGAACCTAGCAATGGAGGCACGAGTTGAAAGCTTCGATCTAGCGGTAGCATAAATTCGATTGAGCAATGGCAGAGCTTTGACAAGAATCAAATGAAAGATAGATAGCATTACAATAAGCCAAGAAGGGAGAACAAGAGAAGGAAACATGAGTTTGATATTAGAGATTTAGGGTTTGATGATAAAGGAGTAATTTTTGTTAAAAAATTGAAAAGTGTAGCATAAAACAATGTAGTTTTACATAAAACAAGGTAGTTTGACATACGGTTTGAATCAAAACTAGTTAATTTTATGTAAAAAATTGTAGTTTTGAGTTTTTATTTTCAGTAGTTTTGAGTTTGATATTAGAGTGTACAAAACTATACAGTTTCACATCAAATTAGTGTAGTTTTTGCGATATAATTATATAATAGGAAAGTATTATATTAATAAATTAATGATTAGCTGCAAGTTTTTTGTATGAAATAATTTAAAAATTCTATTAATATAATATAAATATAATTACATTTCTATTTTACTTAATTCAAATAATTTTATATTATAATTAAAAAAAGACATAATTTCTTATAACCACTCCTAACCTTTTTTGTAACTATTACCCTATTAAAAATAATTTCTTATTGATAATTTATCACAAAAATATTAATTAATAAAAAATATTTTTAAAGATTAGCATATTAGATTATATAATATTAACAAAATTTTAATCTAAAATTTTATTAGTATCACATGAATCTAATTACAATTAAAATGACAATATTACTAAAATTAACATACTAATATGTATCGTCTTACTTATTATTACTCATTGATTAATCATAACACATATAATTTTTTTTTTAAAACATATATGTAGTGAATTTAAAATGTTTAATTGTAATAATGTATGTTGGTTATATCTTAGTTTTATTACAACTTAATCCATATTATATTACTAATTTATATTATATTACTAATTTTTCATTAATACAAATTTAATGAGTCTAATATTTAAATAAGTTGTATAAACATTAATAGTTATATTTAATTGAGGTATATATATTTATAACTCATCTAGTTTTCTTTTGATATAATTTGATAATTGGTATAATATCATGTATAATCGTATAATTTGGGTAGTATCTAAATATTATTCAATTAGTATTATTTATATATTAAAAATTAAAAATTAAAAAACTTCTGTCATTTCGATCCAGATCAACTTGGTACAATTCGGTTCAATTTGATTCATTTCTCAGTCTAGATATACATTAATATCTAGAGCCATATCAAAATATTTCACTCGATTCCAATTTGGTTCGAGAAAAGTCAAAAAGTCAATTGTTCAGTCAAGTTTTGGATATTTTCAGTCTAGTTATTCAATTCAATTTGGTACTTTTAACATCCACGCTCAGCCATAGCAGTTATTATTTGAAGACTTCTAGGTGAAGTAGATTTCTAAACTCTTCTACCAATGAGGCATATTATCTCCAGACCTGTAAGTGAAGTGAATTTCTAAATCCTCTACTAGTGAGGCATATTGTCTAAAGACATTTGAGTGAGGTGGATTTGATCTTAAGTTCTCTACCATCGAGGCGTATTATTATTATTTAAGTCATCTACCAGTGAGTTATATTATCTGAAAACTACTAAGTGAGGTAGATTTCTTATGTCAATCAACAAGGCATTTATTATTATCTAAGTCCTATATTAATGAGGCATATCATATAAATGCCTTTGAGTGAGGTGAATTTCTTAAGTTTCTTGCCAGCAGGGCATATTATTATTATCTAAGTTCTCTACCGGCAAGTCATATTATTATCTTAAGACCTTTACACGAGCCATATTATTATATAAGACTTTTACACATTGCACATTATTATGTAAGCCCTCTATGCGAGGCATGTTCTCTTAAGTCCTTTATCAATAAGGGACATTCTTATAAGACCATTAGATGGGTAGGATTTCTTAAATTCTTTATTAGTGAGGAATATTACTATCTAAAACCTATATCAACTATACATATTATCTAGGACCTATGTCAATGAGACATATTTTTTGAAGACCTCTAAAGAGGGATAACTTTGAAGCTATTTGGAATCTATAAGTCCATGTATTGAGGTATCTAAGACTTGAAGCTATTTGGAATTGAAGACTTGAAATTATTTGAAATAAAAGACTCAAAGCTATTTGGATAAATTTGAAACTATTTGGATAAGCTATTTAGAATCTATAAGTCCACATACCATGGCATTGAAGACTATACTTGGAACCATTGGAAATTATAAGACCACACAATAGCATAACAATAATCATGCAAGGATCGTCATATGCTTTATATGCAAGCCACTAGTATGGCTCACCCATTAGTATCGAGCTCCTTAACTTGTTTTTCCATTTAGACATTTAGTTGCCTCCATATCGAGCCCCTTAGCTCCCACTTCATTAAGGTATCCAGTTGCCTCTGTATTGAGCTTTTAAGCTTGCGTCTTTACCTAGGCACCTAGCCACCTCCACACCTAATAGATCGCCTTTTTCTTTAGGCATCCAGCTATCTCCATATTAAGATCCTTAGCTCATATCCCTATGAAGGCATCCCGACACCTTTACATTGGGCCCTTCAACTCACTTATATTAGCATAAGATCTCTTTAGCTCCCTCCTCAATATAATCAATAATCCTTTAAATTGGTTTTAGTTTCAATTTTGTTTTTTGGGATCGTTTTCGGTATGAATGAATATTAATCTCCAGAATCGTATAAAAAAAAAAAGAATTGGCTCAATTTGGTTTAGAGAAAATCAAATGGTTAACGGATTCTTATGGATATTAGAAGATTATTGATACACTTCTAAATGCAAGAGGTTCATGAATATTTCTTATTTTCTCTTTACGACTATGCTGCATATTAAAAGATTATTGATACACTTCAAACACATGGAAATAATGCATTTCTTCTTACAATTGTGTGATCTTCAACTTTCATAAGTTTTTATAGATACACTATAATTCTATACACATCGAATGCACTTAAATTTATAAGTAAAAAAATGTGATTATGAATTGTTATATATATTTTTTAATATCATTTCCACTATGTTTGTTAAATACAATAAAAGATTTTATAATTATACTTTCAAAAAAATAATTTACAAAAAAATTATAATTTTATTTATATTTTTTATAAATTGAACTATTTTTTTGTAATTTTACTTATTTGCGAAAAAAGTTCTAATTTTACGAAGATATAATTTATTTTGTAACATGATTTATTTTATACAAAACAATAATTTTATGAGAAAAATAATTTTATAATTACAAAAAAATATTACTCTTTTTAAAAAAACACAATTTTTTAATAAAATATATCGTATAGACAAATTTTTATATTACTCTGTTTTAAAATAAAATACAAAATTTAATTTTTTACAGCTAATAAGATAGTTATAAATAATAAATATAATAAAATATTTAAAGTATTATTGTTAAATTAATCTACTATTATATTTCACTAATTAAAAATGAGAAATATTAGAATAATTAAGGTAGTATTTTAAATTTATATATCTATAAACTTTATAAAAAAAAGTATAATTTATGAAAAAATATGAAAAGATTACGATTTTTTATAAGAGAGCCTTTTTTTTTTTTTTTTTGTAATTACAAAGTTATTTTTCTTTTTCATAAAATTATTGTTTTGCAAAAAAATAAGTCATATTTTAATAAAATTAAAAGTTTTTTCATAACAAAAAAATATGAAAAAATAGTTTAATTTGCAAAAAAAATGAATAAAATTATTATTTTTCATAATTTTTTTTTCACAAATAAAGTAGGTTACTTTGTTTAAAAACAAAATAATAATAGAAAATATCTATATTTATGTTGTAATAAGCCAACTAGAGAGATAATATAACTGCAGAGTTTAAGCAGGAGTGATGGAATCCTTCATCGACTAGGGATAAGAAATGAAAGGGATTTATATACACCAATTCAATAATATCTAAATAACTTCAAAAAAAAAAATTTATTTGGAGTATTTTTTTGGACCGGACCATCACATGTATATTTATATTTTTGTAAAATTAAATTTTTTTGTATTTTTTTTTCATTTTTCCTTATTTATAGTTACATTCTATGATTTTAGTTTTAACTAACCAAACGAAACTGTTATTTTTGTAAGATAGTGTAGCCTGTCACAACTCATTATCCAATTAAATATTTCAATTGTCTTCGCATTGTGAGATATTTTGCCTCTCGCTCAATTGTGAGATATTTTGCCTCTCACTCAGTTTCTCTTTATAGTATGAGATATTTTGCCTTCACTTCACACACTTTTATTTGTCAGCTGAAAAAAAAAATGCATTTATTAGAAGGAAAAAAAAGTATGGAATCACCATTAATAATATCTGAAGCAGGAACATTAGAATATTCAAGACAGAGATTCATCAAAGATGAGATTATGGAAGAGATTAAAAAACAGTTCATGTTGGCTGGACCTCTTGTCTCAGTTAATTTCTTGATATATCTTTTACAGTCAATTTCAGTAATGTTTGTGGGTCATCTTGGAGAGTTATCTCTTTCTAGTGCTTCCATGGCCACTTCTTTTGCTTCGGTCACTGGCTTCAGCTTATTGGTAAGAATTAATTGCATGGTTAATTGTACATCAATCTTTTAATGTGTGAGATTTTAAGAGTTCACGATAAATTTTTTAAGTATATATATATATATATTCTCTCTCTCTCTTACCTTCAATCTTTTTTTGTTTTTTAATTTAACTCTAATTTGAGATTTTAGTTATAATTATATATTATGTCATAATTAAAAGAAAATTTCTACAATTTTAAATTTTATTAAAAGGCCAAAAATAAAAATCACTCTTAAACTTACTATATTATATTGTTAATTTAGTACATAAATTTCGATTAGAACTAACTCGTTAATTGAGTCATTAATTTAATTATTGATAATTTATCAAATTTATGAAGTTACAAAATCCAATTTATTCTTGTTGAAATTTAAGAATTAAAATACTCCTTCGTCTGGAAAAAAAATAGGTAATATTTCTTTTTTCGTTCATCCGAAATTATAGTTCAATTTCATTTTTAATTGTTAGTTAAAAAATAATAGTAAAAAAAACACCCTTCATTTATTAACATAAATACTTACAATAAAATTTTTACTTTATTTGGGAACTACACAATAATTATATTAAGTTCAAATGCATTATTTTTTGAATACCACCTATATTTGAGTACTGTTGTTGTTCCACTAATTTAGATTACTGTGCAATCACTATTAAAATATTCAATAAGGGTACTCTAGTAAAGAATGTTTAAATTTAATGTAATTATTAGAAAAATATATTTTTCTTAATCTATGCGCAAAATGAAATTTGCTATCTCTTCCAATGGATGGAGTAATAATATAATATAATAAGTATATAATTTGATTTTTTCATCTAAATTAATATGAAAATATTATTATTTTTTAATTATGTTTAACCTCAAGATTTATTGAGTCTTTGAATTTTTTTTTTATTATTTTGAATGGACTCAGGTAAAGGCATATTAGCTAGTATGGAGTAAAAAATTATTAGAAGAAAAAAAAAGTAATAAAAAATTATTAGAAGAAAAAAGTATGGGATATTATGAAAAAGTATGGAATCTTTTGATATCTTATTTAATATTAACTAAGATATTAATTTAATCTATAATTTAAAGGAAAATATATTCAAAATTATTAATCTATAATTTAAAGGAAAATATAGCCAATTAATTATTAATTAATTTAAAGAAAAAGACGGTCAATTAATATTAACTGATATCTTTGGAATATTCAAAAATTATAAATTTAATATTTTTTTTATCTTCGAAAATGATTAGTATAACAAACATTATATAACCAACCAGGATTATAACAAACATCCTTAGCCCTAGAAAGCTAATCCGCTACTCTATTTCCTTCCCCTGTGACACGCATAAAATTACAAAGAAAAAAATTCCTAGCAATTTGTTTTATATCCTTAACAATAGATCTATTTTCAGATCTTCTTATCGTTACCATTAAGACTAGAAATGGTAATTAAGGAGTCATATTCACAAACCACTTTTTCAAATGCTATGTAGTTTGCATATATGACTGCATCCTAAAGAGCAGAAGCTTCCGCTACTAAAGGTGATCTGCATAAATATGTCTGGTTTTAGCTTGAATCACATTTCCTTGATTCATCTCAACACACAAATGCTAATTGAGCTGTCGCATCTTGCATCAGTATTAATCTTGATAATGTTTGGAGGAGGTGCTGCCCATGTTTGAACTCGAGCACTGGATATGACATTGTCATTATCTACTATCTTCTTCTTGTTATTCTCCTTGATTGCGGCCATATGAGACTACAATATGAAACAGCTTGAATAAAATTTGTTGAGGCTGAATGTGAGCATTATTATGTAGCTTTTCATTCCTTGCTTTCCATACCTCCCAACGCAAGTGAGCAAGGAGAGCTAGCTTTGCTTCTTCATGTCTTCTCTGCAAATCTTGAGTTAAGAATTCCCAGCAAGCATTGAAAGAAGAAAAAAATTGATTAATTCGAAGTCCCAATGAGGAACTAAACCAAGTAGCCCTGGCTTGGTAACAAAAAAAATAAAGCATGCATAACAGTTTCTTATTTTCCACACACTGGACAAGTAGCATCTGCAATACACTTTCTTTTGCACAAATTATATTTCACTGGGATCACTTCTTTACAACATATAAAAAATTTTAGCTTAGGCGGCAGTTGAAGAGACCGAACTGATTTCCAATTAAAAACTACAAAAATATGCTGCGTATTAGGAAGCCCTTGTTGTTGCATTTTTTGATCCATGAGAATTCTATACCCCTTCCGTATATTATACTGACCATTTGTTGAAAAATGCCATACAATACAATCTTGTTGGTCCTTTGATCCCCCTGGTATACTTCTGATTCTCCTTCTATCTTCTTCTGAAAAATATTGTTGTAATTTATCCCCTTTCCAAGTCCTGTTATCTTCATCAATAAGGCTGCTAACAAAATGATCTGTAGCATTAAAAGGTTTAGAGGATAAAATTTTTCGAGTAATCTTTAAAAGGTTCCCATTTATCATCCCATATCCATATAGAATGTCCATTCCCCACATTCCATCCGCTTCCATCTTCTATTAATTTCTTACCTCTCAAGATGCTTTTTCATATCCATGATGGTGAGGAACCTCTTTTGGCGTGTAAAAGATCAGTAAAAGGAAAGTAGATACTGTTGGAATTTTAGCGCAAAGAAAAGTTTCACAAACACAACAAAGACACAATAACAAGGATAATAAAACAGAGTATGAAAGAACAACAAAGACAGATTTTCTTTTTCTTTTTCTTCTTCATTTTTTGGTTTTTCTCTCCTCTGATTTGTTCATTACACAGCTCCCTTTTATAGAGATAAGGTTACAAATATAATATACTTCTCACCATACCTAAGCCATACTTTCAGACCATACTTAGATTACTTGAACACTCAAACTAACCCATGCTTAACAATGCTACTAACACAAGCACTTTCAGAATTTTCCCTCCAAAGATACATCACAAAAATCTCACTCTCCAACACTCCTCCTTGAGATTTTTGTTGGAAATTTCAAGTTGTGCTTCCATGGACAGAAATCTGACTTCTTGCTTGCTTTATCTTAAGCATTATCAGCTCCAAAACTCTTGTTGTGCATCTTAGAGCAACTTCTTCAATTTTTTTTTTTCTTTTTTCTTTCTTTTGCTGGTGGCCTTTTCACCAACAAGAAAAACTCCTCCATGAGAGTGACTTACTCTTTGAAAGAATCTATGATTGTTCAAACTTTTCAAAAATGGCTCATTGCCCTTCAACAAACATAACATATCATGAGCAGTTTTTGGACATGCAAGGTCCCTTCAAACTTCCATCAAATTTTCAGTTTAAAGACTTAAAGGTCTTCATCCATTTTTCAGTTTAAAGACTTGCTGGTCTTCATTTTCAGTTTATAGACTTCCTGGTCTCCATCAAATTATGCAGTTTAAGGACTTGCCAAGGTCCCTTTTCCGTAAACATTTCAGTTTTAGGACATGTTGGTCCCTCAACAAATTCAGTTTTTGGACTTGAAGGTCCTTTGTTAGTGACAAGTGACTTAAACAAATTACTAGGCTTCGCAATTCCAAGCTGTAGCCTCAAATATACTGATCTTGGCCTCTCCAAGTTCTAGCATATATATCATAGCTGGCTAGCTCATTTCCAGCCTTGAAACATGGGCATGGTCCTTCTTTGTCCAGCCCCCTCCAAACGCACTTCACTAAAGCATGGCTGCTTCTTTATTTTCTTCAGCACAAGTCCCTCAAAGACCATTTAAAGTTCTGATACCACTGTTGGAATTTTAGAGCAAAGAAAAGTTTCACAAATACAACAAAGACACACAGTAACAAACATAACAAAAACAAAGTATGAAAGAACAACAAAGACAGATTTTCTTTTTCTTTTTCTTCTTCATTTTTTTTTTCTCTGTTCTCTCATTTGTTTATTACACAGCTCCCTTTTATAGAGATAAGGTTACCAAAATAATATACTTCTCCCCATACCTAAGCCATACTTTGAGATCATACTTAGATCACTTGAACACTCAAACTAACCCATGCCTAACAATTCTACTAACACAAGCAATTTCAGAATTTTCCTTCCAAAGATACATCACAAAATTCTCACTCTCCAACAGATACCTTTCAAAACCCGAGCAACTAATGAATCTGATTTAGCAACAATTTTCCAACTCAATTTCGCCAACATAGCTTCATTAAACGGTTGCAAGTCTTTAAAGCCCAAACCTCCTATACCTTTTGGCTTAGCTACATCGTCCCATTTTACCCATTGCATACCTTAAGAAATATCTGAATTCCACCAAGTACGATCCACTAAGCTCTCAATCTTTTTCAGTATAGCCGTAGGTAGCATCAATACTGACATCAGGTACATGGGAACTGCTTTAAGAAGAACTTCCAGCAGTAAAAAGCAATTTACCTTTCCATGACTGAGCAAAACTGCTGATTTTATCAACAATATTATTAAACAAATGTTATTAATTTAATATCTTATTTTATTATCAGTCGTAGCTCTTTAAAGAGGCATATAGAACATTAATATTATATATTTAATATTATTTAATATATTTGATATTCTAAAATATTCTCATATCTTATCTATTTATAATTCCTATAGGAAAAAATCATTTGATTTGATTCGTTCTCAATAGCCATGAATCTTATTAATTAAAGAGATACAATCTTTGCACTATAGTTAGCTCACTATCAATCAAGAATCCCTAATTGTAACTAAATTTTGAAATTGTGGTTTATCTTATACCAAAAAAAAAAAAAAGAAAAAAAGATATAATTGCAATTTCTTTTATTAGAAATTCTTAAATAGTAATGGTTTTTTCAAGATTCAATTAGCTAGACTCTTAATTTCTTGTATTATGAGACAGACATTTAATCATTGATATACTTCAATACGAACCTTTTTGAATCACTTCTTTGTGTGTTGTGTCATTAACAGAAAGGACTGGGAAGTGCATTAGACACATTTTGCGGTCAAACTTATGGAGCAAAGCAGTATCACTTGCTTGGAATACACCTACAAAGGGCAATGATTGTTCTTCTACTGTCCAGCATTCCTCTTGCAGCCGTATGGTGGAAAACTAGTGATATTCTTCTGTTCTTCAGGCAAGATCCAGAGATATCAGCAGAGGCTGGTCATTACGCCCATTTAATGATTCCCAGCATTTTTGCTTTTGCAATCCAGGAATGTCTTGTAAGATTCTTGCAGACCCAAAATAATGTGATTCCAATGATGATTAGTTCAGGAATTACAACTTTACTGCACATCTTCATTTGCTGGTTTTTTGTACTTAAGTCTGGTCTTGGAAGTAAAGGTGCTGCAATAGCAAATTCCATCTCTTATTGGATCAATGCATTGTTATTAATACTTTATGTAAAGATATCTCCTTCTTGCGAGAAGACTTGGATTGGTTTTTCGAAGCAGGCCTTTCGTGAGATACCCAATTTCCTTGGACTGGCAATTCCTTCAGCTGTAATGCTCAGGTATATATATATATATATATATATATATATATATATATATATATATACACACACACAAACACACGTACATAAATATACATACACATATATACATATATATACATACATACATATATATGCATATCTATATACACAAAAACACACACACACACACACACACACATATATATATATATATACGTACACATATATACATATATACATATATATGTACATAGTAATGCAAATGGGTTTATTAAGTTCTAGCTAAGTTGACATTGATTTGTGCTGGTTATGAATAGCTTGGAGACTTGGTCATTTCAGATGATGGTTCTATTGTCTGGTCTTCTTCCTAATCCAAAACTTGAAACATCAGTCTTATCCATCAGGTTAGGCTCATAAAAATAAGAAATTACTTTTTTCCTTTTCTGCAGAGTATAAATTTGGACCATTTCCGGATTTGTGCATATCGTCTCTGTTTTATTCCGGGAAATTACTTCACAAATGCATATTTTTCACCTATTTTTTTAAATTGCCAGCCTTAACACATGCACAATGATTTACATGATACCCCTCGGACTCAGTGCAGCTATAAGGTTAGCTTGGACCAACTTGAATAGTAAATGTACTTAAATCTGCTTCATTTCTGCTGCTCAGTATTTTTCCAATATTTCTTTTTATGTCCTTTTAGTACAAGAGTATCAAATGAACTTGGTGCTGGGCGACCACGAGCAGCATTTCTAGCAGTATGCATTGTGATATTCATGGTTGCTACAGAAGGCATTTTGGTAAGCTTGGTTTTGATTATGGGTCGTAATGCCTGGGGATACTTTTACAGCACAGAAGAAAAAGTAGTGAAATATGTGGGAGAAATGGTGATACTAATTGCAGTATCCCACCTTTTTGATGGCATTCAATCTGTTCTTTCAGGTATTTTTAAGCATAAAAATTGAATTGGAATACAGTTTATGTACCAGCCAGTTAATACAGTAATATGGTCAAAATTGAAAATTCCAGGCATTGCTAGAGGATGTGGATGGCAGAAACTTGGAGCTATTATTAATCTGGGTGCTTACTATCTTGTGGGCATTCCTTGTTCTATATTATTAGCTTTTGTCTACCATATTGGAGGCAAGGTAATTTATATGTTTTATATTTCTGTCTCTTCTCTTGCTATTATGGATAGGGGCAATAATTACAAAAATTGACATGAAAAATGTGGCCTATAGGGTCTCTGGATAGGAATTATAATTGCACTTGCTGTCCAAGGGATAGCTCTATTGGCAACAACTCTGTGCACTAACTGGGAGAAACAAGCAAGTGAACTTTATCATTTATAATTCTTTAAAATCTTACCCTGTTGATTTTGATTTTCATCTCATGCCCTTTTCTTTTTCTTTTTTCAATTTTGCTCTCTTTATAGTCAAAGAAGGCTAGTGATAGAGTCTACAAAAGCATTATCATCGCTGAAGATTCATTGCTGTAATAAGGCTCAGAAGTAGTAGTGACAGAGAAGCTTTGGTTATTATTTGTATTTGATAAGAGAATAATGGGTAGTTCTTATGGTTAAAATAGTAAATCAATAGCTTATTAGTAACTTTTCAAGCCTGTAAAGCAATGAAATCTGATTCTTGTTTGTTGCAATCAGAAAGTTAAGATAGCATTTTTTGAATGCATACTCAATGCATAAAATATTCATTTCACGTTGCACTAAAATAAGCAACTTTACACAGATAACTGATAACCTTTCTTTTTCTTTATATTTCATCTTTTATTGATATATTTGTTACTTGAGCGAAAACATTTCATTTTTCAATTGAACTTGATAGACAATCCTAGAATGGTTTGAGCTTAATCCTTGCTTATTGCATCCATAAATGTGAAGATAAAAGATTATCAAATTGAACACAGAAAATCATGAACCATGTACTCAAACACCACAAGCAACAAGGGAAATATTTCTAAATTGAAAAAGTTATTCAGCAAAAAAGAGATTCTCAAGGACATGAAGTAGCGGTTGCTGTTAACAGGACCTCTAGTGTAGTTTTCTTCTGCATAGGTCTTATGCAGATAATTTGTATCACATTTGTGTTGTGGAATTCGGGTTAATTTCCACCAATAACAACAATATTCACCTTGAGAACTATTATCCAGGTGACTAGAGTATGAACGATTGAACTAAAAATCACCCAAAGGAAAAATTCCCAGGTAAGTGGTGAGGTCACAACGGTTCAACTTAAAAACCACTTTCCTAGACAGAATTTAACCAATACAAGTAATTTTAATAGCACAATAATTCACTACAACTATACCCGACAATAGCTATTAAATAGACACAAAATAACATAAAGAGAACACCAGAAATTTAACGAGGTTCGGCCAATTTTGCTTACGTCCTCGGACACTATCAAAATAATATTTCACTAACTTGAAGAAATATTACAAAAGAGAGAGAGAGAAGAAAATTGCCTAAATATAGGAAAGGGCAATTTTGGGATGAGAAAAACTAAAGGGAGGAAGAGTCTATTTATAACTAAAGACTCCTCCCATTTTTCTTCAAATTTCCGATGTGGGAATTTTACAAAACCAACAAATCTCCACCTTGGAAAATTCCAAATAATTCTCTCACAAATTCAAATTTCAGTAGTGTCATCTAATGCGCTTTGAAGCGCCAATCTTCAAATTCTAATAACATTAATCAAGTCCAAACAATGTTGGAACTTGATAGCTGTAACTGCTTTTGTCAACATATCAGCAGGATTCTCAGTGGTCCGAATCTTCTAGATTATGACTCCACCTTCTTTTATGATCTCTTGTACAAAGTGATATCGAATATCAATGTGCTTCATCTTTGCATGATAAACCTGATTCTTTGCTAAGTGAATAGCACTCTGACTATCACAATGCACTTTGATGTGCTTCTGTTCAATTCCCAGTTCACCAAGCAACCCTTGAAGCCAAATTGCCTCCTTCACAGCTTCTGTAACTGCCATATACTCTACCTCTGTAGTAGACAAAGCCACTGTTGACTGTAAAGTGGACTTCCAACTAACTGGTGCCTTTGCAAAAGTAAACACATAACTAGTAGTTGATCGACGCTTGTCCAAATCACCTGCATAGTCAGAATCATAATACCCAACTATGTACTGACCTTCTTGCTTGTCCTGCTGAAATACCAAACCAACATCTACGGTGTTCAGAATATACCGTAGAATCCATTTCACTGCTTGCCAATGCTCCTTTCCAGGATCATGCATATACCTGCTTACAACCCTAACTGTTTGTGAAATATCGGGCCTCGTACACACCATTGCATACATCAAGCTACCAACAGCACTTGCATATGGTACTTTTGACATGTATTCTCGTTCTGCATCATTCTTTGGTGACATGGATGCACTAAGCTTGAAATGAGGAGCAAGTGGTGTACTAACTGGTTTTGACTTCTCATTCATGCCAAAACGTTTTAGTACCTTCCTCAAATATTCTTTTTGAGACAAACAAAGCCTCCCCAATTTCCTATCTCTTGAAATCTCCATGCCGATAATCTTCTTTGCTTCACCGAGATCTTTCATCTCAAACTCCCTGTTCAATTGAGTCTTTAATTTCTCAATTTCTGTCTGACTCCTGGAAGCTATCAACATATCATCAACATAAAGAAGAAGATATATATAGGATCCATCTGTAGCTTGCGTAAGTACACACAATGATCATATTTGCTTCTCGTATACTTCTGCCCTATCATAAACTTATCAAATCGCTTGTACCACTGCCTTGGAGATTACTTCAATCCATACAGCGATATTTCCAATTTGCATACCATCTTTTCTTTTCCAGCAACTTTGAATCCATCTGGCTGAGTCATGTAGATTTCCTCATCCAAGTCTCCATGTCAAAATGCAGTTTTTACATCCATCTGAACTAGTTCCAAATCCAACTGTGCTACCAAAGCCAACAAGATTCTGATGGAGGAATGCTTTACAACTGGAGAAAATACTTCATTATAATCAACTCCTTTCGTCTGAGCATAGCCTTTAGCCACCAATCTTGCTTTGTAGCGAACATTATTCTTGTCAGGAAATCCATCTTTCTTTGCATATACCCATTTGCACCCAATTGCCTTCTTTCCCTTCGGAAGACTAGCTAGTTTCCATGTCTGATTCTTTTGAAGGGACTGCATTTCTTCATTCATGGCGATCTTCCACTTTTTCTATTCTGAACTTTGAACTGCTTCATTAAAAGTGGTAGGACCATCATCGATTGCAATTGGTGATGCAGAAGAGACCATATCAGCATAACGAGCAGGTTGTCTAATGGTCCTCTTTCCTTTTCTTAGTGCAATTGATTCATGTTGCTATGGAGGTTCTTGGGTCTGAACCTCTTCTTCATTTGACTCTTCTTCTACCATAGGAGAGTCAACATCAGTTTCTTTATTGGCTGGGATAATTATGTTACTATCAAACTCCACCTATTTGGAAGTACCCTCCACCTGTTATGGAGTACCATCTGTCTATTCATCAGTTACCTTTCTCAACATGGTAGATTCATCAAAGGTAACATCCCTGCTGAAGATTACTTTCTTTATCTCTGGACACCAAAGACGATAGCCTTTTACACCAAATGTGATCCCCATAAATATTGCCTTCTTTGCTCTTGGATCCAGCTTTGACTCCTTAACATGATAATATGCAGTGGAACCAAATACATGTAAGGAATCATAATCTGTAGCAGGTTTTCCAAACCATTTCTCTAATGGTGTCTTACCACCAATAGCAGTCGATGGTAAACGGTTGACAAGGTGACAAGCATATACTAAAGCCTCAGCCCAAAATTCTTTGCCCAACCTAGCATTGGACAACATACACCGAACCTTCTCCAGCAATGTCCGGTTCATATGCTCAGCCACCCCATTCTGTTGTGGTGTATTTCTGACGGTGAAGTGCCTGACAATACCTTCATCTTCACAGACTTTCAAAAAAGGATCATTTTTGAACTCTCCACCATTGTCTATTCGTAGACATTTGACTTTTCTACCTGTTTGAGTCTCTATTATCTTTTTCCATTTAAGGAAAATTCCCAACACCTCATCCTTCGTCTTCATCATATACACCCAAACTCTTCAGGAAAAATCATCAACAAAGGTAGCATAATAGTGTATTCCTCCCAAAGAAGTTGTCTTGGAAGGCCCCCATACATCTGAATGAACATAATCCAAAATACCCTCAGTATCATGGATTGCTGTTCCAAATTTCACCCTTGTCTTCTTCCCTTTGATGCAATGCTCACAAAAATTCAATTTGCAAGCCCGTGCTCCTTTCAATAATCCTTGATCTGTTAGTAATTTCAAGGATTTTTCTCCAGCATGCCCCAAACGCATATGCCATAACCTAGTTGCTTCTGACTCCTGATCATTAGTAGAAGCTGTTACTGCTGCTGTCCCAACAATTGTACTACCCAGAAAGTAATACACATTGTTTCTTTTTCGAATTCCCTTCATTATCACAAGTGCTCCAGAGATAATCCTCATTATCCCATCCTTAACTCTTACTTCTAAACCTTTTGACTCTAAGGTTCCCACAGAGATGAGATTTCTCATTAAATCCGGCACATAATGAACACCTGTTAAGGTTCTGATTGATCCATCCTGATTTCTCAAGCAAATTGAACCAATCCCATGTGTGTCAAGAGAGGAATTATTTGCTGTGTAGACAACTTCACCTTTTAGTTCTTTAAAATCAAAGAACCATTCTCTATTTAGGATTATATAGTGGCTACAAGCTGAATCTAGCAACCATGAGCTAGAACTACTGGTTGATGGTGTAGTAGCACATGAAAAGTCTAAATCTGCTTCATCATACTCAGCTACATTTGACTCTGAGATAGCCTTTCCCTTTTCAGACTTGCCTTTATTCTTTAGCTTGGGACAATCTTTCTTCCAGTGCCCCTTTCCTCGACAAAAGGCACATTCATCTTTACTCAGTCTGGATTTTGACTTTGATCTCCCTCTCCTTCCTTTATTCTGGCTCTGCGAATGGCCTCTAACAACAAGAGCTTCAGCTTCTACACTTGTATTTTCTTGCTTTTCTTTCTTTCTCAATTCATAACTATACAAGACAGCAGTTACTTCACTGAGAGACACAGCAACCTTCCCATGAAGTAGAGTAGTTTCAAAGTACTCAAACTCATCAGGAAGCGATCCCACCAACATCAGAGCCAGATCTTCATCATTAAAAGTCACATCCATATTCATCAAATCAGTCACCAGCTGATTAAAGCTGGTAATGTGATCATTCATAGTGGTACCGGATACATAATTAAAGCAGAACAATCTCTTCTTCATATAGAGCTTGTTCTGACTACTTTTCTTTAATAACTTCTCCTCCAGTGCCTTCCATAATTTATTTGCAGAAATTTCTTTCGAAAATGCATACTTCTGCTCTCTAGAAAGACACGATCAAATTGTACCACATGCCAATCTATTAATAGTCTTCCATTCTTTCTCCTCAACTTCCTCTGGTTTCTCTTCTTCAATGGCAATATCTAGACCTTGCTGAAAAAGAGCATCTAGAACCTCACTTTGCCACATGCCGAAATGACCGATGCCATAAAAAATCTCCACTGCAAATCTGGCATTTGTTACAGTAGTTCTTGCCAAAATTGACGAAGATGAAGATGTGGATGCTTTTGTACTATCTGTCATTTCTGCTGCAAATTCTATTTAATAGTTGTTAATGCGGAATGTCAATTAGCCTAAGGAAATTTTTTCTGATGTGGAAGATCAGCCTAAGTTGCAACCACAGAGCATACTAAAATAAACCAAGAGCTCTGATACCAATTGTTGTGGAATTCGGGTTAATTTCCACCAATAACAACAATATTCACCTTGAGAACTATTATCCAGGTGACTAGAGTGTGAACGATTGAACTAAAAATCACCCAAAGGAAAAATTCCCAGGTAAGTGGTGAGGTCACAACAGTCCAACTTAAAAACCACTTTCCTAGACAGAATTTAACCAATTCAAGTAATTTTAATAGCACAATAATTCACTACAACTATACCCGACAATAGCTATTAAATAGACACAAAATAACATAAAGAGAACACCAGAAATTTAACGAGGTTCAGCCAATTTTGCTTAAGTCCTCGGACACTACCAAAATAATATTTCACTAACTTGAAGAAATATTACAAAAGAGAGAGAGAGAAGAAAATTGCCTAAATATAGGAAAGGGCAATTTTGGGATGAGAAAAACTAAAGGGAGGAGGAGTCTATTTATAACTAAAGACTCCTCCCATTTTTCTTCAAATTCCCGATGTGGGAATTTTACAAAACCAACAATTTGTTGGTCATCTTAGAGAGCTTGCTCTTTCAGGTGCTTCTATTACCTCTTCCTTTGCTTCAAGGGCAGGATACACTTTATTGTTAAGACAAGTATTTATTTCTTCTGCCACTTTCTTTAACAAATTTTTGGTTAATGCTTTAATTGGGTTTTAAACTTACAACCTTATAGTTCTAGAAACAACTTTAGTACCACCAAGTCATAAATTATTGATAACTTTCCACATTCCTATTATCAATAAGGGAAGATTGGGAAGTGCATTGGAAACATTCCCTGGTGAATCCTATGAAGCGAAACAATATCACTTACTTGGCGTACACTTGCAGAGGGGAGTGTTTATTGTTCTTTTAATGAGCATTCCAATTGGAATTGTATTTGTTAATGCAGTTGATATTTTCAAATTCTTCACACAAAATTCTGAAATAGCATATGAGGCAGTAAAAAATGCTTCTTTCCTAATACCTATACTTTTTGGTATTTCACTTGTTGAATGTCTTGTCAGATTCCTTTAAACACAAACAAAGTAGTCCCATTAATGATTACTCCAGCAATTGCTTTAATATTACACATCCCCATTTGTTAGGTTCTTGTTTGAAAATCTGGATTAGAATATAAGGAAGCAGCATTGGCAAGCAACATCTTTTGTTGGATCATGCAATTGTAGTTAATAGCTTATGTCTAGATCTCTCCATCATTCAAGGAAACATGGAAAGGTTTTTCAAAGGAAGATTTCCATGGAATTTCCAAGTTTTTAAAACTAACAATTCCTGCATGTGTGATGATTAGGTGATGCGATAGGTAGTTTCTCTCGCTTTCTCATTTTAATATAAGCATAATATAAATTCAATATTTGATATTAATTGTGATGCAAGCTGAATGGATTCTGAACCTCTATTGAGTGGTGGCCGAACTAGTTGAACCTGCAAGACAATGAGATGAAAGTCCAGACGATCTACCTAAGTGAACACTCTGATACTTAAGTCAGTATGCAATATGATAAAGAGAGAATATATTTTTTTATATATATTGGAAAAACGTACCTTACCCCTCTTGTCTGAGGGTATTTATAGTAGGAGACTTGGGGAATAAGTCACTGAAATTTAAGCCAGTTAAGTCATGGGAGAGTGGAGAACGTATTTCCTATAATCTCGGGAGTGGAGGTTGTGGCGGTAGAGAAGTGTCTATATGCAGATTCTCACCATGATGGATGGGGGTTCGCCAGGTGACTTAGGAGTTGGAGCCTCTAGGGCAAAGGTTTAACCATATTTAGAAAAGAAGGGTGAGCTATAGCTCGCCTTGTGTGGGTATTTTAGGATGATCTGTATCATATGTCCCCCCACCAGTGCCGAGTCTATAACTCGGTGGACTGTATGACTCCACAGTTTTGGCAGAAAGTATTGCTTTTTGAATTTTAAAATGATGGCAGTTGTAGAGTCACTTCATATAGAGCCACCACATGTCAAGCATAGAAGGATCCAGAGACTTTTCGGTTGCTCCCCTCATTTCTATAAACGGAGTCCTACAGCTACCCGAGTTTCATTTTTGCGTTCTTTCGTTATCTAGTGCTCTCAAAAATTCTCCTTGCTTGTATCCTCTATCATTTCTATTCCAATCTCTAGTTACTACTTTCACCTTCTTCATTCAATCACAGTAAGTTTCCATCCCCTATATTCTCTTATCTCCTATTGTTGTTTTTTGTTCTCTTCTTCTATCATAAGCGATGTTGAGGATTCCCAGAATATGTCTATGCCCTCGGTTAGTGAGGGTACTAGCATGTCAGACCAGTCCCAAACCCCTTCCCCTGATAGGATATGTGTATATGAGTCCGTTCCTCCTTTGTGTATAGCAGCTTCCTCCGTCCAATCTTATAAGGTAGGGTAGATGGCCAAAAAGGTAAGTAGGTGGCCAAAAAGGCTTCTGCTGGCGAACCTAAAAAGAAAAAGTCTGTAATGTCTAGTCTTCCAAAGAAGGGTAAGGAGATCAAACCAAGAAAGGCATAGGAAGGGTTTACTTGTGCCCTAGTGGTGGTATAGCTAGAGGCCATTAGGATTCGGTTTAAAATTCCTGCTGAGTATACCATTAGGCTTCCTGAACCTGGAACCTTTGCCAACCAACCTTTAGGGGATCAAGAGAGAATGGTTTACTATGGGGACCTTGAGTTGAGTCTAAGGTTTCCCCTAGATGCTCTGTACTCCTTCGCATTGAGGGAGTATCATCTTCCAATGTGCCAACTATATCCTAACTCCTGGAAAGTGTTAGTAGGGCTTAGGATTTTAAGGGAGAGGCAGGGCTACATTTTAAGTAGTAGAGTAGTGAGGGAGCTATACCCTCTGGTGGCGAGGAAAGGGTTCAACCACTTTAACTTCTAGAGTGAGAAAAGGATCTTCACTCTACCGTCCTTATTGAAGAGCTAGAAGATAAAGTTCTTCATTGTACACCACAAAGATGGCTGGGGCAATCTTCTAAACTCCTTGGTGGATAGCCCTACCATTAGTCCTGTCAGTTGTCTACCGTCCCTATCTCCCTAAGAGGCAGAAATGGTTAAGTTTCTAGGAGGGTTAAGACTAATCTCAGGATCCTAACTTCTAGAGGAATATTTTATTGCCGATCTTGTAAGGCGAGTAGTGGTGAGGCTTTCTGAGGCGAACTTTGACCTCACCGAGCCTACCTCGGGTATCTTATCCAATGATCACTATGTTTGTTAGGGTTTATGAGTACACCTAATTGTGAACTTACAATCTTTGTTATTTGTTGCAGCAATGAAGTTTATAGCTCAGTTGATGAAGGAAAAGAGGGAGAAAGAGAGGAAGGCCAAGGAACTGTAGGCGAAGAAGTCATCTGGGGGATTGGCTGGCCCTAGATCAGTCAAAGAAAAAGCTCCTCAAGCTTTGGAGGTTTAAGACATTGTTGTATTCGAGCCTTAAGATGTACAAAGAGAGGCGAGCATTAACGAGTTGGCAAAAAGGAATGCCCTGGAGGGCTCGTTAAAGCCTGCTGCAAAGAGGGCCCGATTATCTGCAGATGAGCCTTCATTGTGTGAACTCTCAAAGTTCTATCAGGCAGTGGAGCAGAAGCATAGCGTCGGGGCTTCGATATGCAACCCCGATATCGCCATTAATGTGATGAAGGTGATGCTACTTCTTACAGATGACGATCTAGTGATTGGGCTATCTAATGCCCAGTTAGCAGGAATCGCATATAGCCATATATTTCAGGTATGTAGATCATCTTTTTTCTCCAGTCTCTCCTTTTATATATATATATATATATATATATATATATATATATATATATATATATATATATATATATATATATATATATATATATATATATATATATATATATATATATATATATATATATATCCTTTGCCAATTGATGTAGACTGCTTAGTGCATCTACGAGCTTCACTAACGAATAAGGATCCAAAAAGAAGATATAAAGGCAAGCTGGGTCTACCACAAATAAGATTTGGAAAAAGAATTTCACCAAGCAGCTGGCTAGAGTGAAGGAAGGCCATAAGAAGGCTATGGCAAAAAAGAGGGCAATGTTTGCTGCTATAGAAACGGAGCTTCGAGGTGAACTGTCTGTAACACAAGCGGAGCTATAGGAGGAAAAAGGAGATTCAAAGCTTGAAGGAGAATAATAACAAACTTAGTGAGGAGCTTTAGAAAGAGAAGGACGATTAGGCTAGAGATGCTGAACAAGTTGCCAACAAACTTATCGATTATCAAGATAAGGTGCTGAGTGAGGTGCGAAAGAAATAGCCTAAGCTTGATTTTGATTTCATTAAGCAAATTTATCCTGATGAGGGAGATGAAGGGAATGTAACCTATGAACAATCCTAGGCTTCTAGTGATTAGGGTTCTTCTCCTCTTAGGACTAAAGAAGTCATACCTCCTCTTTTTATAGCCGATTATGGCGTTAATGTAATCGAACATGATAATCAATAAAATAATTATCGTTTCTTGAACTTGGTCTCTCTCTCTCTCTCTCTCTCTCTCTCTCTTTTTGTTGTGCCGACTTTCAATTAGTCAATTGCACCAGGGGAACCTTTATATGGCAAGCTGGTGATTTGCCTAGCAAATGGGGTTTTAGGCGAATCACATAGTTGTTTGTCCCCTTTATCTATAAATAAGAAATGGCATATTGTATGTGAACAATTAGATTGTTCAATTAGTCAATTGTGCTAAAGGCGATCTTTATAAGACAAACTGGCAATTTGCTTAGCAAAGGGGGTCTTAGGCGAATCATATAGTCACTGGTCCCCTTTATTCTTAGGGAGAATAACTACATGTTTATGGCTTTTAAACAAATGGATTGTTGCCAAATGTCAAATATTTAATATTGTCTAATTTGAGTATAATAATAAAAACAAAACATGTGAAAAAAGGTAGTTCGGTACATAAATATCACTGATAATAAAACCTGAGGTTGTCTGAATTCCAAGATCGAGGAAGAATTCTTCCTTGGTGATCTTGTAGCTTATAAGCTCCCCAATGTCCTTGGCGATCTTCTAACGACTTTTCTAATTGGGTTGCAATTTGCTAACTCCAGCATTTCCTTTGACTATCTTTGTTTTACATAATACTAGATCCCTTCTTGAAAACTCCACTTTTTCACTCAATGATTATGATATCGGGCTACCTATTATTTGTATGCTGTAATCCTTTGGGAGGCTAGGTCTTGTTTCTCCTCCAAGAGATCTAGATTAATATGAAGTTCTTCATTCTAGTCGACCTCTTGAGAATGCTCTGTTCTGTAATTGGGAAGGCCGATTTCCACCAGTACAATAGCTTTCAAACCATAGTTATGGGAGAACAATGTTTCCCCTATCGGTTCCCTCAGCGTAGTTCGATAGCTCCATAATACATTGTACAGCTCCTCTGCCCATTTGCCTTTATTATCTCCCAATCTTTTCTTAAGCCCTTGTAAAATGATATGGTTCGCCACTTCCATCTGCCTATTAGATTGGGAATGGGCGACTAAGGTGAAATTTAGATTAATGAGTAGATCTTTGCAAAAGGACCTAAATTTGGCAGAGTCAAACTATTTTCCATTGTCTGAGATTATGGCTTCAGGGATGCCAAACCTGCAAATGACAAACTTAAAGAAAAAGTTAGTAATATTCTGCTAGGTGATCCTCGCCAATGGTTCTACTTCAATCCATTTGGTGAAGTGGTCTATGGTGACTACTAAGAAATTCAACTAACTCTATAGCATCTTTTTTATGGTAGGCCAAAAATAGCCTTGCAACAGGACCTTTTTTGTTAGGTTGGAGCTGGCTTTATGAGCCCTACAAATACCTTCATGGATCTCCCTTAGGACATAGTTTCCTTCCTCTATGGAGATGCATCTTAACCAGGGGTGGGCTCTGGATCGCCTAAGAAGATCACCCTTGTACCAACTGTATTCTCTTGATTTCCTTACCACCTACCTAGCCTTCTTGTTATCCTCTGGCAAATGCCCTTCAGACAAATACCGGACTATGGGTTCTATCCACGTGCCCTGCTAATCCACTATAAGTAATGGTAGAACTTCAGTAGTAGGCAATCTCTGCACTACCAAAGGAACATTCTTGGTAAGGTTTCTTCTTCCTGCCATTGCGAATTTGGCGATCTCATCTGCCCTGGCATTTTGCTCCCTTGAAATATGCTTCATCTCCCAATTGCTTCCTAACAGATTTCTTTCCTTTAAGGCTATCTAGGCAATCTCCATGTATCTTTTTAGTACGGACTCTTTTGCTGTATAATTGCCAATTGTCTGGTTAACCATTAGGAAAGAGTCACTGTGAATCACAAGGTGGTCCATCTTAATTTCTCGCGCTATGGAAAGGCCTGTCAATAAGGCTTCATACTTTGTGGAATTGTTGGAGATCAAAAAATACTTCATGGCATATTTAATGATGACTTTGTGAGGGCCTTTTAATACCACCGCGACTCCTGATCCCTCTAAACTTATAGCCCCATCAACATACATATGCCATGGTTGTATCAGCTCATTTGACTCTCTGTCAAAAGGTGTGAGTTTTGCTACAAAATCAGTGAGGATCTGCCCTTTCATAGCACTCCTTCATTCATATTTTATGCTAAGGCTGCCAATCCATGCTGCCCATTTAGATATCCTTCCTGATGTTTCAGGTTTCTACAAAATTTTTCTTAATGGAAGATCGATTCGAACAATTACCTAATAGGCTTCATAATAGTGCTTCAACTTCTATGTTGCCATGAATAATGCTAGAGCATGTTTTTCCAAAGTTGGATACCAAAGTTCTGCATCCTAAAGGATCCTACTCATATAATAAATTGCTCGTTGCTCGCCATCCTCTTCTTTGATCAGAACAACTGCTATGGTTTTGACCGTCGTGGCCAGATATACGTACAAATCTTCTCTTGGCACAGGGCGATTGAGGAGCGAAGGAGATGTCAAGAATGCCTTGAGCTCTTCAAATGATTGCTAGCATTCGGTAGTCCATTCAAACTTCTTCAGATTCTTCAATGTTATGAAGAATGGTTGACACTTTCTAACAAAGCAAGAGATGAATCATCCAAAAGCAGTAAGTCAGCCATTCAACTTTTGCACCTCTTTGATACTAATAGGAGGGTTCATGTCTAGGATAGCCTTAATCTTGTCTAGATTTGCTTCAATACCTCTCTAGGATACCATGTAACCTAAAAATTTCCCGTAGGAATGCCGAACACATACTTTTCAGGGTTCAACTTCAAATTATAAGTCTGTATGATATCCAAGATCACCTTTATATCCCTGGGATGTTCATCAATTTTCCTACTCTTGATGATCATGTCATCAACATATACCTCCATGTTTTTTCGATTTGCTTCTTGAACTTTTGATTTACCAGCCTCTAGTAAGTGGCACCGGCGTTTTTCAATCCAAATGGCATCATTCTATAATAGAATATTCCCTAGTCTATTATGAATGTCATCTTTTCTTCGTCCGATTTGTGCATCTAGATCTGGTGGTAACTAGCTTTAGCATCCAAGAATGAGTATATCTTGTGCTTAGCTGTAGAATCTACTAGTTGGTCAATATTCAGCAGGGGTAATTATCTTTAGGACAAGCACGGTTCAGATCTATAAAATCAACACACATTCTGAATAAACCGTTAGGCTTTTTTACCAATACCACATTGACTAACCATTCAAGGTAATGTACCTCCCTTATGACTCATACATCTAACAGCTTCTATACCTCTCCTTCTATGGCGATCTGATTCTTGGGTGTATGTTTCCTTTTCTTCTGAATGAATGGTTTAACAAAGGGATCAATGCTAAGATGATGGGTGATGACTTCATCACTTACACCCACCAAGTTTGTGGTATCCTAGGCAAAGGACACTTGATTCCTTCTTAACACTTCTATTAACTCTTGCCGAACTTGTTTGCTAATGAAGCCCCTATTTGGATCACCTTCCCCTATTTGATCTCAGTATTCACAACCCATCCCCATAGTTCTACTTTCTCATTTTTGACCAAACCGTCTGCCATTTCCACCTACATAGTAGGAAATACACCCCTCAAAGCCATATAGTAGGCTTTCTTGTTGTCTCTTGACATCCCCTGACTATTACTACTCCTTTAGGAGTTGGTATCTTCAATATTAGGTATCTAATGCTTGTAGCAGCGCCAATTGCATATAAGATAGACGCCCAATGATGGTGTTGTATGTAAAGGGTAGATCTGTTACCATGAACTAAGCCCTGAACTCCTTAGAGACTTCGCCATCACCTAATTCAACCTCTAACATCACCGATCCTTCTACTAGTACTGCTTTGCCACCTAGTCCCACCAAGGGTATGGAGACTAGTTTAAGGCTTTTTACTGTTAACCTATCATTTTAAACACTGTCAAGGTGATCATGTTGACTGCACTGCCTTTGTCCACCAACATTCACCGAACTGGATAATTGTTCATATGCCCTGATATCACTAACGCATCATTATGTGGCATGACGACCGATCCCCTATCCTCTTTAAAAAAAGTTACTAAACTGAATATCTTTTCTACATTGGTAGTTGTATTGACTGAATACACATTGGATATGGCCCTCTTTCTGCTGGTGGAGCTATCCCCACCCGAACTTCCTCTAAATATCATATGGATTTCACCTACGTGATCTCTCTTTTGCTTTTTTTGTTTGGACTCTAGGGTGTGGTTTTGTCTGAAGTATCATCCTTTAGACTTTTATCTGCTTCTCGGTACAAGAATCACTTGATCCCTAGTACTCCCTTCCGAATTAATTTTTCAATTTCTTCCTTCAAATGCTAGCAATCATCTGTGTCATGGCCTTTGTCTCTATGAAATTGGCAATACCTGTTGTTTTCTCATCATCTAGCAAAGGTACTACTCATTTTCCTGTGTAACTGACCCTTCTCTCCGGACTCTTTTGTCCACATCAAAACATGGCTCCTAGCAGTTACTAATGGGAAAAAATGCAAAGCCCTTGTCTCTGATCCATATCCCCTTCTACTACTGCAACTATCATAATTATTCCTCTGGTGGCCTTGGTGATCTCCTTGAGTTTTTACTAAGCTTCCTTCCTTTGCCCTTTGTCTCTGGGAGAAATCTCTCATTCCATCATCAATGCATATATGGGTTTGTGCCACAGCCATCAAAGTAAAGATGGATTGTGGAGGGTTAGAGAGCAACTCTTTCTTTAAGTCTGAATTAGAGGTACCATTCAGCATGGCTGTGTAGACGATGTCTTTATTCAACTCTTTGATCTGGATTACCTCTTTGTTGAAGCGTTCAATGTACTTTCGCAAACTATCTTCCTCCCTCTAAACAATAGTTAGCAGATTAATGGAAAATTTTTTGGGAGTTATAGAAGCAATAAACCTTGCCTGAAAAAGGTTTGATAATTGGGAGAACAATGTAATGGACTTTGGTGGTAATGTCTGGTACCAGTCCTGAGTTAAGCCTTTTAGGGTAGTGGGGAAAAGCTTGCATAGTACTAAGTCTTGGTGTGTTTGTACATTGATTAGGGTTCGATATTTGTGTAGATGGCTTTTTGGGTAAGTGGAACTGTCATAAGATTCTAAGTGGGATAGAATTCGAAACTTATGAAGGTAGGTGGACATTACTATACTGTCAAAAAGAGGGGAGTCCGTTCTCAAGGCGAAGTCCATCTCATTAACTTTAATTCTGATTTTTGATATGACTTCTTGAACTTTTCTTTCCAAACGGTTAGGGCTTCATCGTTGTCGGGTTCCCCATCTTACCATTGCTCTCCCTGATTGTCTTGCAGTAGACTTTTTGAGTTTTGGGTTGTGGGCACTTGGGTGTGATCATCAAGGGTAACTATATGTTTTTCTTTGTTTAAAGTCTTTGACCCTACTTGAGGGATTGGCTGTGGTGGTGCTGGGGTAGGTGTTTGGTAGGCTGTAAATTGTTTGAGCTCTTTCAGTTGGGATGCGAATTCTGTGAAGGCTGTGATTAGACTTTGGGTTAAGGTGGGATTTTTATATCTAGGAGGGAAGCATTAAGGTTTGGGATGGCCAGTGGGACTGGATTGTGTGGGTTATCTTAAACTTCAGGGTGCAGAGGAAAAAAATTCATCCAGAGGTCCAGGCTATCATTGTTTGGATCCGGGTGATTTATGGGGAAGGTTTGGGGGGCGTGACTATAAGTGTGAGGGTAGGTGTTCCACGCTCACCGTACCAAATGATGTGAGCTGAATGGATTCCAAACCTCTATTGAGTGGTGGCTGAACTAATTGAACCTACAAGACAATGAGATGAAAGTCCAAGTGATCTATATGGGCGAACACTCCAATGCTTAAGTCAATATGCAATATGATGGAGAGAGAATATATATTTTTTATATATCTTGGAAACATGTACCTTGCCCCTCTTGTCTTAGGGTATTTATAGCGGGAGACTTGGAGAACAAGTCCTTGAAATTCGGGCCAGTTAAGTCATGGGAGAGTGGAGAACATGTTTCCTACAATCTCAGGAGTGGAGGTCGTGGCTGTGGAAAAGTGTCTACGTGCAGATCGCTTACCATAATGGATGGGGGTTTGCCAAGCGACTTGGGAGTTAGAGCCTCTAAGGGAAAGGTTCAGCCATTTTGGAAAGGAGGGAGAGCCACAGCTCATCTTGGGCGAGCATTTTAAGATGATCTATACCAATTTGATTTATTTCTTGGCTTGAAGTCTAGTCACTTGAGGTAGTAGTTATATTATCTGGTCTTCGTCCAAATCCTAAGCTTGAAGCATCAGTCCTCTCTACCAGTATTTTTTTTTTTTCATTGCAGGCCTTAAATGTATAAAGAATTAAAATGGAATGGATGTGGATTAACTACAAGAACTATAAATGACTTGTAATAAGGTAAACAAACCAAAATGGCTTAGGCGATTTTGTGTTATAAAACCAAACTTATCATAAGCCCGAGACCTATACCTTAAATTGACTTTGAGTACTTTATCGTGGACTTGATTCCTAGGTCCAAAAACTTTGACAAAACTCATATAAAGCTTGTTCAGCACCAATTCTGGTTTGAAATATCGAGTGTTCAAGTAAAAAAGAGACGGCTATATGAGTCTCTAAAAAAATAAACTAACAATTATAAGCTTTTAATGTTGAAAGGGGTTATTCATAGTAGTGTCATTTGGCCCATGGAAATATGTCTTCTAAATATGGCCACAATTGAGAATTACAGGAACTTGCAGAGGATGTGCTGGCAAAAGGTTGAAGCATATGTAAATTTGGGATCTCATTACCTTGTTGGGATTCCTTCTGCTGTAGTATTAGCTTTTGTTCAGATTCCATTATCTTCTAGAAGCATGCATGCCCTTCTAGTTCTATCTCAAATTTTGGTTTACAAGGACTATGGATTGGGATTACAATAGCAGTGTTTATGCGAGCAACTACTCTTTCAATCATAACTCTGTGCGCTGATTGGGAGAAACAAAGTAATTAATTTTTTTTTTTTTTTTCCTAAACGAGAGTTAAACGGATATATAAAAAAAACTCTTATCACGTAAAATGAGATCCCATATTCCCATCATATCTGAAATGAAATATGTTAGATGGACATCAATGTAAAAAAGGTTCATTTTTTATTTGATTTAAATAACAATTACATGGATGGATGAATAATATTAAGAGAACTCGTAAACTCTTCAACTTTATCATACTAAATTTGAATTTAAGACTTCTCATTTTAAGTACTCTCTGTTCTAAAATACCTGTCCTTTAAACTTTCAAGAAGATACAATAACATTTAACGAAGTAAAATGGTGTGCCAATGACAAATCCAATGGATCAAAATTACTACAAAACTAGGTTATATAGCAGAAACAAGAAAAATTAACACACTAGCTATATATAGTACAATTAAAAAATAGTAATACCATAGTGTAATAATAAATTAATCCTATTTTTCTTTTTTTAATTTGACCCTAAGTCCCTTGTTGTCAATTTCCATTTCTTGCTTTTTTTTTTTTCTATTTTTTTTCTTCTGCAGGCAAGGAAAGCTAAAGAAAGAGTACTAGTGTAATTCTCAAGAATGTCATTTATGGAGCGTTGGAAAAAAAAAATTTGAAAGAGAGAGAGAGAAAGAAAGAGAAAATAAAAGCATGGGAAAATTGTATGCATAAGAACTGAATAGCTGATAATAAAGTGGAATATTATTGGTTATGTTATTGTACTTATCAGATCATTTTTATCGATTTTTTATATGCCCTAAATTATCTATAATAAAGAGTTAATAAAAAAAAAAAGAGTTCAATAAATTCATTATTATTTAAATTTAAAATAAAAAATGAAATTGACTATTTATATATAGAGAGTCAATTTCATTCTTTAGTTTAAGTTCAATTAATAAATTTAACAATTTTTTTAATGATATTTATTAATTTTCTCACTTATTCAATTAAAGAGTCCATTTAATTTTAATATATATATATATATATATATATATATATATATATATATATATATATATATATATATATATATACATATATATAAACTCTTCTTATATATATATATATAAGGGATAGGACATACTATTTCACAAAACAATAGCAATAATGTAAAGACATGATAATCTATATAATCCATACATACACTCTTTTCCACAAGCAATGTGGCATCCTGTACGATTAAACCCCACTCTTATAAGAGAAGATAGCCATACCACACACAAGTTAACATCACATGTTTTTTAATATTTTCTTAAAAAGAAATAACTATTTTAATAGTTTCCAAAAAAAGGATTATATTATTAATTAAGTTAAACTTTTGAGATAAAATAATAATTTACCCAATAAATTAAAACACAAGCTTTGCTCCAAAATTTTATTAAAAACACAAACACCAAACCAATTAATACAAGACAGTTTGATAAAATTCATTATCCTGAGCTTAACAAATATATGTAATTTGAGTTTAAAATTATTAACTAAACTCACTTGAATACAAATATAATCAAAAATTTGAAAAGAAATACTTTAAATTTCGAATAGTCTAGCATAATTTAGGATCATTGGGTCACAATACTAGTGCAAGAAGTGAATCAAAAAACCAATTAGCTTTTGATTGAGTAGCACTTGAGTCATTTTTAAATTGAAATATCAATAAACATTTGGTTTAATGGTATTAAAGTCATTTTTATAACTGAAAGATGTTGAGTTCAAGTCGTAGTCGAGCCAAATTTACAAATACTAATAACAATAATAATCAAAATGTAACCCTAGCTAGGCCTAATTGAGGATCCTAATCTAGATCCTCCTTGCCTTAAAAACTCTAGTAACTATCTCTTTTTGCTTCAAGCCATATAAAAACCCAGTAAGGAACTCCTCTTCTTTTCTCTCCCTCAATCAAGCAAAGGTACAAGACAAAGATCTCTAGAGACTATAGAGGGATTGGATAATATTAAGGATGATGAATTTGATGAGGATTATACTGAATATGATTTTTGGGATGAATCTGATTTTGAAATTGACTATTATAAGGATAGATGGGACTTTTGGGATGAATCTGATTTTGAAGATTGCTCTAAGGATGAAGATGTTAGTGAATCAATACCCATAAAGAACAAAGATTTCAAAGACAAGTTACGAAGGTGAGTTTGCATGCTAAGCGAAGCACATTGTTCCAACAAGGTGTTAATTGTTAATTATTGTTGTTCTTTTATTTAGTTTATCAACTTCACTAAACTAGAATTAGATTCTACTCATACTAGCATAATTTCACAAGAACTAGAATATCAAAAAAAATTTCCCAGGGGAATGTTTCTACAAGAACATCAAAAGCTTCTGCAAGTAACTTACAATCTGTCTCCAAGTTAAGATTATAAAAACCAGCTATAAAACCTCATCGTAGGTAACAGCAAAGCTTCTGTTTCTGCAAAAAAAGATCTGGTTTTGATTTTACAAGCAACTCCATCAACTAAATAGTGTTTATCATCTCTATAGATCACTGCAACAGCTACTTCTTCTATTCCCCTATTAAAACCAATAAGGAACATGTTGTGCACAATGGATATAATTAACAAATAAATGCAGAATAATAGTAATCAATAAAAATAGTAACAGCAATTTACCATGGTTCACCCTTAATTTTGAACTACATCCATGAGACAAACTCCGAATAAAACTTCCATTATTATAAATAGTGGGTACAATGAGAGCCTTCTCTAGATCAATTCTAGAGGTAATACAATATTAATATGAGATCTCACCAAAATAGAACACTCACAGTGTTTCCCAAAAAATATCATAAAGTATTTGTCTCACTATTTTGTTACCCCTTTTTAGGAATTATTTTCTAAAAACTCGAAAAAAAAAAACCCTCCCTCTTTCTTTTCCTTCTTGCAATTCTATGGAAGTATATTATGTGTCTATTATGAGCCTTTGCATGGCCTTTTATAAGCATGCAAGGTACAATTTTTCAACAATTAGGGTATGAAATTTTGATAAATCAATGCCCCCTTTTTTGTCAAATATGTGTGGGTCTCTCCATATGAGAGGAAGACCACAACAAATCTCCCCAACCCCCCCCCCCCCCCGGTCACATGGAGAGCTCGACCATTCCTGCATCCAATCGACAGTTTTCAAATCACTCCCTTGGTAGAATCTTTGTCAACATATCTGATCCATTATCATCCATATGGATCTTCTCAAACTGCAGTAGCTTCTTCTCTAGTACATTCCTAATTTAGTGATATCTTATATCAATATAGTTTGATCTTGAATGAAAAGAGGAATTCTTTCCAAGGTGAATAGCACTCTGGCTATCACAAAATAACTAATATCTGTCTTGTTACACACCAAGTTCATTTAAAAACTTTTTTATCCATAGCAACTCCTTACATGTTTCTGTTGTTGGAATAAACTCTGTCTCAGTAGTAGAAAGAGCAACATATTTCTGTAACTTTGATTGCCATGACATAGCTCCCCCTACAAATATAATCAAGTAACCTGAAGTGGACATTCTTAAGTCTACATCACAAGCCATATTTACATCTGTGTAGCCAACTAACATAAGCTTTTCTTCTTCAAAGCATAAGCATACTTTGGAAGTGCCAAGAAGATGCCTAAAAATCCATTTTACTATAGCCCAATGATCCTTACTAGGATTTCAAAGGACTTGGCTTACTACTCCAACTGAGTGAGCAATATCTGGTCGTGTACAGACCATGGTATACATCAAACTTCAACTGCTAAAACATAAGGAATCTTATTCACTTTTTCCTTCTCTTTGTCTGTAGAAGGGTTCTGTTCAGAACTTAGTCTAAAGGGATTAGAAAGAGGACAACTAACAACCTTAGCCTTGTTCATATTAAACCTCTGAAGTATTTTCTTAATGGACTTCTCCTTTGACAACCATATCTTCTTGGCTTATCTATCTTTGAAAATCTGCATGCCAAGAATTTGCTTTGCTGGCCTCAAATCTTTCATAGCAAAAGACTTACTCAACTGCTATTTCAAGCTATTAATTCTGGAGACATTCTAGCAAATAATTAGCATATCATCCACATAGAGTAAAAGAATGATGAAATCATCATCAGAAAATTTCTTTACAAAAACACAATGGTTTGGAGTAGTCTTTTTGTAGCTTTGCTCCTCCATAACTGACTCAAACTTCTTATACCATTGTCTCGGTGCATGTTTCAATCCATGGAGGCTTTTCTTCAACTTGTAAGCATAGTCCTCTTTACCCCTTACTTTGAAACCCTCTAGCTGCTGCTCCATGAATATCTCTTACTCCAAATCACTATGAAGAAAGGCAGTTTTTACATCCATTTGCTCAATCTCTATGTTAAGACTTACTGCTAAACCTAGCACAATACGAATGGATGTCATTTTCATAACTAGTGAAAATATTTCATTAAAATCCATGCCTTTTCTTTGGTTAAATCCTTTAATAACCAATCTAGGTTAAAATCTCATATGGGAACTGTGTTCTTCATGCTTGATTCTAAACACCCATTTATTTTTCAATGCTCTTTTGCCTTTAGGAAACTTCACTAGCTTGAAAGTTTTATTCTCATGCAAGGACTTCATCTCATCTTGTATGGCTTCAATCCATTTTTGCTTGTGTTCATCATCTATGGCTTCCTCAAAATTTTCAGGTTCTCCCCCATTAGTGAGTAGTATATACTCATTTGCTAGATATCTGATAGAAGGTTGTTTTATTCTATCACTTCTCCTCAATGGAATTAGGGAAGCCATAGGTACTGGTGGTTGATAATGAACATCATCATCATTGTCATCATCTTATTCATCCTCAATTGGAGCATCATATACCTCAAGCTGAGCATCTTGAGCTTCATCTCTAACTTCTCTTGGTGCAATTGTTGGAGGAACTAATTTCAAGTCTACTGAGTCACCATTAGAGTTAGGAACGTCCTTATCCATCTTGTTAATATCTTCAATGGTCTGGTTTTCAACAAACACTGCATCATGGCTCTTGACAAGCTTCTTTTGGACAAAATCTATAGCCAAATTCATCTTGACCATAACCAATAAATATACATTGTCATGTTGTAGCATCAAGTTTGGATCTTTCATCTTTACGAATATGTGTAAAAGCTTTGCAACCAAACACCCACATATGATCATAGGAAACATCTTTTCCTGACTAAGCTTTCTCCGGAACATGTTGCTTAAGACCTCTCATTTTAAGTACTCTCTATTCTAAAATACATATCCTTTAAACTTTCAAGAAGATACAATAACATTTAAAGAATTAAAATGGTGTGCCATTGCAAAATTACTACAAAACAATGTTATATAGCAGAAACAAGAAAAATTAAACACTAGCTATATATAGTAAAATTGAAAAATAGTAATACCATAGTGTAATAATACATTAACCCTATTTTTTTTTATTTAATCTGACCCTAGGTCCCTTGACGTCAATTTCCATTTCTTGCTTTTTTTATTTTCTATTTTTTTTTTATTTTTATGCAGGCAAGGAAAGCTAAGGAAAGAGTACTAGTGTAATTCTCAAGAATGTCATTTATGGAGCGTTGGAAATTTTTTCTTTTTAAAAGAGAGAGAGAGAGAGAAAGAAAGAGAAAATAAAAACATGGGAAAAATGTATGCATAAGAATTGAATGGCTGATAATAAAGTGGAATATTATTGGTCATGTTATTATACTTATTAGATGATTTTTATTGAGTTTTTATATGCCCTAAATTATCTATAATAAATAGTTAATAAAAAAAAGAGTTTAATAAATTCTTTATTATTTGAATTTAAAATAAAAAATGAAATTGACTATTCATATATAGAGAGCCAATTTCATTCTTTAGTTTAAGTTTAATTAATAAAAAAATCCAATATAAGGGATAGGACATACTACTTCATAAAACAATAGCAATAATATAAAGGCATGCTAACCTATATAACCTATAAGCACATCTTTTTTGCACAAGTGATATGGGATCCTGAAGGATCAAACCCCACTCCTCTAAGAAAAGACAGCCGCACCGCATATAAGTTAACATCACATGTTTTTTAATATTTTCTTAAAAAGAAATAACTATTTTAATAGTTTAAAAAAAAAAGGATTATTTTATTAATTAAGTTAAACTTTTGAGATAAAATAATAATTTGCCTAATAAATTAAAACACAAGCTTTGCTCCTAAATTTTATTAAAAACACACACACCAAACCAATTAACACAAGCCAGTTTAATAAAATTTATTATCCTAAGCTTAACAAATATATATAATTTGAGTTTAAAATTATTGACTAAACTCAGTCGAATCCAAATTCATATGAAATACAATAAAAAATTTGAAAAGAAATACTTCAAATTTTGAATAGTCTTAGTATAATTGAGGATCATTGGGTCATAGTACTAGTGCAAGAAGTGAAAAAAAAAACCAATTAGCCTTTGATTGAGTAGTACTTGAGTCATTTTTAGACTAAAATACCAATAAACATTGGTTTAATAGTTTTAAAGTCATTTTATAACTAAAAAATGTTGAATTCGAGTCGTAGTCGAGCCAAATTTACAAATACCAATAATAATAATAATCAAAACGTAACCCTAGCTAGGTCGAATTTAAGGTCCTAATTTGGAGCCTCCCTGCCTCGAAAACTCTAGTAACTATCTCTTTTTGCTTCAAGCCATATAAAAACCCAGTAAGGAACTCCTCTTCTTTGCTCTCCCTCAATTAAGCAAAGGTGCAAGACAAAGATCTCTAGAGACTATATGTTGTGGTGTCCCTCTCAAATGGAAGGACCCACATACATATAAAAGAAAATTAAAAAAAAAAAAAAAAGGCATTAAGAAGAAAAATAAATCAGTGCCTAACTATTTAACAAAATTTGTCAAAAAGAGAAGCATAATATTTGTCAAAAGTGGAGAATGTAAATTGCTACACGACAACTTTGCATGGCTATAAAAAGGCATGCAATTGAAGGCTTAACACACAAATTTGCATAGAAATGCAACAAGCACTAGAGAAAAGTTTTCTCTGAAGGAAAAATATTTCTAATAGTGGAAGTTTTATTCGGAATTTGTCCCGTGGATGTAGCCCAAAATTAAGGGTGAACTACATTAAATTGCTGGTGTCATTTTTATTAATTATTATTATTCTGCATTTATCTTATTAATTATACTCGCTGTACCTAACAAGTAGTATCAAAGCTATTAGTTTTAATTTTCCTTGAAAATTTAGATATGCTCTATGGTTTTAGTTTTGACTGATTGACCGCGATTTTATGCAATACAACCGCAAGTGCACGGGTCGCTCAAGTAATAAAGTAGTGAGTGAAAGTATCGTTCCACAGGGGATAAGGACAATTACTAGCTCAAACTTCAATTATTGTTTAGCAGATTAATGGTTTGGTTTATTGCTGAAATTAAAATGACTAAGTGGATTAAAAGATTAAACTAAGGAGCGGCCAATAAATTGCAAATAAAATTGATGATGAAGACCTACCTAGATATTGAATCCCCCTAGCAATCAATTGTATTTCAAGACAGGTGAACAATTAAATCAATTTATCAAGTTAATTTGGTATTCCACACATTTAGATTAAAACTTCTCTCGAATGACTTAACCTCTAATCACTAGTTAGAATGCAAGGAATCTCTTCTCAAGCATAATCAAATAGCTCATGCATTAAGACCAAGGAATCAAACCAAAGGATTTTGTAAGTCTATCTCTAGAACCCCAAGCAATCCTCAACCCCTATGGCTATTCTATTCAAATCAAGCTTTCTCAAGACATGAATCTGAAAAATGACAACCAACTAATAAGCATGCGATTATCACTTGGAATTAAACAATCAAGATTCATAAAGGTAAATCAACTTAATCAAATGATTTAATTGAAATCAAAACCAATCAATCCATACAAACATGCTAGGGTTCATCTATATCTAGGTAGAAGATAAGTTTAGCTCATGTTCAAAGAAAGAATACAAAAAGAAAAGAAAAACAGAAAATAAATCAAACAACTCATGATGAATGATTTGATATTCTCCACTTTAATCTTTGATTCTTGGTTCAAAACTTGTGGATCTATGTTCTTCACCTTCAATCCCAGTTGCAAACTCTGGGTTTTACTCAGAGAAGTCGGCCCTCTATCTCCAAAGTTCGATCCCCCCTTTTTAGCTGAAACAGAGCTTTTATACTGCTAAAATTTTTCCATGTTACGCCCCCACTCATGCTCGTAATCTTGGGCGTGAGATCGATCATTAACGTACGAAGCCTGCATTTCTCTGCCTAACTTTGAAACAGAAGCCTCTCGTGTCTTACGCCTGTGGTCACGCCAGTAATATTGGGCGTGACACCTCACTGCCAATCTTCCAAATTCTCTCTTGACTCACGCCCAATGTTACGGCAGTAATTACAGGCGTGAGCTGGGTGGCTTAGCTCTTTTTCCATGAAAAACCTCCGTTTTTGCACTACTTCCTTGTGCGCTCCTTCCATTTCTTCCTAGCCAGTCCCACTATAGAAAAAGATCTGAAAAATAATCTTCAACGCACAAATCAAACTTAATTTCAACCTTAAATCATGATAATGTAGGGGTTAGGATATAAACATATGTTCAATTATCACTGATCTTCTACATCAGAAAAATTTTTTCTCGAAAAATTATTCCTGTGACTAGTACTCTGAGTTACTGTTTAAGTCTGTAACTGTATTAGCCAGCCCGTCACTATAGCAGTCCAACCTAGTTACTGTTGCAAGTCTATCCCAAGTACTGTTTATACAGTACTATTCACATATATAGTACTATTCATGTATACGGTATTGTTAATCTATACGATTTTCTGTAGCAAGTGTTAAAGCTATGGAGGCAAAGACAAGTAAAATGTTCAACTTAAATGGCATAAATTACCATATATGGAGAAACAAGATGAAAGATCTCTTGTTTGTGACAAAATTGCATTTACCGGTGTTAATGAGAAATAAACCCAAAGACAAATCAAATGAGGAATGGACATTTGAGCATAAGCAAATGTGTGGTTTTATCCGGTAGTTTGTCAAAGATAATGTGTACGATCATATTTGCAATTAGACTCATGCAAAGACATTATGGAATAAGCTTGAGGAGCTGTATGCTTCAAAAATTGGCAATAATAAATTATTTTTTTTACAAAATTGATGCAAGTAAAATATCTAGAAGACACTTTGGTGGTAGATCACCTTAATGAAATACAAAGCATTGTGGACCAATTGTCAGGAATGGACATAAAATTTGAATACGAAATACTTGCTCTTATGGTACTAGCCTCTCTACCAGAGCCATGGGAGACTTTGAAGATCTCAATTACTAATTCTGCACCTAATGGTGTGGTAAATATGAAGGCTATTAAAAGTGGTATTCTAAATGAAGAGATGAGATGGAGATCACAGAATTTAACCTTTTCATCACAACCAGAAGTTCTGGTTATAGAATCTAAAGGTAGAAGCCAGTATAGAGGATCAAAATCCAGAGACAAAAGCCAAGGGAAGTCAAATAAACATGCAAATGTTAAGTGTCATCACTACAAAAGGAAGGGGCATATCAAGAGATTCTTCCAGCAGTTCAAAAAGGAGAAAAACAAAGGCAAGGAGAAAAAGCAAAATGACAATAGAGATAATAAACAAACAATTACCATCAATGAATTTAACATTGTTCAAGATGAAAAACTAATCAATCTTGTAGTCCAAGAAGCTAGTTAGGTGATTGACAGTGGTGCTACCATCCATGCTACATCACGAAGAGAATTATTCTCATCATACACACCAGGAGATTTTGGTATTGCTAAAATGGGAAATAAAAAATTTTCAAAAGTTATTGGTAGAGGAGATGTTTGCTTAGAGATGGAGAACAACACAAGGCTAGTCCTCATAAATATGAGACATATTCCAGATATGTAGCTGAATCTGATTTCAATAAGTAGACTATATGATGAAGGTTTCTACAACACCTTCACGAATGGTTGATGGAAACTCACTAAAGGTTCCTTGGTGGAGGCTAGAGGTAAAAAGTGCTCATCACTCTATGTGATGAATGCAAAGCTCTCTAATGATAGTGTGAATGCTCTGGAGAAAGATGATACAGTTAAGTTATGGCATAAGAGACTGGGTCACATGAGTGAGAAGGGGATGACCTATTTGGTCAAGAAGAATATGCTATCTGGGATAAAGCAGGTGCATTTAGATAAATTCATATATTGTTTAGCGGGAAATCAAAACAAAGTTGCTTTTAAAATTTTTGCTCCTTCTAGAATGAAGAATGTGTTGGAACTGATACATTCAAATTTGTGTGGACTAATGCCAAAGTCACTTGGTGGTGCTTAGTACTTTATGACTTTCATTGACGATCATTCTCGGAAGACATGGGTTTATCCCTTGAAGATGAAAGATCAGGTATTAGATGTCTTCAAGCAGTTTCATGCCTCAGTTAAGAGACAAGCTGGGAAGAAATTGAAGTGCATCCGAACAGACAATGGTGGAGAGTACATTGGACCATTTCATGCTTACTATAAAGAGCATAGTATTCAACATCAGACGACACCTCCAAAGACATCACAGTTGAATGGCTTAGCTGAGAGGATGATCAGAACTTTGATAGAGAGAGTCAAATGTTTACTCTCACATGCAAAGTTACCTAAGATGTTTTGGGGAAAAGCTCTTCAGACAGCTGCATATTTTTTAAATCACTCAACCGGTGTCCCTCTCAAGAATGATGTGCCGGAGAGAGTTTGGTCAAGAAAAGATATTTCCTATAATCATCTGTGAGTATTTGGTTATAAAGCTTTTGTGCATATTCCTAAAGATAAGAGATCCAAACTCAATACTAAGACACGACAGTGTAAATTTACTGGCTATGGTCAAGATCAATTTGGCTATAGATTTTATAATCTGATTCAAAAGAAGCTTATCAGAAGCTGTGATGCTATGTTTATTGAAAACCAGACTATTGAAGAAATTAACAAGATAAATAAGGATGTTCCTAAGTCCAATGATGATACAACACACTTAAAATTAGTTCCTCTGATAATGATGCAGAGAGAAGTTAGAGATGAGGCTCAGGATGCTCAAGCTAAGATAAATGATGCTCCCATTGAAAATGAATCAGATTATGATAATGATGATAACATTCATCATCAACCACCAACAACTATGGCTGGCCCAGTTCCATTAAGGAGAAGTGACAAAGGAAGACAACCTTCTATTAGATATTCAGCAAATGGGTATGTATTGCTAACTGACAGGGGAGAACTAGAAAGCTTTGGAGAAGCTATGGATAATGAATACAAAAAGAAGTGGATTGAAGCCATGCAAGATGAGATGAAGTCTTTTCATGAGAATAAAACATTTAAGCTGGTGAAGTTGCCTAAAGGCAAAAAAGCTTTGAAAAATAAATGGGTGTTCTGAATCAAGTATAAAGAACACAATTCTCATCCGAGGTTCAAAGCCAGACTAGTTGTTAAAGGATTCAACCAAAGAAAAGGCATTGATTTTGATGAGATATTTTCACTTGTTGTGAAAATGACATCTATTTGTACTATGCTAGGGTTAGCAGTAAGTCTTAATTTGGAGATTGAGTAAATGGATGTGAAAACTGCCTTCCTATATGGGGATTTGGAAGAGGAGATATACATGGAGCAACCAGAGGGTTTCAAAGTTAAGGGAAAGAGGATTATGTTTGCAAGTTGAGAAAGAGTCTGTATGGCTTGAAACAAGCACTGAGACAATCGTATAAGAAGTTTGAGTCAGTTGTGGGGGAGCAAGGCTATAAGAAGACTACTTCAGACCATTGTGTTTTTGTGAAGACATTCTCTGATGATGATTTCATTATTCTTTTGCTCTATGTGGATGATATGCTAATTGTTGGCCAGAATATCTCCAGAATTGATAGCTTGAAGAAGCAATTGAGTAAATCTTTTGCTATGAAAGACTTGGGGCCAGTAAAGCAAATTCTTGGCATACAGATTATCAGAGATAGAGGAGCCAAGAAGATATGTTTATCACAAGAGAAGTACATCGAGAAAGTACTTTAGAGGTTCAATATAGGCAAGACTAAGGCAGTTAGTTGTCCTCTTGCTAATCACTTTAGACTAAGTTCTAAACAAAGCCCTTCTACAAACAAAGAAAAAGAAGAGATGAATAAGATTCCTTATGCTTCAGTAGTTAGAAGTTTGATATATGCCATGGTGTGTATACGACTATATATTGCTCACTTGATTGCGATAGTGAATCGGTTCCTTTCAAATCTGGTAAGGAACATTGGGCTGTAGTAAAATGGATTTTTAGGTATCTTTGTGGCACTTCTAAAGTATGCTTATGTTTTGGAAAAGAAAAGCCTGTATTAGTTGGCTACACAGATGCATATATGGCTACCAATGTAGACTTAAGAAAGTCCACTTCAGGTTACCATATTACATTTGCAGGGGGAGCTGTGTCATGGCAATCAAAGTTATAAAAATGTGTTGCTCTTTCTACTACTAAGGCAGACTTTATTGCAGCAATGGAAGCATATAAGGAGTTACTATGGATGAAAAAGTTCTTAAATGAACTTAGCATGCAGCAAGACAGATATCAGTTATTTTGTGAAACCCAAAGTGCTATTCACGTTAGGAAGAAATTCTCCTTTCATTCAAGATCAAAGCATATTGATGTAAGATATCACTAGATCAGGGATGTACTGGAGAATAAGCTATTACAGCTTAAAAAGATTCACACGGATGAGAATGGATCAGACATGTTGACAAAGATACTACTGAGAGAGTTATTTAAGTACTGTCAACTAGCTATTGGAATGGTGAAGCCCTCCATGTGATCGAAAGGGAGAGATTTGTTGTGGTGTCCCTCTTACTTGGAAGGACCCACATACATATGAGAAAAAAAAAAAAGGTAGGAAGAAGAAAATTAAATCGATGCCTAACTATTTGACAAAATTTATCAAAAGGAGAAGCATAATATTTGTCAAAAGTGGAGAATGTAAATTGATGCATGGCATTTTTGCATGGCTATAAAAAGGCATGCAATGGAAGGCCTAACATATAGATTTGCATAGAAATACAATAGGCACCAGAGAAAAGTTTTCTCTAAAGAAAAAATAATTTAGAGAGAGATCTTCAGAATTTTTTAGGAAATAATTCCTAAGAAGGGGAGTGACAAAATAGTGAGAAAAATACTTTGGGGTATTTTTGGGAAAACACTTTTAGTGTTACTATTTTGATGAGATCTCATATTAATTGTGTTGTACCTCTAGAATTTTTCTAGAAAAGACTCTCTTGTACCTACTATTTCTAATAGTGAAAGTTTTATTCGGCATTTGTCCCGTGGACGTAGCCCAAAATTATAGGTGAACCATGTTAAATTGCTAGTATCATTTTTGTTAATTATTATTATTCTGCATTTATCTTATTAATTATACCCGTTATGCCCAACACTATAGAGGGATTAGATAATATTGAAGATGATGAATTTGATGAGGATTATACTGAATATGATTTTTAGGATGAATCCGATTTTGAAATTGACTATTATGAGGATTATACCATATGGGACTTTTGGGATGAATATGATTTCAAAGATTACTCTAAGGATGAAGATGTTAATGAATCAATACCTATAAAGAACAAAGATTTCAAGAAGTTGCAAAGGTGAGTTCGTATGCTAAGCTAAGCACATTGTTTCAAAAAGGTGTTAATTGTTAATTATTATTGTTCTTTTGTTTAGTTTATCAACTTCACTAAACTAGCATTAGATTTTACTAATACTAGCACAATTTCATAGGAATTAGAATTTCAAAAAAATTTTGCTAGGGGCATGTTTCAACAGGAACATTGAAAGCTTCTGCAAGTAACTTAGAATCCATCTCCAAGATAAGATTATAAAAACTAGCTATGAAACCTCATAGGTAACAGCAAAGCTTCCATTTATGCAGAAAGAGGAGATCTGGTTTTTATTTTACAAGCAACTTCATCAACTAAATGGCCTTTATCATCTCTATAAATCACTGCAATATTTTCTTCTCTTGTTCCTCTATTGAAACTAGCATCAAAATAAGCTTTTATAATTCCTTTCTCTGGAAGTCTCCATGTACTTTTGCCTTCTAATCTGAATGCATTGAATCTAATCTTCCTTTCTACAATGAATAATTTTGAGCAAAGAAAAGGGAAGATATTTGCACAGTTTTAACTAGATCAATAATTTTACGATTAAAAATAAAAGCATTCCTTTGCTTCCAAATAGCCCAGCATAAAGAAGCAATCCTCTTAGGAAACTCAGAGTCTCCTTCTTCTTGAAATTTAGCCACCATACTTAACTACCAATCTGCAAAAGAAGTAGTGAAATTAACGGATGAGTGATATCTCCATGAGGAACCAAACCAAACAGCACGTGCATGTTGTCAATAAAAAAATAAATGCTCAATTGTTTCTTGATGTTGATTACAAATAGGACACAAGGGATTATTATTGAGTTTTCTTCTAAAAAGTTAATCTTTTGTAGCTAAATTATTAAGACAAGCTCTCCAAATGAAAGTTGATATTTTTGGTACCAAATTAACATTTGAAATATGCTTCCAAATATTAGTAGGAAGAGAAGTAGAAGAAGAAGATCTACTGAAAATTTGCTCTCTTTCTTTAGCAGATACTTGCCATGTATATGCATACTAACTGAAAAAACACCATTCTTTTTCCATGTCCACACCCATCTATATAGCAAGAAAGAACGGGGTATTAAAGATTGAATTCTAAAGGAAGGAGCACCTGGCACCTAAGGATCTTTCCAAATTCTTGTATGAGAACCACTTTGTATATAAATCAAGCACCTGTTTTAATCACTTCTTTTGCCTCTATCAGACTACTTCAACTCCATGAAGGTCTATAACCTTTCATAGCTTCCAAAAATTCACCATCAAGATAATACACTGATTTAATATATGGAGTAGTTAACAATATCCAAGCTTGCTTTGCCATAAGGGATAAGTTGAAAAACTCAAAATCCTTAAAACCAAGCTCCCTTTATATTTGGGTTTTGCAAGTTGACCCCAACTAGCCATAATTAAGCCTTTTTTATCATCTTTTTGTCCCCACCAAATAACATGAGAGAAATATTTGGACTCCTATTAATTTTGAACTCTCTCAGCTTACCCTTACTCACAGCATCTTCTATCATCAAGAATAAAACATTTGCCATCATAATGAAGAGATAAGGGGATAAAGGGTCCCTTTGCTTAAGCCTTCTAGAGGGTTTAAAGAACTATATGGGCTTACCATTAATCAACACAAAATAAGATACAGAAGTAAGAAAAACATTAATAATTTGAACAAAATCAGCAGAAAAACCCATTCCTGTTAAGACTTGGAAAAGAAAATTCCATAAAAAAACCCATTCTTGTTAAGACTTAGAAAAGAAAATTCTCTTCTTAGCATTCATTTTATTAAAAGCATGCAAGATTTCATGAATAATCAAAATATTATCTTGAATACTCCTTTTAGGGATAAAAGCAGCTTGACATTTATGGATGAAATCATGCATCCATGGTTTTCATCTTATAACAATTATTTTGAAAATGATTTTATAAATAAAATTGCACAAACTAATTGGGCGATATTAAGATATCTGAGTTGGAGAATCTACTTTGGGGATGAGTGCAATATAATTTCTATTAATAGCATAAGTGCAATATTAGCATGCATTTTTGTTGAAAAAAATTCCTCACAGCTTCAGTAATTTTTCTTGCAATTGTAGACCAACTATTTTGAAAGAAAAGCCCAAAAAAACCATCTAGTTCTAGTGCTTTAAGAGCACTCATAAAAAATATAGCATCCTTAATTTCATGATCCTGCACTAGAGCACTCATATATATATATATATATATATATATATATATATATATATATATATATATATATATATATATATATATATATATATATATATATGTATATATGTGTGTGTGTGTATATATATATATGTGTGTGTGTGTGTGTGTGTGTGTGTGTGTATTTATAGATATAGATATATATATATATATATACATATATATGTATATATATATATATATATATATATATATATATATATATATATATATATATATATATATATATATATATATATATATATAATATATATATATATATATATATATATATATATATATATATATATATATATATATATATATATATATATATATATATATAAACCACATATCTCACGTTACCCAATACCTCTTCATCAAAAGATGTGGTAGAAGAGGTATATAAGTTTATGAAAAAGTTATTAATCTCCTACCTAATCTCATAATCATTCTGCAACCAATTCCCACTAGCATTTTTAATTCTCAAAATCAAACTCTTCTAATTTCTCTTGCTAGAGTTGTCCCACATCGCTAACTTAATGGCTTGTTATAGTGTATATAATGTGCATTGGGTACCCTCTTTCTTAGAGCTAGCTTTTGGAAATGAGTTCTACCCAAACCCATTTGACATCTCTAAATAGCTAAAGCATGAAAATATCTTGTATTTCTATCCCCTTCTTTAAGCCATTGCTCCCTTGACCTCTGCTTCTAGAAGAGTTCCTCCATTTCCGATAGCTTATCCAACTCTTTTAATTAGCCTTTTTCATTGATATTGTTCAAATCAGTCATTGGTGACATATAATATATATATATATATATATATTATAAACCACATATCTCACGTTACCCAATACCTCTTCATCAAAAGATGTGGTAGAAGAGGTATATAAGTTTATGAAAAAGTAATTAATCTCCTACCTAATCTCATAATCATTCTACAACCAATTCCCACTAGCATTTTTAATTCTCAAAATCAAACTCTTCTAATTTCTCTTGCTAGAGTTGTCCCACATCGCTAACTTAATGGCTTATTACAGTATATATAATGTGCATTGGGTACCCTCTTTCTTAGAGCTAGCTTTTGGAAATGAGTTCTACCCAAATCCATTTGACATCTCTGAATAGCTAAAGCATGAAAATATCTTATATTTCTATCCCCTTCTTTAAGCCATTGCTCCCTTTACCTCTACTTCTAGAAGAGTTCCTCCATTTCCGATAGCTTATCCAACTCTTTTAATTAGCATTTTTCATTGATATTGTTCAAATCAGTCATTGGTGACATATAAAGCTTCTCAAGCTTTGCCACTCACTAATTCTCCTTGCACAAGTACTGAACTTGTCTCCAATGTCACTCATAAAACCAATTCTAAGAGCAGAATTCCAAATCCTATCAGATACTTGTCGCTAATCACTATGAGCAATCCACTTACTTTTCAAATTGAAAGCCTCAAGTAAACTTGCTCCTGTTTCCATCTAAATCTAGCAACAAAGGTCTATGATCAACCCTATGAGTTTCTCATGAAATATCTTAGCACAACTAAAGGAAATTCTCTAGATACTATTAGTTAGCACTTTATCCAAACATTGTGTAATGCTTCTGCTACTAGTATGGGGATTTTTACTAATTTAGGTATTTTTTGTAAAATATTTCTCAATTTAGGTTGTTTTTATTTAAAATTTTCAGTTTAGATTTGTTCCAAAATATTTTCCAAAATAGGTTACTTTTTCAGTAAAAAAATCTACTATGTGTTGGTAAAAAGAGCGGCCAGTTCCAGGCTGCTATTGTGAGGAGCAGCTAGCGCCAGCTGGCCTACACCACATGCTTTGCTTTGACATAGAGATTTCACCTATATATATATATATATATATATATATATATATATATATATATATATATATATATATATATATATATATATATATATATATATATATATATATATAGCTGGAAGTGAAATGGTGAGAGGAAGAGGAAGAAAGATGGAGGTATTTAAAGAGTGGGGTTGGGTGAACTCCATCTTTCTTCCTCTTCCTCTCACCATTTTGCTTCTATATATATATATATATATATATATATATATATATATATATATATATATATATATATATATATATATATATATATATATATATATATATATATATATATATATATATATATATATATATATATATATATATATTCACCCAATTCCTACTCTTTAAATACATCCATCTCGCTTCCTCTTCCTCTCACCATTTTACTTCCAACAACCCAACCCCAACTTCCTCTCACTCAGCCTCCAATTATCCAATTTCTTTTCCTTTTTTTTTTTTAAAGTACTATCGACTAGCACTCTATCCAAATATTGCTTAATGCTTCTGCTACTAGTATGGGGATTTTTACTAATTTAGGTACTTTTTGTAAAATATTTTTCAATTTAGGTTGTTTTTATTTAAAATTTTTGATTTAGGTTTGTTCCAAAAATATTTTCCAAATAGGTTACTTTTTCAGTCAAAAAATCTATTATATACTAGTCAAAAGAGCTGCCAAGTTCAAGTTGCTACAGCCGCTATTGTGAGGAGTGGCTAGCACCAGATGGCCTACCCCCATGCTTTGCTTTGGCACAGAGATTCCACCTGTGTATATATATATATATATATTCTCACCCAACTCCTACTCTTTAAATACATACATCTCGCTTCCTCTTCCTCTCACCATTTCACTTCCAGCAACCCAACCCTAATTCCCTCTCACCCTGCCTCCAATTATCCAATTTCATTTCCTTTTTTTTTTTTTCAAAAATTGTTAAATAATTTGCTAAAAGAAATTTGGTGAAACTAATTTCACCTAAAATTAAGGTAATTTTTTATTAAATTTTATTAATATGTTATTAGTTTTTGTATGCTTGTATTTTATTAATATGTATTTTATTAAATTTTAATAAATATTTGTATGCTTGTATTTTGTGTGTTAATATTTTTATGTTATTATTTTGTATATTTTTTGTTTGTTAATATTGGTTAGTTATGTTAAAATGTTTAAAATAAAAATATGTAAAATAATAGTAATAGTAACAATAATATAATTTTACTAATAATATAATATAGATGAACTTGAATACATATTTTGTATATTATTATTATTATTATTATTATTATTATTATTATTATTATTATTATTATTATTATTATTATTATTTGTAGTAATATAGTTTATCCATTACTTCATTAACAACTCCATTCTTTATTCTTCCATTTTTAAGACAAAAATCAAATTTATTTGCCAATTATGAAATACTTTGCCAGAAATTAAGGTTAGTTTTGTTAATAAATTTTATTTTTTGTGAATATGTATATGTAATTTTTGTATGATATTAATTCATAGCTACGTTAAAATGTTATTATTATTTATTAATATTAAGTTAAAAGGTTGTTTAATGTTATTATTAATATTGTAACCTAATAACAATGAAAATGTTTTAAATGAAAAAAATTTGTCAATAATAATAATAATAATAATAACATATTTTTGTAGTTATTAAATATTTTCTTAATATTTTATTTGTATAATAATGAAAGTATGTTATTAAGTTATTTGGTCATTTTTTTAGTAATTGATAATAACTTGTAATAATTTGTTTGATTTTTTTTAAAGTTTATAGTAAAAAAAATAATACTATTCATTATAAATAATAGAATTTCACTCAAACTACAGTAATTAATAACTATATTTTATTAATGATAAAAAATAATTGTGCTTAATAATAATAATAATAATAATAAAATGATGTTATTTTATTATTATTATTATTATTGTATTAAAAATAACTATATTTCAAGTCCATTCATATTGACATTTACTTTTATATTCATGAAACTTCATTGGGAAAAAATAAATTTTTTAAAAATTTAGTATTTAAAATTACATTATGAAATTATATATAACATTTATTTATCATTATATTGTATTTAGTAAACATAAAAAATATATATATTATTTTAGATCATAAAAATTAAAATAACAACAATAAATTAAACACCATTCATAACACTCAAGAGTAATTAATTAAGAACAACTAATGGTATTTAATAATAAATAGTAGTATCTTATACAAAACATAATTATTAACACGTATTTTTTTTTTGCACATTTTAAATAGTTATCATTTAGAAACTCTGTCTAAAGAGATTGGATTTTAAGTGTGAGCTATTTGTGACCTTCCTAGCCTTTCCTAGAAACTTCTATTCAGAAATTCTATCTAAAGAGACTAGATTTTAAGTGGGACCTGACAGTAATCTATCTAGCCTTATCTAAAAGTTGTCTAAAATGGTGCTATTTAGATAGTGAAATTCTAATAAATTGTGGTTATACCATAACAAGAATGAAAAAAATAATATTAATAAGAATAAATGGTATTTAAAAAATAATAACTAATAGTATTTTGTACAAAACATAATAATTAACAAGTATTAGTAATTTTTTGCATATTCTAAATAGTCATCATTTAGAAATTCTATCAAAGAAGACTGAATTTTAAGTATGAGATGTTTATGAAAATTGTTATATGCTAATCATTGTTTTGTAATTAGTTTAATTGTAAAAGTGGAATATGCAGCTCAACCAAATCACTAAAACCATGAGACGTGTTCCATTTCTTCAAATTTTATGGGATGGTAATATTACTTATTCTCAAATTAGTGCCTGTTACGCCAATGGGCACTCTCAAATTATTAGCTTTGATGAAGAGTTAAATATGGAAGTCCTATCATATAAGATAAAGATTGTGGTTAACCTTAATAACAATGCAGTTATCAATAAAATCATATATAGAGCTCCAATATTTAATCCTATTGGAGGCTTGACATTTTCTACACTCGAAATTTGGGGAAATTCTGATATGGCAAAGATGTTAGAGATTGTCAGTCAATTTTTAGGCTTGCATTTGAACGAGTTGTTTATTGAAATTAGTGAGGGTGACTCTACCATACTATGCAATAAAAAATGCACTAAGTGTTGGTCTACTGAATTTGTACAACTTGGTGACCAAGAATATAGGCCGAAGTGGAATGAGTTATCCATAGTGCCAAATTTAGAATTGAAGTAGAAGAAAGGCTGACTAAAATCACATCAAATCGAGACCGAGATGGATTGGAAAAATTCTAAGGATCCAAAAAGGTAGTTTATTTTGTAACAAGTGTAGCCAATTTGGTCATAATTCTTGAACATGTGGTTGAAATTGAATATATATTGCCAATGTATTGTAATTAGTATCTTGCCCAATTGATATATTTAAATTTCTAGTGTGATGATAATGTATTTTTCTTTCCCTGAATAATTTTATTATGAAAATAATTAATCATCAATGTTGCTATATTAAAACCATATAATTCTATATTTTAAATATAACATTTGTATTCTTAAAAATTGATATATTAAGTTATTTTATACAACCACATTAGTCCAATTTATTAATAAAATATATTATATAAGTGTAGATGTCTACTAGTTGACACCCATGGGAGTTATTAGCACTTGGCCCATCTTTAATATATCTACAGGTTTAGCATAGATATCAAGCTATATGGTTTAATGAGATACATGTTTATTTTTAATTTTACACGATCAAATACAAAATAATATTATTCATATTGATAACAGTGCAATATATGTTATCAAATACATGAAGAGGTGCTCAATTGTCAGCGAAACAGCAGAACAGTCCATGGTGCCAATGCAGATCCTCGCATTTTAGTGATACTTAGTGATACAGGATTCTATAGACTAGTTCAATCATATTATTTTAAGTTAGATCACCATTTGATTACTACATTAGTACAGAGATTGAGACCCGAGACTCACACTTTTCATATTCTAGATGGAGAATGCACTATCACCTTAGAAGATGTTGCTATCCAAACAGGACTTTCCATTGATGATCTACCACTTATTGGGCATATAGCTTATGCATGGACCAACCTATCTAAGGACTCTTAGGGCTTAAACCTGGTGATGCAAATCTTAGGGGATCTTCAATGAAAGTATCTTGATTCAATAATAATTTTAATGTGTTGCCTACTAATGCTAATGAGGCTACAATACACTGTCATATACGTGCTTTTATTTTGTGCTTCATTTCATGCACTTTATTCTATGACAAGAGTGCTGATAGAGTGTCATTGGTTCACTTGCCATATCTCGAGGACATCGGGAGGATCAGGTAGTATAGCTGGGGAGGTGCATGTATGGCATTCTTATATAAAGAGCTATGTAATGCATCCCGAAATCATTCTACTGCACAAATAGGGGGTGCATAATTTCTTGTGCAAATTTGGGCATAGGATAGATTAACATTCCTCTCACCTAAGTGACATTTCCTTCGTTACATAATGCCCCTCTTAGGTGAAGGTTTAAGTTTATTATTTCTATCATTTTATGTTTACTCTTAATGTTCATAATTAACACATTTTAATATTCAAAATTAACACAATCACCTTAAACATTGTAGGTGAGTAATAGCTCACAGTTATACTGACACATTCTCTCATCAGATCCGTGAAATCAAATATAGGATCAATGTATTTCAAGCTTAAGAGGTTTGTTGTATTTTATAACATATTTATTAATCTTCTTTTAACTTGTATTATAATTATTCTAATCCAAAAATATTTTATTTTCATAGTTTATTTGGGAGCCATATGCAAAGAGATACGTAGGGAGCTTGTACCTGCCTGCTTATAAGGCTGAGATATTTAGAGATCAGTTATGCTTCTAATATGCATTCATATAGTCAAGTGGCACCAACCGGACAAAGTCATTTGATAATTTGGATTGCAGTAGCCAATAACCCGAAGCTCCACTTCAAACTCAAACTTTGCACTCTATGGTATTGCACAACCATGCAAATGATAATTGCCCTAAGCAACATGCAAAATGGATTCAACTCTGGAATAATTAAGCCTATTATGTTATAAGAGGGCTACCATCAGCTGGGCCACTCCATTACCATTCAAAGTACCTTGAGTGGTATCGGATAGTAACAAGAAGATGGATATCAAATTAAGGAGTTGTAGTTGGAGCACCGATTATTCTTGCATCTTATTTTGACTTTGCAAAATTTCTCAAATAATCAATTAGCGATTAACATAATTAGTCTATATATATATATATATATATATATATATATATATATATATATATATATATATATATATATATATATATATATATATATATATATATATATATATATATATTTTTTTTTTTTTTTTTTTCTTTTTTTTTTTTTTTTGTAGTTTGATGCACTACAGCACATCACAATGTCCAACAATCTTGAGGCAACTCAGGAGCTTGCTAGAGGATCCTAAGAAGCACTTCAAGAAGATAGATGCATGTTCACCATGCCACGTCCTCAGCCAACACCTCCTTTATGGTCACTACCGGAAGAACTTAAGGATGATCCTCATGCAAATTCTGAACAAACACATTAATGACACCAACGACGTAAGCTAGGCATAATCCTAACCACTGGTCCAACTGCTTCTCTCACACCTCTTGCATCTTTCATCATCCACATAATCCAAATGTAGCTTATGCCTCTGATCCTAGTCCATCATTCATTGGAGGTCCATTTGAGCCAATGTAATCTCATATGAATGCATTTGTAGACATGACGCAATATATGCACCAGCAGTTTGCACCGAGCTTATCAAGTTTTTCATCATTTGGAGCATTTACACCATAGGCTCCACCTATTATGCCTCTGATGCCACAAACACAACTTTCTACTTTCCAGTTTCCTCAAACACCATTTAATGCGATGTTACCACCATTTTATCGGTAGTTTCATAACTCTTGCTTTCCATCAGGGACTCATTTCCCAGGATATAGTTCAATGCCACAACAATTTAGTGGTACAAATTTTTACCAATGTATACATGATCCTGGTGGTGCTAGTGGTGTTGCTTCTACTGATGATTTGGGTGATGATCATGGTGATGGTGAACCTGATGATGAGACTACCAAAGGTCAACAAACACAATCGTCACAATTCATTCTGATGAACACTTCACTCAGAAATTCTAGATGACAAATGGATCTCCATTCAAATATTAAAAGAAATAGGAACTGCAGCACTTGAAATTTCATTATTGTACTTAAATATGTGATTACTGTTTTTTTTCTTAAATTATTTTGTTTCATTTGAAATGTATACATAGTATTTAGTATAATTTTTGTCATTTTAAAAATTTTACATAAAGTCATTACTATTTTATATAATTAATATAATTAAATTAAATTATTATTTGAAATATAATTGATATAATTAAACATAATTAATAATTATCATATATATATATATATATATATATATATATATATATATATATATATATATATATATATATATATATATATATATATATATATATATATATATATATATATGTATGTATGTATGTATGTATGTATGTATGTATATATCTATATACATACATACATATATATATGTATGTATGTATATAGATATATACATACATACATACATACATACATACATACATACATATATATATATATGTATGTATGTATGTATGTATGTATGTATGTATGTATGTATATATATATATATATATATATATATATATATATATATATATATATATATATATATATATATATATATATATATATATATATATATATATATATATAAACATAATTATAATTATAATTTTATAATATATAATAAATAATAATTTAATTAGAATATTAGAAATTTATTATATATAATAAATATAATATCATTCATAATTATTATACTTTATTAAAAAAGAATCAAAGTCACAAAATAAAGAAAACAAAATTAAGAAAATTCATTTGGCAAAAAAAAAAAAAGCAAATTCAGAAAAGCTATTGCATATTGCGTGAAAAGGAGGGGCAGCCAGAGTATGAGCAGCCATAGTGCACCCAGAAGTAGGCAAAGTGCACTCTGGCCGTTGATGGCAGTAGCGGCCAGAGTCAAACCTCTCCTCCCACCAGCAGCCAGCTTCAGCTCCCCACTCCAAGCAGCGACTAGACCCATTTCTAGCACCTTAGTCAAAAAAAAAAAAAAAAAAAAAAAAAAAAAAAAAAAAAAACCTAAAATGGGAAATAATTTTAAAAACAACTAAAATGAGAATTCTTTTAAAAAAAAAACTAAATTGAGAATTATTTTATAAGAAAATCCCAAATTGGTAAAAAGGCTACCAGTCTGCTTGTTATACCAAATGAAAAGAGGGCCTTTAAAACTAATGTCCAAAAGTTTAGCCTCATTCATCCAATTCCAAAATTTTCTATGATTCTTTCCTCTAAAGTGCTTCCCCCAATTTTATCTTGTTGACCCAATATTGTATTGAAGTCTCCAGCGCACACCCACTCTAAGTCTTCGTCTCCAGCAAGTTTCAAGGATAACCAATCTGCAAAAACATATTCCTTCTCTTCTTTATATGGACTACTATAAACAAATTGATGCCAAACCTTACCATTATCCTTTCTTTTACACTCCATATGAATATAGTGTTTTGAAAGTCTAAGCACTCTAATTTCTAAACCACCATTCCACCAGCATAAGAGGCCACTATCTCCATTTTTTACATCCACATAAACAGAATCAACAAAACACAGTTTTCTTCTAATACCTTCCAAATACTTCACACTTTTTTTCGATATAAAAACCACCTCAGGATACTAGGAATGAACCAACTCTCCTAAATAGCAAACTGTTAGGGGGCACCCTAAACCCTAACAGTTTTATAATAACATTTTTCATGGCACCTTTGTGGCTTTAGGCAAGCCACCAACACCATCAAAATCTTTAAAAAATTGGGTATCTCCAACCACTTCTTCATTAAGCTTTCCTTTCTTTGCTGTGAGTGAATACCTATCCCCTTCTAGATAATAATTGTCTTTTTTGTTCAACAAATCAGTTTGACCTCAGTAGCAATTAAACACTTGGCCAAATACTTCATTTTGAACTTTTTAATGGGTTTGGCTGATTAGGCCTCATTTTTTTTTAATTAGAGAAAATTACACGCTGCACTCTTTTTTAAGTTATGTTTATTTTTTAACCCTCAATTTTGACTTTTTATTTTTTTGCTTTTTGCTTTTTTCTTTTTTACTCTTTTTTTAGTTTTGTTTTAATATTGTTACCTTTTTTCCTATTTGTACCATATTTTTGCTTCTTTTGTCTATTCACTTGGTTCTTTCTTTTTATTTTTTCTTTTTCTATATATCTCATTCATGAAATGCTGTTGTTAATTAGTTTAGTAATTCAAAACTTTTTATATTTATGCTATTAATTAATAATATAATAATCACATATTTGCATGATAAAATAAGAAATTATTTTTTAATTTAAAGCAATATTTAATATATTAAATAATTATAAATTTTGTGTAGAAACTTTTTGCTCCAAGCTATAGTTTCTTGTACTAAATAAAGAATAAGGTTGAGAGTGTTAAGTCTCCAAAGAAAATGAAATAATTTATTTCTAATATATACTTATGATATATCTAAAATATGCCTAAAATATACTCGTGATATACTTAAAATAAACTTAAAATATACTCTTTACTGTGAAAACTAAAAATCATTTGTTAATTTTTTTAGTCTCTTAAAAATTTAATTTAACTTTTAAATTCTTTAAAAATATTCATATATTCTAATTAATATTATCGTTCATACTTGATGATGAATCATATTTAAAAAAAAAAAAAAAAAAGAGTGTTGATGATATTTTTTCAAAGAAAAAAGTTGAGTGTGTTAAGTATCTAAGTAATACGTAAGTATTTATATACTTAAGATATACCTGAAATATACTCGTTATATACTTGATATACCTAAAATATACTCGTTATATACTTAAGGTATATTATTTATTGTGAAAATCATTTGTTATTTTTTTAATAATATAATTTTTTTTATCTAATATATAGTTGATGTATCCTTGTTATATACTTATATTTTTGTAATACTCAGTATCCAAAAATATTTTAAGATTATATTAAATAAATGCAAGTTAATCATTTTTAGTAAAATATATACTTATGATATACCTATGATATATTCTAAATATACTGTTTCCTGGGTTTGCTGAAAAATATCTCTGTTTCATTGGTTTTTATAAGTTTCATATCTGAAACTCAATTCTCATATTTTAAAACTTTCAAATTCTTAAAAAAAACCACATAATCTCCTCACTTTTGAAGATTTTTAATGCAATAATAATTAAAAGATCACAAAATTTTAATGAAACATATCTATAAAATTCAAATTATCTCTCAAACTATTGAGGAAGTGAATATTTTATCAATTAAGCTAATTGAATTTTCAAAAAACTGCATATCTAAATTGATTTTATTTAAAACTTAATAGTATCTTATAAAAATTAATTTTGATGATGATTCTCACTATAAACAAATTTGAAAATCAAAAAATTTAAGATTTTCCTAATCACCTGTGGTAATCATCAACATTAATATCATAGCCTAATGGACTGCAAAACAAACAAATAAATATAGATTTGGTAATAAAGTAAAAAACAATAATAAAAATAACTACAAAAATAGCAAAAAAAAAAAAAAAAGGATTTCTATAAGACAAATCAAAGCAAAAAACGTAGATAAAATTAAAAAAAGATATATTTTTTATTTAATTTTTTTTTGTCCATTGTATTTTTAAAGTAAATTTAATATGATTTTAATTTTAAAAAAAAAAACTGATAGAATTTACCCAAAGGGATAACAAAAAGATGCACAAATGCTTCTTTTGGTTGTTAATCTAACACACAATATAACAAATTCAATGTGGGCATCACGTAAAAATAATTAAATAATAATAATAATAACAATGGCTTTATTATGTGTCATTTTTCTATGAATTTTAGTCTTTTAATTAGTAATTTTTTGTTGAAAGTTAAAGAGTGTAGAAAAGTTAAAAAAAAAAAAAGGCATTTAGGCATTTTTGTAATAATCTGAAAGTGGGCGTATAATTATAAATTAATTCCTTTTTTTGGGTAAAATACATTGAAAGTCACTAAACTTTTGTCTGTTTTCTATTTTGGTCATTAAACTTTAATTTCTTATAATTTAATCACTAAACTTTAATTTTTTTTTCACTGACAGGTCACTAAAATAATTCCAATGAAATAACTCATCAGAAAGTTAACATGGCATTCCAGGTAAGATGACACTTCATCAAAATTGATAACATAAGTATGCCACATCATATTGAGAGGTTTTTAAATTTTAAAATTTAAAAAATCATATTTTTAAATTAAAAATTAAAATTAAAATATATTTATTTGTATGATATGGAATGCTTATGTCATCAAATTTGTTGACGCGTCATCCTACTTGGAACACCACGTTAGATTTTTAGTGAATTGTTCATTGAAATTGTCTTAGTAACTTGCCAGTGAAAAAAATTCAAGTTTAGTAATTAAATTGTAAGAAATTAAAGTTTAGTAATCAAAACATAAAACAGATAAAAGTTAAGTGATTTCTACTGCATTTTACCCTCCTTTTTTTAGATATTTCTGTAGAAATCCCTTTTAATTATCTCTAGGGCCCAAAGATAATTAAGGTTGGCTAGTAATAAAGAAGAAAGAGAATTAATTTCAGCTAAATTACATCCATTGTCCCTCAACTTATATTGTATTTCATAATTATTCCTAAATTTTGATTTGCAATGAAAAAATACACCAACTTTGATTTCATTTCATGGTTGTCCTTGAGTCACTTTTCCGGTTTCTAACTTGCTGGAAATTCTACATGGCAACTATTTCACATATTTTTTAATTTTTTCACCATTCCTAATGACACATCAAAATCAAATTTCATACATATTAAATATTTTTTCACATTTCCCTTCTTCTTTAATCAAATTTCATACATATTAAAAATTTTAAAATGTGTAAAATGGTTGCTACGTAGGATTTTCTGCAAATTATAAGTCGGAAAATTGACTCAGGGATAACCGTGAAATGAAATCAAAGTTGACATATTTTTTCATTGCAAATCAAAATTTAGAGATAACGGTGAAAATGGGTATAATTTTTGTGACAATGAGTGTAATTTAGCCAATTAATTTCAGTAGTGGGCTTTGGTTGGGATTTTGGGAATTTGACTTTTGGTTGGGCTGCGCGTGAGTCATCCTCTTCCTTATCAAAAAAACCCCATCTAAAGAGAGCTCATATTAATGATCTTCCTCTTTAAGCTTCCCATCTCTAGATTATCAGCTTCTATTGAACTCTTGAGATTTACCACTATCATTAATTAACGACTTCTTCAATTTAGCTCCTAGAGAAAAATCTGCTAAAATCTTTTCTCCCTTACTTTTTGCTACAACAGAACCTTCTCCCTAAGCCAAAGTCAAATCATCTTGCACATCAATCCACTCAATTAAATGCAAATTTGTAATCCCACCACCGCGCTCTTTGAAACTCTCCTCCCCTTCATCATGTAACCTTCTGCTAAATCACTACTTCTTTTCCCTTGCTTCAGGTTCAGCTGTCTAACATCAATCTCTAGTTCCTAATTTCCGCCCTAATCCATGGGCCATGCCACTTTCCACTTTTATTCATAACCTTTCATTGTTCTATATTTTTTAAAACATAGCATTTTGCAGTAGAATTAGTCATAAGCCCACATTTGTGATAGAAGGAAGGCAATCTTTCATACATGAAACTCACCCAATTCTCCTTACTATTCCAAAAAATTGTTAAAACCCAGAGGTAGTGGTTTCTTCAGATCAATTCACACTCTAACAGCCTGTTTGGATGGGGCCATAGAAGGTAATTAATAGAAAGATAGGGAAAGGTAAGGATAGGAAAGGAGAGAGAAAGAAGAAGAATATATGTGATAACCTTACCCTTGTTTAGGAGAAGAGTGAGGGAGGAAGAATAATTAATGCAATTATAAGTTTTAAAATTATAAAAATAACATTATACCTTAAAAAGTAATAGTTGACAAAGCAATTAATTATGGGACATAAATATGATTAACATTTAACTACCCTTCTCCACTCCCCAAATTGGGTTGTAGCAAAATTTGATTATGAAGTATAGGGAAGGGAAAGACTTACCCTTCCTTGCCCTTCTTTACACTTCTAAAAAAAGAATCCCACATTCTAAGAGACTCCAGAGAATTGTCCTCTTCCACCAAACCTGCAAAAATGGAACTTCTTATGGCTTCTGCATTCTTAGAAGTCATTTGATCAAGTGGCAACCCATAAGCCTGGACCCAGAATTTGTCCTTGCCAAAGACCAACTCCTCCATAGATTTATTTGGCTTCTAGTCTTGCAAAACTAGAAGATTTTTCTGCACATTCCAAGGAACCCATTCTTCAATACGCTTCTTATCCCCTTCATTGAAAAACTTAAAAAGAAAAACATTCTCTTGATCTATACTGTGGTTTATTTAACAAGATGTGGGTTGTAGTTGTAGTTGTTTTCCTGTGACATCTTTACTTTTTTTATTTTTTTTCATTCCTGTTGGCACATTAGAATTTTTAATACATAGGGTGTTAATGTTATAGTATTACAAGCTCAATTGCATATTTTCTGTATTTTCTTTTTCTATCAAAATTGTTGAGTAGGACTTGTATTTGGCCGCGCTATGTCGGCTTGATTCCAATGTAAGAATTCACACTTCTATCCTGTATTGGCAAGAGGAACACAATAGTGGATGCAGAGGAGGATGATGACATGTCAAGAGCTCATTCAACCACAGTTTGAGTCCTCGAGACTTACAACGGACTTTCATTCAGAGCTCATCCAATCGCAGTTCGAGGACATAAGACTCACAACAGATGTTCATAAGGACAAAAAGATCACTAGCTCTTACTTTTATGAATATGCCAAGTGCTTTGAGCCCCAGCCTCAGGTAACAGCTTCAAGGCAATGGCAGAAATGACTCAATCCTAAGCAAGGGCAAGAGTGTAGACTCGATTCCAAGTACTCTATGGTATTTATTAAATAAAAAAAAAAAAAAAAAAAAAAAAAAAAAAGAGAGAGAGAGAAAACATACCAATCATTATTATCGCAAACAACCTACCACGGATAATGGAAAAACATGGACTTTTCAGACCAAGATTTATTAGAGTATGATTCACCACAAGAATTCAATGCCAGCACGTAGCTGTGCTGTCAGTAAGAGGGGAGCCGGCGCCTTCCAAAGCACTTTCTAGTGTATGCTTTAATTCAAAGTATAATATTGTCGATAATGAGATGGGCACTTATACCCGGTCTACGACTAGGGGAAGCAGCCTCAGGTATAATATCATGGACAAGAAGATCACCTGTTCTTACTCTTATAAATATCCTAAGAGCTTTAGACACCCCAGCCTCACGTAACATCTTCAAGACAATGGTAGAAATCATCCAATCTCAGCAAAGAACTTCAAAGTATAGTATTGTGGACAACATGATGGGCACTTATACCCAGAGTGCGATAAATGCGAGCACCTCAACTAAAGATATATTCAAGGAGAGGTCCTCTGGAGGGGTTGGTTTTAAGGATGAGAATAGAAGCACTTCTACTGTCAATTTTGGTGATAGGAGTCGCTTTTCTAAGTATCAGCTGGAAGAGAGGTCTTGAAGAATCAAATTTGGCTAATTAATTACATTAGCATTATTAGCAAAAAAAAAGCCTAGTGGGATCAAAAGCAAAGTTATGTGCTCGTGAACCATATGAAAATTTTGACAGTAAACGATTTAGGAGTTGATGGTTTCTTAATTAGTTGGATGTTATGCTTTTCTAAGTATGGTTAATTACTTGTTTTGAAAACAATAGTTGATTTTTTTTTAGAACATATATCATAAAGATTTTCTTCCTTATTCAAGTGATGATGCTATGCTTGTTTAGATGGGTTCAAATGGTATATATTTTTGTGGAGAAAAGGGTGCATAATGTGGGATTAGAAGAGGTTGGAGCCATGGACAAGGAATTGAAACTTGGAAATGCACAAGGAAGAGAAAATTACATATGTGGATTTAGTGTCTTTTCAAGGGAGATATATAAACATGGCGTATTATAGCAATGCTCTTATAATTGCTTATTTTATTAAATTTCTACTACAAGTCTAAAATTTATCATGTCTATTTTTTTTTCCTTTTTCTTAGCATTGAAAAAACGAGGGTTTTTAATCTAAGTCTATTATTTAGCTGAAAAATGTCTATTACTAAACTACATCTGCATGGGAAACACATATGTTTTATTTAGGGAATCAAATTTGAGACGAAGTATATAATTGAAAAATTAAGCTTGTGTAAAACATACCAAAAATCACTAAACTTTTGGTAATTTTTTATTTTGCCCACTAAAAATTAATATATTATAAAAGTATCACTAAATTTTAATTTTTTCTCATCAACGAATCACTAAGTAAATTCCAATGAAAAACTTATCGAAAAACTTACATGGCATTTCACATTACCTGCACATACTAACTAAGCTGAACATATCAGTTTGCCATATTAGATTATTAAAATTGCGTATAAAGTCATTAAACTTTATATTATTTTCTAATTTGATCACTAAATTTTAATTTCTTACAATTTGATCACTAAAACTTTAATTTTTTTCATAGGAGAGATGATTTCCATCATTTTCAACCCTAGTTTTGAGAGTTCTTAATATCATTCAACTTCCCAGATTTGGAGTTTCATTTCAATATCAATTTCATTGCTTGAGGTTGAATAGAGATGGAGATCGAAAAATAAAACTATTCAAACTTTTGGCTATTTTTCGGTGAAAAAAGGAAGAGTGAGAGCGAGAAACTCATGTTTTTCTATTCCTAATATCAAGATGAGTTGATTAAAGTCAATCTCAGTGAATTTTCAATTGGATTTATCTTCGTGATCCGCATGTGAAAAAAATTAAATCTCAGTAATCAAATTATAAGAAATTAAATATTAGTAATCAAATTAGAAAATAGTACAAAGTTTAGTGATGTTACATGCAATTTTAATAATCTAACGTAGCAAACTGACGTATCTATTTTAGTTAGGATTTACAAGTGACATGGAATGCTATTTTAGTCAGGATTTATAGGTGACGTGGAATGCCACATCAGTTTTTCGATAAGTTATTCATCGAAATTGACTTAGTGATATGCCAATGAAAAAAAAATAAAAAGTTAGTGATACTTCTGTAATAAATTAATTTTTGTAAGCAAAATAGAAAATCACCAAAAGTTTAGTGATTTTTGATGCGTTTTTACCTTATTAAGCTTTTTTCCTTATACCCATTTCTCTTTTTGTCCTTTAAGTAGGCAAAACATCATTTGCATGAAATATTATTTTGATAGGCTATTTTTAAAAGGATGGCTTTATTTCAAAAGAATAATTGATAAGCCAGAGCAATCGGAAAATAGTTGACTTTGAAATTGACAGATTTTTCCTTTTAATTAATTGGGTTAAAATTTTATTTTTGTAATTAATTTTACTTTTCTTTCTATAAATATTTATTATATTTTTCTAACAAGTATCTAAAGCACTAGTTAAGAACAATTATTTCAAACAAACATGGTTATAAAATGATTATCCTAGATAAAAATAATTAAATTTAATTTAAAAATTAGTTGAACGAGAAAAAAATGGAGGTTTTAATGAAATAATAAATAGTTACAATCACTATCATTTGAAATAATAGGTCAAAATTTTCACTAATAATGATAATAAGTGCAACTTAGAAGAGAGAAATAAACTTAACTGCATTCAAGAAATACATGCAAATCTTGTTACAAATATGAGCTTTTTTCTTTTTTTTTTTTTTAATTTCATTGATTGTATTGACAAAATATTATATACAATACCCTGGCTGCATTTGGCATAATGGTAAGAAACACATTCCACTTGGTAGTTATATTGAGTCACAAATCGACATTGTTGTCATTTAATGAGTTTTTAAATGAGTATGACCTTTTAAATATCATACTCAAACTCTTCCAATTCTCATGACCAAAGACAAACAAACTCCACTACAAGAAAACTAATTTTAGAGACTAAGAAATTTAGTTGCTAAATCATGAATTTTGGTCGCTAATTATAATTAGCAATTAATTAGTAACTAAAAACATTAGTTGCTAATTGAAAAAATACAGTTGCTAAATACAAAAAAAGATGACTAAAGTGATTTTGGTTACAACAAATTTGCTACTAAATATGTCGTCGCTAATTAGCTATTAACATAATGTAGTTTCTAGTTTTCATTTTTTATTTTTTACAAAATAATTGTCTTGATTTTTCAATTTTTCAATTTTCTTTATTTAAATTTCTTAATATATTAATTTTCTTTGAATTAATTATCCAATTTTTTCATAAATAATGATGATGATGATGATGATGATGATGATAAAAAGAAAAAGAAAAGATGATAAGAGAAAGAAAAATGACAATAATAAATTATGATATAAAAACGAAGAGAAATAATAATAGAGAAAAACAAAGAGAGAAATAGTAAAAAAATGAAAAAAAAAAAAAGAGAGAGAGAGAGAAATGATATAAAAAAGAAGAAAGAAGAAAATATTAATTATATGCAAAGAAAGAGATGAAGAAATGAAAAGAGATGAAAAAAAATGAAAGAGATAAGAAAAAAAATTATAAAGAAATAAATTAAATAGAAAACAAGAAAAAATGATAAATAATAAAGAAGATAAAAGAAAGAAAGAAAGAAAAAATTAAAAGAGAGAAAAAGAAAAAAAAAATGATGGGAGTGAGGAACAAATGAGTTTTTATAAAGAATTAGATTTAGAGACAAACAAAAATTCGTCACTAATTGAGTGGCAAATTTTTTTAGATTAGTAGTGGAACATTCCAACACTAATCTTTTTAGATTAGTAGTGGAACATTCCAACACTAATCCATTGATAATATATTGAATAAGCAGAAAAAAATCTAGGTGGAATGAGTTTAGCAATGAAAAATTCTATCGCTAATATATAAATAAGCGGGAAAATTAAAAAATTTGGATGGAAAATTTTTTGAAGTTTAGCAACAAGAATTCTATCACTAAATATAAATAAGCGAGAAAATAAAAAAAATTAGTAGAAATTTAAAAGTCAATAATTTAATTACTAAATTCGATAGTTGCTAAATTTAGCTACTATTGGTATTAGTAGCTAAATCAATCTTTGAATAATTTTTGCCATCAACATTTCTTCTCCCATCATTACTTAGTCTCAAATTAGCAACTATATTGTTTTAGTCTCTAATTAGATACTAGTTTGTGATTAAATTTTAGTAGATAAATGTGGCGCCATTTTTTGTGGTACTTTTAGCGACTATTTAGTGGCAAAATATTCGCTAAAGTATAATATTTTATAAATCGCCTTAAAATAATCACTAATTAGCTACTATAGAAGTGTAGTATCTAATTTTAGTCACTAATTTGCTACTTTCTTGTAATACTCCCATAGAAGAAGACAAACAAACTCCCATCAAGGAAGACAAAACCATAAAATAGATAACAAAACCCACAAAGTAAATAAAAAATAAAATTAGATCCATATCTAGAAAAAAAAATATTAATAGACATCTCTTATTGAAAATAAAAAAATAAACAAAATAAAGAAAAATTATCTTAGCAAAACATAAAAAATAATCAATATTAATTGAGCATAATTTTTTAGCACTAAAGATTGCTCAACAAAATAGTGTTGTTGAGAGGAAAAATAGATCACTAGTAGAAATGGTTAGAACTATACATTATGAAAATAATTGCCAAAATATTTTTAGTAAGAAGCAATTAGCATGGCATGTCATATCATTAATAGAACCATGATTAGGCTCATCCTTGAAAAGACTCCATATGAGTTTTGAAATGGGAGGAAGCCTAATGTTGCATACTTTCATCCATTTGGTTGTTAATGCTTTGTGCCTAATAATGATAAGGATAATCTTGGAAAATTTAATACCTAATTCGAAGACACAAACTTCTTTGATTATTCTTCTCATTATAAAGCTTATTAAGTCTTCAATAATAGAACTCTCATAGTTGAAGAATCTATTCATGTTATCTTTGATGAGTTTCCTTCCAAAATTGTGAATAAGGATGATTACATTGAGACTACTAAAGACATAATAAAAGATATATCCATGAAGGAACCACAAAAACAAAGCATTAAGATAGAAAAATAGGTTGATAGTGAAGATGCACTTCAAGAGTCTACTCATCAAAAAAGAGAGGCTCAACATCTACCAGCAAGTAATGAAGTCAAAGATACACCCATCATTAGAGATCCCACTTATGGTGCAAGAACTAGATCAAATGTCCATAACACTTATGAATATGTAGCCTTTCTATCACAAATGGAGCCAAAGAGTATAAATGACGCTCTCAAAGATGATCATTATTAGATCCTAAATATGCAAGAAGAGTTAAATTAATTTAAGAGAATTCAAGTGTAGACAACAACACCAAGACCACAAGACCATTTGGTAATTGGCATCAAGTGAGTTTTCATAACAAATTAGATGAATTTAAGATTATGGTAAGAAATAAAACAAGGTTAGTAGCTCAAGGTTATTTATAAAAAGAAAGTGTTGATTATGATGAAACCTATGCTCCAATAGTTGGGTTAGCAGAGATTAGAATGCTACTTACTTATGCATGCTTTAAGAACTTTGAACTTTTTTCAAATAGATGTAAAGTGCCTTTTTAATTGGTTTTATTTAATAAGACATTTATGTTGAATAACATACTGATTTTGAAAATGATAAATTTTCAAATCATGTTTTCAAACTTTCAAAAGCACTAGATGGCTTAAAATAAGCTCCAAGAGTTTGGTATGAAAGGTTGAACAACTTACTTTTTGAAAGTAATTTTTCTAAAGGTAATTGACACAATTTTATTCATAATTTTAATCACTCAAATTTATGATAATGACAACATATTCGATACGACTAATGAGTTTCTTTGCAATAATTTTTCTAATACAATGCAAAGTAAATTTGAGATGAGTACGATGGATAAACTCAACTTCTTCTTGGGGATATAAATCAATTAATTAGAAAATGGTACATTGATCAATCAAGCTAACCACTATAAGAATGGGCTAAAAATTCTCTAACTCTTGCTCTATTTTCTTTAACCATATTGAATTTATTAGCTTATTACATTTAGGGTGTGTTTGCATTAGAAAATTTCAAACTCTTATTCATACCCCTCCCTCAAGAGCATTACCATATAAGGTTTTAACATAATGTCTTGATTTAAACTTTCTTCTAGCCTTTGTAAGGCAACTAGTTGTAGCATTGCTCAGTTTTTTGGGGTCAAAAGGTAAATGAACATAGGATTCATTTGATTAAATGTGACACATTATGCCAACACAAAATAAAAGGTGAGTTATTAGGATTTCGTGATATTTAGGCCTTCAGTTTAGCTCTTTTAGCTAAGCAAGGTTCGCATTTATTAAGGATCATTCTTCTCCATTGTCTAAGATTTTTAAGGTCAGGATTTGTTAGTCTAAGGTTTCATTAGCAGGTTGGTTCAAGATGGGATATATTTTTCGTGAAGATGGTTGGTTGCCTATCTTTTTCCTTTTCAAAGTCCAAATGCATTTGAATGTTGATGATGGTGTTCAATTAGTGTCTCAACTAGTTGAAAGCAATTTAGCTATATGCAATAGTACAGCTATGCATCAGGTGATTGTAGAACTAAATGCCCACTTTAGTGTTGGGTATTCCTTTGCCTTTACTAAGTAAGGAATATAAGAGAGTATAGCACTATACAAGTTTAGGTACTTTTACTATTAAATCTTGTTATCAGTTGGCAAGATACTTAATAACTGAAGGTTCATCGAATTCTGATATAAGTGTTAAGTTTTCTTGGCAATCTATTTGGAGTCTTTATGTTCCTAATAATTTTAAGGTGTTTCTATCTCTTTCACAATAGCATCAGTGTACATGTGAATTTAGCTTAAAGAATTGCCATTTCAAACTCATCTTGTCCACTGTGCTTGGATGGAGAAGAAACTGTTGTTCATTTGTTTATTGAGTGCCTAATTGCCTAGCAAGCTTGACTGATGTTAGATTTTAATTTACGATCCACAGTGGTTCCACATGATTTTTTTAATTTGTTGGATTTCAGTTCTTCAATCTATTTTGCCTAATTCAAATTCATAGATTTCAATTGAACTTATTGTCTTTTTTGCTTTAATGTGTTTGAAAGGCAATAAATAATAAGTTGTTCAATAACAAGATATAGGCAGTGTTTAAAATCATTACCAAAGCAATGTACTAGGAGGAAGAGTACTATTTAGCTTTGTTAAATTCACCTGAGTTGACAAATCCTTTACCTACTCATCAAGGTTTAGAATCGAGGAATGCTTAATGGGAGTCCTATTGAAGGTGTGATTAAGGCCAATTTTGATGCAACAATAAGTAGTATTCATATCTATAGTGGCGTTAGTATGGTGTTGAGGGATTCATCTAGTGCAACTTTTATGCAATTTTTCATGTTCAGTTGTCACAAGTTAAGTTTATTCATAATGCAACAGTTTTGGAAGGTAATGGCTTCATAGTTACTAGTGCAAGTCTATGTGTAGTATAGTTATACAAATGTTATGTTTGACGAAGATGCTAAGATTGTCACAGACGCAATGCTCAAGAGTGATGGAGCTGATAAAGAGGTTGGCATGATTCTTTATGATATTTATTAGTTATCCTTTGATCTGGCTTCATGTCTTTTTGCATTAATGCCTTGTGAGGTAAATTAGGCTGCACATGTGGTGGCAAGGAAAGCCCTTCCTGATAGTTATTTAAATGATAATCCTTTAGCTCTTAAGATAAGGCTCCAAAGTATGCTCACTAGTTGAGCCTTTCCTTTGATATTATGAATTTTTTATTATCAATAAATCTTTCTATCTTTGGGAAAAAAATTACACATAATGTTAATAGCTTTAGTAGTATAAGGTAAATTTTAAACTAAATAGAAAATAATAATTTTATTAAATAGCTTTATTGGTATAAGGTAAACTTTAAACAAAATACAAAATAATAATTTTATTGAATAGCTTTATTAGTATAAGGTAAACTTAAAATAAATATAAAATGATAATTTTATTAAATGGAAATAATAATTTCACTAGATAAGTAAGGTGAATATTTTACCCTTGAAATCTCTAAATTTAAAGGTCAAAACTTTGAATAATTAAAAAATTATAATTCATTGTAATTATATTTACTTTTATAGTCTAAGATATTTTTGTCATTTTCAATTTCAATTTTGAAATATTTATTACTGTCACAAAGAAAACCAAAATCATGATCTATATTAGGGAACGAAAAAGCAATCCACTACCAAAACCCATAGCCAACCTAAACTGACAATCAACCTATAGCATTTGTATAGTTATACCTACTATCACATCTATAAATCTCACAACATAGAAACCACATCAATCATTAAACAGACTATCCTAGATATGTATACATTACATAAACCATCACAAAATTGGGAACTCAGTCAACCTACAACAATACTGATAATTATCCAAAAAACAAAAGTAAAATAAGGAAGTTACATAGTCCATCATATCTTTATAATTGCAGAAGTACTGAATAGATACATAAGTTCATTACAACTTTGAATAAAAGGAAAGCC
>CANTUT010000356.1:905000-1142500 GCA_947687605.1 Reutealis trisperma | reverse complement strand
GACTAAATAAATCAATAATTGGGCCTACAACCAATGAGTAATAGAAAGCCAATGAAGCCCAACCTAAAAGAGGGAGCAATCCAAAGCAAACTAGTACAAGTCATACTAAACCAACATCTTATTCGAATTAGGACCCTTAATACTTATCCGATCAAAAGTAGGACTTACTATCTATAAATACCACAATTGTAAAAGTTAAAAGACGGATTCAATTACATAGTAGTTAGTCTACCTTCGATAAATCTCCGAGCAAATTATCTCATTCAAAGTTTGCTTTATTCATTTAATCCTTTCTAGTTCAATATGCATCAATATTCTTTATTTGATCGAAATCAGCTCAATCGGATTGTATGTAGGTCATGAACCCAACATGACCCATTTAACATAACTTATAACCTAAAAAATTAAAACTTTGTAGTTTTGAGTAAAATAATGTAGTTTTGAGTATGATATTAAATTGTACAATAATTAATTAATAAGCATCATACATAGTTTTATATAAAATGACGTAGATTTTGTTATATAATTGTATAACAGGCAATTAATATTAATAAACTAATGACTACTTGCAATTTTTTAGTGAATTACTATGAAAACCCTATTAGTATCATGTTAATATAATTATATTAGTATTTTACTTAATTCAAAATTTTAATCTTGACTTATATACTAGTTAAAGCTAATAAATACTTTCTTATTAATAATATATCACAAAAATGTTAGTTAATAAAAAAGGTATTTTTAAATATTAGAATATTAGATTGCATAATACTAATAAAATCATAATTTAAATATAATTACAATTAAAATGACTTCATTATTGGATTTACAAACTAATAATTGATACTTTTTTATTATCACTTGATTAATCATAACATATATTAAATTTTTTTTCTAAAATATATATATGCAGTGAATTTAAAATATTTAATTATAATATATGATTATATCTTAGTTTTAGTTAATATAATATTTAAAAATATCTCATATGTTTTTTTTTAAATAATTCAATACAATACAATCATAATATATAATACTGTTTGTGCCCAAATTTGGTAGCCCAATAAGTAGCCCAACCCATTAATCATAAATCACACAAAATTTAAATTAAATTGATGAAAGTGGATGGTGGGGAGTTGAAAAAAAAAATTAGAAGTGGATGTGGAGTTATGGTAGTTACATAGTGTGGAAAGTGGGTGGTTATCTGAAAAATAAAAGAGAGAAAAAAAGGACAGACAATGAAGACACATGAGAGACTACCTGAAACTACAGCAAAAAGATCCTCAAGCTTTTTTGATTTTCAATCAAGCATTTCCTGTTCATACTTTAATTCCCCAACGTTTGTTTTCTATTAAGGTTTCCATTTTCATGTCCTTATCAATATTCACTTTCAATGCAAATTTTAATTATCGTCTTTCAAAGCTTGATTTCACTCCAATCTTTCTTCTATAAGTTCAAACACCTTTAGTTCTTCAGTTCAATTTTATTGGTGCATTACTCAATTTAAGGGAATTGTAGTAAAGAACCTCGAGAATTCACAATTACTCTGATTTTATAAGTTTAAAGGCGCACAAATTTGGTTCGCGTACCTCCTACGTGTGGCACGCTCACTATTTACCAAATTTTCACCAACACAATTTTGACATCCTTGGTGGGACAGGTTGGACATGCCACCAAAGACTAGAATTGAAAAAGAAACCATGGTATCTCAGGATGCCAATGCCACTGCTGATAAAGCACGATAAGAAGGATATGTTCCCCACATAGTGGAACAAATTGAGAAGAACTTAGTGCCTCAGGAGGTCTAGCAGTACAATGAGGCACCAATCAATCCAGCAAGACCTGTTTTTGGACAATGTGAGAGATTATTGTCTGCAAATAGCACCAACACAAACATGCAATTGTTGGCCGACCAAGTCAAGCTACATTATAAGAATAAAAAAAGTATGATGGAGACTCAGATGAAAATGGTTGAGGAATAGGCTAAGGCTCTGCAAAGTATAACTTTTATGTTAGCCACCTTGGCAGAGAAAGTAAATTTGAATGTAAAGCAGAGTGTAAGTCAGAATACTACACCAAAGCCCACAAAGTAGAACAACACTTGAGAAGAGCAAGGAGATCAATCTTTTACTGGTTCTTTAGAAGGCAATGGTAATGAAGGTATTGTGGCCTCCCAAATGGTGCATGATGAAAGGTACCTTCCACCCCACAAAAGGGAGGAGAATGCTATCCCAAGAGGTACTCCACTTAATGGCTGCCACAATGGTAGGCTATGAGTTCCTCAGCAAGTGTTTGCTAATACAAATCCTGCCAATCAACCTCTATTGTATAAACCTAATGATGTACTGCCTTTTCAAGGAGGTTTGAGGGGTTCTAGGGGCATGGTTCAAGGAGGAGGTAATAAGAAAAATCAAAATGTCCCTCTCAGACAAGTTTTTCCAGTACTTCAAATCGATAGGGATGCATTGAGAGAAGCTATGAAAGAGTTGTATGGCCCTATATTAAGACAAGTGGGCAGACTAAAATTCTACAAGCCTTACCCAGAAGCTATTGACAGGGAGAACCCTTACTCAAGAGGGTATAGAATTTTAGATTTTAGCCTATTTTCATAAGAGAATGGCTAATCAACCCTGGAACATGTGGCTAGGTTCACTATACAGTGCAGTGAACTGGCTAATTTTGAAAACTTTACTAATTTTTTAAGCTTAGACTTTTTTTCTAACTCTCTGACAGGTACTACATTTACTTAGTATGCCACCTTGCCTAGAAATTCCATCCTAAACTGGCAGGAGATGGAAAGGCAATTCCACACACAGTTTTCAGAGCAGAACCAAAAGTCTGCATTACTGAATTGTCTAGAACAACCTAAAGATCTGGAGAATCAATAGGCCAGTATATTGCCAGATTCAAGAAAATGAGAAATCATTGCAAAATTTATCTCCTTGAAACTAAGTTTGTGAAGATGGCTCAAAGTAGGCTTGACATTAAGCTTCGTAAGAAGTTTCAGGGAATGGAATTTCAGGACTTTTATGAGTTAACAAAAAAGGTTGCAGAGTATGAGGAACTCTTAAGGGAAGAGAATCACAAGAAGAGGTCTAGTATGGGAACTTATTACCAGGAGCAAAATGGAGAAGTAGCAGTAGTTGACTTATCCATTAATGGATCGTATGTGTGCCTTTTCGCTAATGAAGAAAATTCCATATGCATGGAAGAAAGCTCATGCAACAAATGCTACTCCTCAATACATGTTTGACGTATCAAAAACAGAGGAAATTTTTTATTTCCTGCTTAAGGAAAATTTTATTAAATTGCCTCCAGATCACAAATTGCCTTCTAAAAAGGAACTGGAAGGGAAAGACTACTGTAAGTTCCGTAATTCATTCAATCATACTACTAGTAGTTGTTGGTCTTTCAACAATTTGGTTCAAGATAGGATCAACAAAGGGATTCTGAAGTTCCCTAAGAAGAAGGGAGCTATATTAATAGATGAGGACCCTTTTTCTCCTGTGCCACCCATTAATGTGGCTACTTTTAACTTGAGGACTTTCCTTAATTTGAAAGCTGAAGAGAAAAGGAGGAAGGAAGCATAAATCAAGCCTAGCAAAGTGTATTAGAAAGTCTAGATTCTAATAGGGCTTTAATGGAAAAGCAGAAGATGAAAATTGAGAAGAGACTTCCTACAAGATTTTCGAGAATTCAACATGTTCCTCAGAAACATATTGCTCCTATACCTAAATTTCAGAGAAATCAACCAAGATTTATCACACCTCTAGTTGTGTTGCCAAGCAATTAATGGCACAAGGTTCAACATAAAAAGTTTCCTTAACCTTTAACTAGAACTCAAAAGAGGAGGTTATTGAGGCAGAGAGCTGCAAAAAGATGGAAGAAAGAGGTAGAAAGTCAAATAAGACAGAATCCACCAAAGCCTAGGTTTGGTAGAAAAGCTACTGAAAATGTCAATTTTACAGATGATGAAGATGACCTGTTGTCTTTTGTAGGGAGTTCTAAGGAAGTTCCTCAGGATGAAGATGTCGAATCCATAATAGAGCGGACTTTTGTGGTTGAAAGGATTCCTACTCCATTTGGTTGTCATTTGGTTGTGCTATAACTTCTATTACCCTACCTTTTAACTTCAAATCAAAAGAAGCTAAAGAAGAAGATATGATCAAAATTATAAGAGAAAAGAAAGAGCCTCAAGGTAATCATCTATGGAACAAAAAGGAAAAAGTAGTATCACCATTCAAGCTATTGATCCAAACAAACCGAAAAGAGTGATTTTTGACAAACCATCTGTGAAGATGACCAAACACATTAGGCTACTGTACATGAAAGCTCACATGAATGGAAGGCCAGTATCTCGAGTGTTGGTGGATAATGGATTGGCGGTAAATATTCTGCCACTCAAGATGCTAAGTGCTTTGGGAAGAACAAAGGATGACTCAATAGCAACAAAAGTGTCAGTATCTGCATTCACAAGGGAGGTAGCTAAGACACTTGGTATTTTACCTATTGAAATCACTACTGGTAGTAAAACCTCCCTTTTAGCTTTCTTTATTGTTAATTCATCTGCAAGTTATAATATTTTGCTAGGGAGAGATTGGATTCGTGCTAGCTAGTGTGTACCATCTTCCCTTCACTAATTTTTATTGTTTTGGAAAGGTGATGATGTAGAAGTAATGGGGGCAGATAGACAACCTTTCTCAGCTTGCAGTGATTCAGTTAAGACTAGGTACTATGACATAGATTTTGGCCCAATTAAGTTCACAGGAAGAAATAAGAAGGAGATCCAAGAGCCATTTATGTTACAAAAGAAGAATTGTGCGACAAGCTAAAACTCTCCTCAAACCAACAACCACTGTGCCATGCTGGCCAATGTCTCAACCTATCATAGAAAAGATTCCATGATCAACTACACTAATGATGAGTTGGCAGCAGCTATAACCACAATGTTTGGGGTGTATGTGCAGCAAACATTTGATAGATTGGAGTTAGAAGGATTTTAGGACATTAACAGAGTGAAAGTTATTTCTGAAGAAGAATCAATAGATGATGTTGAAGAGGTTCAACTCAAGGATCTGAAAGAGGCATGTGCCAAGCTAGATGATGTACAACACTGAGTACATGACCCTATAGAGGAGATTAATTTAGGTTCTTCAGAAGAACCAAAGGTAACATATGTCAGTGCTTTGTTATCTAAAGAGATGAAAGTTAAAATTGTAAAAGTTCTACAAGAGTTTAAAGATTGCTTCACATGGAGTTATGAGGATATGCCAAGGTTGAGCAAGAGCTTAGTTGAGTACTGCTTGCCCATCAAACCTGACTTTTGTCCATTCTAGCAGCTAGCTAGAAGGATGTCCAAGGAGATTGAATTAAAGGTCAAAGAAGAAATTGAGAAACTTTTGAAAGCTAGCTTCATTAGGCCTGCAAGGTATGCTCAATGGCTGCCTAATATAGTACTTGTGATGAAAAAGAAAGGTAAATTAAGAGTATACATAGATTTTTGAGATTTTCATGCTGCTACTCCAAAAGATATATATGTGATGCCCATCACAGATATATTAGTAGACGCAGTAGCCAAGAATGAACTTCTTTCATTAATGGATCGTTTCTCAGGTTATAATCAAATATTGATTGATGTACATAAAACTTCTTTTAGGTGTTAAGGGTCAATAGGGACTTTTGAGTGGCTTGTCATGCCTTTTGGTTTAAAAAATGCAGGTGCCACATACCAAAGGGCAATGAATACTATTTTTCATGACATGATAGGCCATCACATGGAAGTTTATATTGATGATATAGTGGTGAAATCTAAGATGGCCAAAGACTATATAGAGCACTTGAGAAGAAGTTTTTAGAGGATGAAGGAGCATAATTTAAAGCTTAATCCATTGAAATGTGCATTTGGGGTTTAGGTAGGGAAGTTCTTAGGTTTTGTGGTGCATCAGAGAGGAGTAGAAGTGGATAAAAATAAGGCTAGAGTGATCATTAAGGCCAAAGCTCCATAAAATAAGAAGGAGCTTTAGAGGGTTTTAGGCCAGGTAAATTATTTGAGAAGATTTATTTCCAATCTAACTAGGAAAACTAAAATATTTATGGAGTTATTGAAGCTTAAGCTGGTAGAGGAGTTTACATGGAAGGAAAGACACCCACTGGCTTTTGACAGAATTAAAGATTATTTATCTAGGCTGCGGGTGTTAATGCCTCCAAGAGGAGCCCCCGTTAAGCTATATATTTTAGCCGCACATGAGTCCATAGGTTGTCTCTTAGCTCAGAACAACCATGGAGGACATGAGCAGGCTGGTTATTACTTAAGTAGAACTCTAATACCTACAGAAATCAAGTACTCATCAATAGAGAAGTTGTGTTTGGCAATCTATTTTGCCTACACCAAGTTGAGACATTACTTGATCAAACACAGGGTATATGTGGTATCTCAAACTGATATGATAAAGTACATGCTAAATAAACCTCTAATAACAAGAAGGATTGGTAAGTGGTCTTTGGATTTACGAAATTTATGCTAATTTATTTTCCTCAAAAATCTGTGAAAAGACAAGTGCTAGTAAATTTTTTGGCAAACCATCCATCCCTAAGCATTCAAGAAACCAAAGGCCTAGATTTACAGATATATAGAATTGAGGTTAAACCTTGGGTGCTAAGGTTTGATGGATCTAGTACAGAAGATTTAGCTGGATAGGAGTGGTGATTACCTCACCTAATGGGGCAAAAACAACTTTGTCTTTCAAGTACAATTTTGAATGTACCAACAACTAAGCTGAATACGAAGCATTGGTAATTGGTTTGAAGATTGCAAGAACTGGGGGCTAAGAAAGTCTTAGTTATTGGGGATTCATAGTTAGTTTTGAAGCAATTATCAAGAAAATATAAATGTAACAGTTTATTATTAGCTCCTTATTTCATTATAGCTATTCAAATACTTAAATCATTAGAAGAAGTGTCTTTTATGCATGTCCCTAGAGAAGAGAATTAGGAGATTGATGAGCAGGTGCAAATTGCTTTTAGAATAAAAATGAGCAAAGAATTAACACATAAAATGATTATGATTGAAAAAAGAATGCATCCATCAATTACAGAAAGAGGTATTACTATTGATTCTTTGAATGTAGGGATTAATATGAAAGATGATTGGAGGAATGAATTGGTGAAGTATTTGGATTGCTCGGGAAGGAGAACTCCATTCAAGATAAAAATAAGGGCTTAGAATTTCGTACGATGGGAAGGTGAATTGTATAGAAAAGGCTTTGATGGACTTCTATTGAGATGCCTTGGACTTGCAGAGGCAATTGAAGTTATGAAGCAAGTACATGAAGGAATTTGTGGTGCTCACCAAGCTTGAATTAAAATAAGGTGGTTGATAAGCAGACATGGCTATTATTGGCCATCGATCCTAAAAGATTACATCAACTATGCAAAAGGGTACCAACAATGCTAGAAGTACATAAGTATTCAAATAGTACCTACTGCTGAGCTCATTCAATCATCAAACCATGGCCATTTAAAGGGTGGGCAATTGATTTGATAGGAAAAATCCATCCAACATCATCTAAAGGACATAGTTTCATTATTGTTGCTATTGACTACTTCACAAAGTGGGTTGAGGCTATTCCTATGAGGAAGGTGGAGCAAAGAGATGTGATTCAGTTCATTAAGGAGTATATTATACACAAATTTGGTATTCCTGAGTCAATTACTACTTACCAAGGCACCATATTCACTAGAGAGGATATTAGAGATTTTGTAGAGGATTATAGGATAAAGCTCATCAAATCAACCCCTTTTTTATGCACAAGCCAATGGACAAGTCAAGGCTTCAAACAAGTTGCTGATAGGTATTATGGAGAAAATGCTAAATGACAACCCTAAGGATCGGCATCGAATCCTATCTGAGACTTTGTAGGTATATTGAGTGTCAAAAAGGAGTTTAATTAGAGTAAGTCCCTTTACTCTAACATATGGTCATGATGCAGTAATCCCACTAGAGGTGGTAGTGCCATCCCTAAAAGTTGCAAGGTAGAATGGACTAACTCCTGAAAAATACAATAAGGTAATGCAAATGAAGTTGGAACAACTTGATGAAGAGAGGATACAAGCGCTGAACAACTTTATTGTGCAAAAGAAGAAAATCTCTAGATCCTATAATAAGAGAGTTAGGAAAAAAAATTTTGAGGAAAGAGAGTTGGTTTGGAAGATGATACTCCCAATAAGTCTAAAGACAGAGAATTCAAGAAATGGTCACCTCTAATTGGGAGGGTCCCTTTAGAATTCATAAAATTTTAGAAGGCAACTCCTACTGGTTTCTAACTTATAAGGAGAACCTCACAAGAGATATATTAATGGAAAATACTTAAAGAGATATTTTCCCACTATGTGGGAAACGTTAGATAAAGAATGAGGAAAAAGAAATAATTGGCTGACCCACGACCATTAAATTAGGTTTGTATTGTGAAATGTAGTGACATATTATATGACCTAATATATAAGGCCATTCACATGGCCATTTATTTCCTATTTTGTATTTTTCTATGTAAGTAGGTTATATAACCACTTAAATTTCAAAAATAATAAAAGAAGTAAGCCTGATGGCCACTTTTTAACCATAAATTGTAGATGTTTCCAATATGTAATTTAATCCATAACACGGCCATTAATTTGCAAAGAAGAACAAAAAAAAATGATGCAATGAAAAGGTTGTAAGTGAATCTGTGTTAGTGTTAGGTGATGCATGGCTGCATGGTGCAACGAAATGGCTGTAAGTGAATCTGTGTTAGTGGAAAGTGATGTGGCTGCATGATAAAGGAGGCTTAGCCTCTGCATCAAATCAAATCCAAATAATAATCATGGAGGCTCAGCCTCGATAGTTAAAACATCAAAATTCATTTCAAAGATCCAAAGAAAGCCACAAATTGTATTTTACGCACATAATACGTAATAGTTCACAAAAGCATAATCATCATTTAAAGTATTAATGGCCATATCACTAGTTCATTGCCTTAGTTTTGAAACACAAAAGTAGCTAATAGATCATAGTTATCTAAAGTAATTACCTAAATACTAAGCTTGTCAGACAATATAGCTCGGATCTCAATCCATCACTAACACATCTCTAGTATTTTAGATGGCTTCTAAGTCTTGATTATGGATCTGGACAAAGGGATACTCATTTTTTAGGGCCAAACCTTCTGCAGAGACTATGTCAGCAATCGTATCACATTCAGACTTCACTTTCTTCCCCTCACTCAACAGCTCCATAAGGTGGTTTTCTCTAGCTAGTACTTCTACTTTGAGTTATTGGAGAGCATCATACTCTGTCTGGTATAAAGTTGAAAGGGATTGAAGGCTAGATTGTAATTGGGTTGCTTACATCACTAGTAAGTCATATTCATGCTTACGAACAGAGAAAGAATGAAGCTTCTCAGATAGACTCACAATGGAAGTACTGTGAGTCTTAACGGCACTAAACATGGACTTTACTTTCGATAAAAGCCTGCTGAACAGAGCGGATTCTTCTAATGTACTTGAAGCAGCTTGAAGGATACAGAGAGAGGATTGCACCACTACATGCTAATCTTCATTAAGGCTCAGTAAATCTAAACCCATCAAGTGTTGAAAGTTTGTCTTGATAGATCTAATTGAAGCCTTAGATGGTAATGAAGAAGCAAAATTAGTGCTAGAAGAAGCCCGTGTTAGGAAAGAAAAGTCCAAGTCACCCAGAGGATCATGATGACATTGGGAAGAAATGTTTAAGGTTTTGCATTATAAGATACAGAAAAGTCAGTTAGTACATAGGCTTCTTAAAATCTCAACAAATGAAGAAGAAAATCTACCTCCATATGAGAGGGAATGGCAGACTCCTTGCTAGGGGGTGGATTTTGTGCTGTGATACCACCAGTGTCCTTGGAAGAGTCGAGATGAGAGGCAAGAGATGAATGGTCAGGTGGTGGTGGAGATGCATGAATACCCTCTGATATGGAAGAATAGTAATGCGAGATGCCATGCATTATTGCATTAGTGGATTCTTCTGTTTCTTTCTCATCATCACCCTTAGAAGAAGGAGAGTTTAAAACCTCTACAAGAGCTTGTGATGTATTAGAAAACTTGCTTTTGAGCTGTGTTTTATTGGATCTCCTTAAGCTAGTAGAAACAGGTGGTTTGGTTGGTTTGACTTTCTTTACCTTTTTAGGAGTAGGCATATTAGTTGTCTTCACTTTTTGTGCCTTAGATGGGGTTTTGTCTTTAGAAATGGCACTTTAGATGGGGTTTTATCTTTAGAAATGGCATATGATTCCTTTTGTCTCTTCTTAGACTTAGAAGGGAGTGGAGGAGAAGACATTTCTGCAAAAGGAAAAAGAAAAAGAAAGTCAAAAATATAAAGTAAGATAAGTAGGCCACTAATTTATAGTAAAAAAAAATGAACTTACTAGCAATTAATTCTTCCAATGAGTAAGGAACAAGCTCCTTAAAGATCATAAGGTAAAGAGAGATGTGGAATATCTAAAGAAAGAATAAGCTGAGCTAGACCAAATTGCCTACTCCACAAGTAAGATAAATATCTGTATACCTTAGGAGGTCCAATAGAGGGAACATTGGAAAAGGATAGAGAACCACCAACTATGAGAAGTCTACTAAAAGAAAAAGCATAAAAGAGCTGAGTTTGGTAGGCTTGCAAATTATTAGAGTCAAAAGAAAAAGAGTGAAGCCACCAAGGTCTGTAATATTGATTCTCACATATAGTAGACCAGAGATCTAATTATTTAGGAGTTCGTGAATATAAAGAGTAGAAAAAGCTAAAACACTTAACAAATCCTAAAGAAGCTTTGCAGGACATGAGTTGGTGACCTCAGGGTTGAGGGTGAGAAATGGATAAATCATTATGCCTTAATTCCGAAAAATAAGCCAACAACCATATTTGAACTATCCACAAATTACCGCCCAACTTGGAAAAGGGTTCATCAGTAGTGTATTTGTGTAAAGCATGGAAAGTGGAAGCTAGAAACATGGTGCCTAAAGCAAAGGTTTTATCTGCAGCAAGAGCTCTAGCTAAAGGCAAGTGGTTTATGGTTGGTTTACCAAAAGCCAGACAGAAGATCATTCTGCAAATTAGAACCCAAAGAAATTCAATTTGTTCCTCTAAAGTAGTTTCTACTGCAGAATCATACCACCTTTTGATGACCCCAAAATAAGAACGTTAAGTAATAGAAGTAGAGGAATATAGTGGTGAGGAAGAACCCTTGGGGGTTAAGTAAATAAGGGATATCTTTACCTTAGATAGGAAGACCGATAAGGAATAAAATGTCCTTTAAGGTTATGGAAGCTAAACTGAATGGAAAAACAAAGGAGCAAAGTAAGGGTGACCAAAACCTTAAAGCAGCACATAAAAGGTTGGTTTCCATGGTCAGAGATTGCAAACTCATTTAGATTAAGTCATAAACACCAATCTTTTTCCAGTCACTTTCATATTGGGGAGTTAGCCTAAGAAACCATCTACTCCATTCATCAATAAGTCTTGGCCAAGATGTTAGAAGTTTCGAGTTTCTTTAATAAAGATCCCAATAATAGCTCGGTAGGATTGTTGAGTGGAAAAGGAAAAACCAGCATCACAAGATTTTTAGGACCCAATCCTAAAGAATGAGCACTTTGGGATGCTTTTGGAATGAAATCCTCAAGATTACAGCTATATAGAATTGAAGATATATGAGAATTTATGAAATGTTATTCAAGATATATAAGCAATTAAGTAAGGGAAAGATATATAAAAAGCACATGAGGTCGAGAAGGATCACACAACAATGACATCGAAGGGTCGCTCTACAAGAAAGAAAAGTCTATGTGTTAATATGGGTTCTAGAAAATAGAAAGTGTTTGATCAGCATTACCTCTGATGCCTAAAAAGAACTAGAAGTAGGAGTCTGTTATTGGCTAGAAGATCCATACAACTACATTAACCCTTGGAAAAGCAGAAGCAAAACTACATAAATGAAAGTGCCTTCTCATAAATGAAAGAAATGTTTAAAGAGTAAGAAAATACCTAGGCCAAAACATTATCACCAGGGGTAATAAGGCCACCAAAAGCTGAAGAGATGGTAAATCCATAGCCACAACTATAAAAGAAAGAAGAGCATAAGTATAATTCAGGAGCAAAGAAGATTGAGGTACCATCTAATTTAATATTCATTTGATTAAAACATGAATTTATCCTATTTAGAGCTAAATAGATTCAAAGTGGTCAAGTGACCACATTTTTGTTTCAAGATTGTGGGTCATTAAATTATTGGTAATATAAGATAGATTAAATCATCAAATATTAGGCAAAAATACTCTGGTAATTTTAGGCCGAACTTCATAATGCTGTGTTCACAAATTTCGTCATTGGATCACCACACTTTTAGAGTTAAAGATGATACATAAAGAGATGTATTAGCATACGATACTGCATAAATAAAAGAAATGACATGCAAACAATAGACTATCAAGAAATATGCTAATAACATTGTAATGGTACGTTAGAAGGCAATAGAATATAACAAAATGAATTTTTTGGCAAAATAATTAAATGCCAAAAATTTTACAAAAAAGATTGCTTGGCTCAATTGGATTAAAGAAAAAGGGTGTCAATCATATTCCATTGAAGAAAAGCACCAAAGAAAATGCTTTTAGTTTCAAAACATCAGGGAGAACTGATGGAATATCAAGAAAAATTACAAACCATACATATTTTTGGAAAATTCTTCACAATGTTTAAAGCTTGCCAAACCTTTTTACATTTTGGAGCCCAACCTTTTGATCCAAAATTGGTGGTTAACCTAGAAATTTTGTTTGGGAAGACCAATTAAATTTGTGGTTTATTGATCCAAGGCCATTCTCATGGTTATAGCATCTCTCTCTTAAACCAAATTAACCAAAGTGTGAATATTTGTCATCTAAGTACCCTTTTTCTTAGGCCAAACCATGGCTTTAATTGGTTTTATTATTTGGGTCTATTATGAGTTTCTTATTAAGTTCGATGAATTGAAGCCAAAATATGGCTATTTAATTCATTACAACTAGACCTTCACAGCATAAACTCTTAATCAAGATTCCGTCATTACAAGTTTTTCAAAATGGCCAACACATGGTCATAAATTGTTTCAACAGATAATGAGAGTTTTTTTTTCAAAATTTTGCCAAGAGATTTGCCATGTCCCAAAAAATGTGTGTTTAGTCCCTTTAATTTCCCAAATCACCTTTAAATTCCAAATTCATCATATTCCTTTGAGAGGCCAATATATGGCCATGTCCACCCCGTGATGAATAAACATTCAAATAAATTCCTCAAATTTTATGAAGCTTAGACCAATTATTCTTTGGTTTCCTATTAAATGGCACAACCAAACACAAAAGCAAAGAACATCAAGCCAATTCCAAATTTTTCTTTAATTACCATAAAAATGCCATTTTGTCTATTTATGGCTCTATTACAAGTGAAAATTGGTGAATTTAGATAGTTAAATTAAGTACATTATTAAAGAAATTTGCCAATTCCTATCATAGCTAGCCATTCAAGAAAATAAGGAAAATCAAGATAATTAGCTCATTTTGGAGTAGCCAAAACATGGTTAGATGTGTTGAGAGATACAAACATCAAATCAAGAACCAAGAACACCCAAAAAACCACTTCTCATTTAATTCATTTTTTTCCTCCAAAGAACATCAATACAATACACCCAACTCAAATTACTTTCAAGAATCAAATTCATTTTCCAAATACCATTCAATTCATACATCAATTGCCAAAGCAAGAAACCAAAATAAGAAATTACTTTTCTTGAACTGTTTTCTTTGGTAAAATTGCAAATTTTGGTGAGGATTAGGAGTTGGTGGAGAAAAACTTCTTGATGTTGATGAACTTTTTGGTGAAAGTGGAGGAGGAATTGGGTATATTTCCCAATAATAGGGTTTAGAAACACCTGAAAATTCAATCAAAATAAAAGATTAGCTCCATCTTCATAGTTGTTTCAATTCCATTTCAAAAAAAAAAAAAACCTTAGTGAAGCAGCAGGATTAATTGTAGAACCCGCCGCTGCAAGTGAAGATTTGGAGATCGCCAGTGACTAGGCACGATAAAGGAGCAACATAAATAGTTATTGTTGGCTAGAGGCAAGGATGGAAGCAGTTTGGTCTAGAGACAACAGTGCATAAATGGGAAGCTGAAACTAGTGATCAGTTGAAATGAAAATCGACGACACGTCTGCAAAACTATTGACAGATGAAGAACTGTTGGAATACGAACCAAATGGCGGTGGGTCTATAGAGATTGGGCATGATGAAGCAGCTGGTTCTGCTAGTCATGAGTGGAACCCCCCAAACGCTTGAGAGAAGCAGCTGGATGATGTGACTGATGGGGCGGCAGTCGGTTAGGCTGTGTATCACCAGAGAATTGGGCGCAATGGGAAAAGGAAGAAATGTGGGTGGTTTTTGTGAGAGAGTTGAAAAAGAAAATGGATTAAGGGAACTAAAAGGAAAAGTGATTAGACAAAATTCAAATTTTAAACCTAGGGTTGTTGGAATTTGTGAAGATTTTAAAGAAAAAGATTTGGATTAAGAAAATTATGCTGATTGGAAAAGCTTTGAATTAGCAAATGGAGTAAAAGAAGTTTGCAGTGGAATGGGAAGATGAAAGGCTGGAGGTTTGAATAAATAATTCTCTTGAAAGGAGTAAATGGAAGAGTTAGAAAATGAAACAACGAGGAAGTCAGAAGAGTTTGAATTCTGCTAGTGCTCTAGTTCCTTAATTAGCTTTGATTTTAATTTCTTATTTTCTCTCCTCCACCACCATTCATCACGTGAAGAAAATTGAATTTTGGGCCTTGGCATGTTGGACAATAGAATGATTAAAAGCGGAGGTTAGCTCTTATTTATGATTTTGGGCCTTTAGGCCAAAACAAATATAAGATGGGTAATTGTTTGTGCCCAAATTTGGTAGCCCAATAAGCAGCCCAGCCCATTAAACATAAATCACACAGAATTTAAATTAAGTTGATGAAAGTGGATGGTAGGGAATTGAAAAAAAAAAATTAGAAGTGGATGTGGAGTTATGGCAGTTACTCAGTGTGGAAAGTGGGTGATTATATGAAAAATAAAAGAGAAAAAGAAAGGACAGACAATGAAGACACAGGAGAGACTACCTAAAACTACAGCAAAAGGATCCTCAAGCTTTTTCAATTTTCAATCAAGCATTTACTGTTCATACTTTAATTCCCCAACGTTTGTTTTCTATTAAGGTTTTCGTTTTCATGTCCTTGTCAAAATTCACTTTCAATGCAAATTTTTATTATCGTCTTTCAAAGCTTGATTTCACTCCATTCTTGCTTCTATAATTTCAAACCCCTTTAGTTCTTCAGTTCAATTTTATTGGTGTATTGCTCAATTAGAAGGAATTGTGGTAAAGAACCTCAAAAATTCACAATTACTCTGATTTTAGAAGTTTAAAGGCGCACAAATTTGGTACGAGTACCTCACACACATGGTACGCTCGCTATTTACCAAATTTTCACCAACAAATACATTAACTTTTACATATGTAGTTAATAATGAAGTTTTCTTTTATTGATTGTCATCATAATAAATGATACATTAACTTGAAATACGTAGGTTATAAGCATATTAGATCAGATTGACATGATCCAATACAAGTGAAATTAAACAAGTTGTGACCAATTAACTGGTCAACTCGTTATACAATTCATTTTTAAGCAATATCACATACAAGCCAACAAATTTACCGACTCAGATATGCTAAACTTCAACCCTAATCTGAAAATTATTTGTGTTTTGCGAATCAAATGAGCATTTAATGACTTTTTTTATGCCCTACTCATATTGGCCGGCCACTCACTACACACACTTCTTTCTTTTCTTTCTTTAAATGTTCGTGGTTCTGTGTAAATATTACTTTATTTATTTACTTTTTCTTTTTTAAGCCAATTAAAATTTTTTAATATAAAAATTATAAATAAATAGTCAATAAATTTTTTATAAAATGTGCTTCCATTTAATATATGAAAACTTGAAAAATTATTACTATTTAATTTATATAAAAATTATTTGAACATGTGTTTAATTTTCAAAAGTCTGAAAGAAAAATAATTTTCAAATACTAAAAGATAGAATTAGAATTTTAATATTAAATTTTAAATTTTAAATTTTCAAAATTTTGTAAGAACAAAACCTCAAAGTTTGTTAAAAATTTAAGGTGTTACAATTACTAAATTTTAATGAGTTTTTTATTTAATAATATTAGAATTATTTTTAGAAATGTAAGGATGCCAATTCGCAATTAAGTAAAGTGGTATTAAATTTAAAGTGTTGAATAATATAACTAATATAATGTTTAAATTACAAAAATATTTAAAATTATAATGTGATGGTCCAGCTTAAAATTGACTCCAAATAACCAACTATTATAGAGCTCAACCTTGACCCAGAACAGTTAATCCAAGTCCTATAAATATTGTAATTAGCTGGATTATATAAAGTACTATTCTTGTAATATTCTAACAAGATGCTATCTTCATCGGAACTCAACTGGCTTATATTTTACAATTGAGTTTAGGTTAAGATTCAATCCGGAGCTCCTTTTTGTGCTTTACTCATCATATAGCCTTTTCTTTATGAGCCCACTAGCTCCACACAATCGGATCCCAAGCTGGCTTTGATATCATTTGTAACAACTTAGCTTGAAATTGGCTCATAGTAACCTGCTATTTTAAGGCGCAATTCCAGTCCAAAATAGTTAACCCAAATTACATAGAGAGTAAATAGTTAGACAATATATATCAATTTCCTTGTACCTATACTTTTGATGTGGGATTGTAAAAATCCTTAAGCTGCTTAAGCTGGTGGCTACTCAGGTTTGAGCTATTACATCTAATACTTATTGTATCAATGCAAATTTTAAATTAAAATTTTTATTTAACATTTTAAGTAATTTAGAGTTTATTTGAAACTTTCAAAACACAAAATAATTTAAAATAATTAAGTGTTAAAAATTTTAATTTTAATATCTGTTTCGTGAAAAATAATTTGTCTTTAGAAAATATTTCCTAAAAGATTAATTTTTTTCTTGTTGGTTGTCATCTTAAAATTTAATTAAAAAATTTAACTTTTCCATATAAACATATTTAAACTTATAAGAATTTCATATTTCAAAATTTTAATGTTAAATATGATTAAAAAATACATAAAACTAGTAAATTGTGATGGTTGCCGGTAACTGGTGGTGGCTAGTGGCAATCACCAACAGGAAGTGGTTGTTGCTCATGAAAACTAAAGGTCATATATATATATATATATATATATATATATATATATATATATATATATATATATATATATGCGCACGCGTGAGCGCGCAGGCGCAAATATTTTATTATGAGTTTTTTAAAGTTCAAAATTTTAAAAGAAAATGTCATTTTTCTTAAAAATGAATTAATTTTTCAGTAAAAAAATATTTTTTATTAGCTAATTTTTTAAAACCTTCCAAATATTAAAAAATATAAAAATTATTTTTCAAAAAAATACAAATGTTTGTTTGAGTCATCATTTGAAAGGCCAAATATAAAGCCCAAATATCGGAATTTACTTACTTATTTGGACAAACAGATACTTCAAAAGCCCATAGAGTTTGGTCTATATACATTCCAAATCCAAGACTTTCTCTATTCCAAAAGGTACTCTTTCTTTTTTTTTTTTTTTTTCTTATATTTATTTTAAAAGCGAAAAAGTAAAGAGATATAAATTTTAAAAATAATATTATCTAAATATAAAATAAAATGAAAATATATTTAGATAATATTTTTTATAAAATTTAAGTGTTTTCATTTTTTCATCCACTCAAATAAATAAACCCTTAATTTTTCACTATTCCATGCAAAAATTATTATTATTATTTTTTCCTTTTTCTTTTTTTAAAGTCGATGGCATCAAGTGTACGACAGTTTCCCATCCATTGAATTTTCAGGAAACGGTTGATGTTCCATGTCCATTAATATCACTAAAAACTGTAGTTAGTATAGAATCATACTCTCCCTGCCTATAAAAGGACCAATTAGTAGGAGTCCAACAACCCTAGTGCGCAGTCATTTTTCTTATCTTGTTGCTATCACTCGATCAAGCCAAGGTATAATGCAAAGTTTCTTGGGTTTCTCTTTTATTTATTTTTTATTTTTATTGTATTTGCTTTCATTAATGTTGGTTCTTGAAAATGTGCTCCTTAACATTGAAATTCTTGATTAATGGGTTGTAATCTTTATTTATTTATTTATTTATTTATTTTTTGCCTTGATTAATGGGTTTTATTTTTTATATATTTAAATTTAATTAAAAGTGTAAAAACGACTCATTTAATTGAAAAACGACATACATTTGTTGTAGATCTTGTTGGAAATCTAGAATTTCTATTATTACTAGGGTTTAGATGGTGATTATGCACAGAGGTTTTAGTTGTTTAGGGTTTTATAGTAAGGCTCTGTACCTTTATATAATGTTTGTCACGCATGTGGGTTTGACCCATTTCTAGTAACCAAATAAATATAATAATTGTTTTGTCATTATTTTCTTGAATTTTAATAGCATATTCCAGTATTATTAGATCAATTAATTTGGTATGAGTTAGAAAAATTCGATGATTGATATTGTATGTGATTCTTTTTATTCATATTACTAGTTTGTAATGATAAGATTTTGGGCATATCATGTTACCATTAGCTTTTGGATTACACGCCACACACCCACAATAATGTATGTAGGGCTACCCAGTTATAAACTCCATGTTTTGATAATCAAATCCCCAAAATATGGGAACATATTTGTAACAATTAGCACCCAATTAAAACCATGTAATTACTTAATATGTTTAATCTATCTTCAGAAAGTTGTTAATAACATGTGTTATGGCTTCAGAAATTTACTTTATGTTGCTAATTATTTGGTTCCAGTGACGATTTGATTTAAAGAGAGTAAATTGCATGATTTCTTGTCATAATCTTTTCTGTTGAATTGCTTTGTCTTATTTTGATGCGTAGCAATGGGTGATAAGTATAACAAATGGACAATGCAAGAAAGCAATGAGCCAATTTGTCACTATATAGGATATTTAGAGGTGGTGCCAAATGACTATGGAGGCATTCCGGAGGTTCTAACAATTCAATAGCTCCAAGGCAAGGGCAACAGTCCAACAATTACCAATGGACTACAAGGGACAACATTGTGGACAAGCAGACTGGTTCATAAGCGAAAACAACTTTTAAGGAGAGCTATTCTTCTGGAGATGTTTTCAAGGAGAGATCCACTTGAAGGGTTGGTTACAAGGATGACTACAAAACAACTCACACCTTCAAGCTTGGTGATAAAAGTGGTTATTCTGAGTACCAGATGGAAGAGAGGTATCGCAGGGTTGATTATGGCAATAGCAGCAGCAGCAGGGGAAAGAACAGCAGCAGCAATAAGTACTTGAAGTAGTTATCCTTTGATTATTTGGATGTCTATGCCAATATTAGTATATGAAGTTTGTAACTTCTTATCTAGGTTTTTATGTTTCCTAAGCTGGATTTAATAATGACTTTAGTAGTTTAGATTAGTAGCAGAGATGGTTTGTCTGCTTTATATTGTGCTTGCTGTTATGGGTATCGGTTCAGATACTGAATCTTTGTTTTTTTTTTTTTTTTTTTTTTTTTTTTTTTTTTTTTGGTGCTTGGTATGTCTATGACTATGTGAGCTATCAGTCATGTCAATTATCTTTTGTCTAATGCTTGTCATGCTCATCTGTTATTACGTGGTTGCCTTTCTTTTATATTCTTTTCTATTTTAAGCTATTGTGGTTAATCATCCTAGTGGATTTCAGCCTTTCTGTTTATGGTAGTGGGCTAGTATATGGGTTTTTTTTTTTTTTTTTTTGGCCAAGGAAAAATCAATTCATTGAACAGAATCCAAACACAGAAGCTGAGAAAGCCTATTAGGCTTAGATACAATCCATAAAGGTGGTAATAGACCCTTTAGGCAAGCAGTTGCAACCCAATCAGCAGATTGGTTTGCCCTTCTATCAATCCATCCTAGGACAGCAACTTCAAAATGACTCTTAAGATCATTAACAACTGATATATGGGCTTGGATATCCCATGGCTGATCCAAGGAGGGATTATTACAACAATTTACAAAAATACCATTCTCAGATTCAAAGATACATTTACAAAAACCAGAACGAATTACCACTTTCATAGCCAAAATGACTGCTTCAGCCTCAGCTACTAGAGGGGAGCGCACCTTCTTTTTCATAGTTGCGCCATCCAGCAGAACTCCTTCATAGTTTATTAATCCAGTGGGCGAAGGCAACTTTTATTGGATTTCATTGGCCTTTCATTTTCCTTATTGCCAATGGGATTGATAGGGGGACGAGCCTCTAAGTTAAAGTCTTATCAAAGTGACGTGCATTTATTAAACAATTTTTAACTAAGTCGTATTTACATTTTATACCTCTGTTATGCTGGGCCTGCCGAGATTTTTTTTTTTTTAAATTTTGTCTTAATAATTTAATCTTTACTACTTAAAAAAAAAAAATTGATATTTTTGGTTCCTAATATTTATTAATAAACATTATTTAGTCATTTGGCAAAAAAAAAACATTATTTTAGTCTTTGAATATAAAATTAATATTATTAATCCTTAATATTTTAATTTATATAACACTTTCATGTTCAAAATTTAATAATATATTATATATTAATTCTTTAAAAATACTTTACATTAGAATATTTTAAGATAAAATATTTTAATCTCTTAAAATTTTATATTTTTCATTTAAATATTAAAAGTACTAATTTTTAAAATGTCAAAAATTAAAATGTCAATTATGAAAAATTAAAAGTATTAATTTTTAAATAATAACTGAAGTGTTAATTATAATAAATCTCAATATCGTCACAGTAATTTATCCTAATTCAAATGTACATGGAGGAAAAGGCTTGGAAATTTCAATTAGAGGCTGGATTTCTAATAAAATACTTAAAAATTGAAGTAGCCTTGCAAACATACGCTCTTCGAGATTTCTTATTTTGCCCTTCTCTTCCTTCACCTTTATACCTTTCAATAACACGTCTGGTTTCTTTTTTTTTTTTTGGTCCTTTGTTCTTACGTGTTGGTTTGGCTTGGCCTTGGTTGGTTGTGCTTTGCTCGGGCGATATGCAGACACGTACACTCTGTTTTTCTTTTTATTTCTTTTTAGGTTTGTCAAAGTCTCCCTCTCCATGCAAATTATTCCATTCCCTCATCTCTATAAAATTATATTATAGTATTTTAGAAATACAAATGCTAAAATACACAAAAATCATCCATCAATCTATAATTAACATGCAATTAACCTATTATCAATCAATAATCTAATTGTAAATAATTACAAATCAATTTCCAAACAATAAAAAAAAGTCAGAATTTTAGCAATACTAATTCTAAAATACTCAAAAATCAACAATCAACTTGTAATCAATCAGCAATTAACTTGTTATCAATCAACAATCAATCTGTAATTAACCAAAAGACAACCTAATTCTCATCTTATTCCATCATCTCTCTCAATTATAGTATTTTAGTAATACTAATGTTAATTCCTAGTATACAAATAAAACCAATAAAAACTAAAAACACATGCAAAAAATTCAAAAAGGTAATAGAAAAAATAACTAAAAATATACTCCCTCCATTCTGAAAAAAGTGGTCATTAAAAAAGTTAGTTTTATTTATAAATAAGTGGCCATTTAGCAACCCAATAAAAAAAATGGTAAAATGGCTAATTTACCCTTCATTTCCGAAGTATGAGAGATGTTTCTCTAATTTATATTGCAATTAATAGCGGTCTTTTTGACAAATTATGATAAAGTTATTACTACCTTAAAAATGATGATTTTCTTTAATGGCCACTTTTTTCATAATGGAGAGAGTAAAAGTTAGTTGATTTGTGGACAAGCATTTATATTTTTTCTCCCTTTTATTTATTTTCTCAATTTTTGACCCCATTTCACCAAAACTCCTAATAAATATAATAACAGTAAAGAATACATGAGGGAGATAATTTTAGATATATTTGAACTATATGATAATACAATTCTTTTTTACTTGTACATCTTATGATTTAAATTTAAATTTTTTTCCTTCTCCTATACTAATATAGAAATAAAATAACAATCAACCTATAATCAATTACAAATCAACCTATGATCCACTAGAAACAACCAATATTTTAGTAAGACTAATGCTAAAAGATGTAAAAACTAACAATCAATCTATAATCAACCTACAATTAACCTGTTATCAACCAACAATCAACTTGCAATATACTACAAACAAACCTCTAATCAACCAAAAAAACAACCTAATTCTCAACCTAGTCTATTTTGATTGAGCATTATAGTTTTTGAATTGAGTTTAATTTGGTATTCAAATTATGTAAATTCAACTAATTACACCCCAAAATTAAAATAAAATAAAATAAAATCAATAAATTAAATTTCATTTCTCTCTACTTAATTATTTCTAGAAATTATAGACCTGATCTATAATTTATTTCATAAATATGACTAACTTACTAATAAAAATAATTATATAAAAAAGAAAATTTGAGAAAACATTATACAACAATCAAATTATACATAATCAACTAGACATATACATCAAATCAACCAAATATATAAACAGAATAAACGAAACGTATACCTGAATATTCATATTACAACTGAAAATAACTCAAAAATATATTGAAAAATTTCAATACACTATTGCCAATATCTAAGGTAAATTTTATTACTGTTACTTATCTTATCTCTAATTAATTTTTCTAAAATTTACAAAACTTCAATTTATCATTTTTATGCCACTTAACTTTTAATTTTAATTCAGTGGAAGCCACAAACATTTTTATGTGATCGTGATAATAACACGGCAAAAAAAAAAAAAATCAAAGTCAAGTTTGCAAAAGGTGGAATCATACACTAATTTATTGTAAATTAATATTACACTGCATTTTACTTTATTATATTCAATTATAGTGCTCCAAAGTCCAAACATTACCCAATCATGCCATTTGGCTATCTAAAAACTCCTCAATCATGCCATTTGGCTATCCTCATGTACCATTTATCCACAACCATGGCTACCAACAGTGTCATTGTTGTGATTCAATCTGATTTTTATAACCAGTACATCCCTTTTTGTTTTCCTCTCGCTACCAATAGTACTGCCGTTGTGATTCATCTGAGCTTCATAACCAGTAGGTATCTTTTCCTTTTTATCTCACTATCAGGCGATGAGGAAAAATAATTGGTTATTTCACTGGCACCAAAGTTTCAATCAGCCAATGAGACTACTGTGTTTGACTGACAATTAATTCATTAAGACAATGCTTATACTCCAATACAGTTGAATCCAGTTTGTGATCTTGCAAAAAAGTTTTAAAAAAGTTCAAAAATAAAAAGAGAAAAAGGAAACAATGTATAAAAATAAAAATCAATTGACAAAAAAGTTAAAATAAAAAACAGTTTTTTTTTTTGAAAAAAAGAGAAAGAGGGCGTAATTTCCTCAATTTTATTATATTAGGAATGGGCCTTTATAATTTTCCCTAGCTCAACCCCCTCCCCTCCTTCTCCCCCCTCTTTTATACGGTAACTAGGAACATGGTCGTGCTTTACAAGATGCTATTTAAAATTTTTATTAATATATTATTTTGTTAAATTAATTATAAATTTTAATTTTAAATATGTCAATTCAATAATTAAAAAATTATAAATATAATTAAAATAATCAATAGTCATTTAACAAAGTCAATTAACCTACTCAAAAGAAAATAATATTCTAATTAAAACATAAAATAAAAAAATAAAAGATGAGATGAATATGCCATTAATATTAGATAATCTACAATATTAAAAACACTACTTTTTTTGATAGATTTTCTTTATTATTTTTCAAATTTTAAATATAAAATATTTAATTTTAAAAAATTAATATAAGGATATACATGGCCCTCAATTTTACAATTTTACTAAATTAAATGATGATCAAAATTATTTAAAAACTAAAAGAATCAATAAGTGATTTAAAAAAAAGGACTTAAAAAGAAAAATAAAGAATATAGAATTTAGGAATTGATTTGGTAAGCAAATAAATTGATTATTAATGTTGGCTTAACTATTTTCAATAATCAATATCTATGATTAAAACTACTAAAAAATTAATAATTAAAATAAAATATATATTTTAAAAATACGATAAAAAATTTATAGAAAATGATAGTCAATGAAAATGAAATATATATGCCAAAATAAGATTAGTTAGAAAAAAAAAAAAACTTGATAGACAAATATATAGACTATATTATATGGAAAAATTACACATGATCGATACAAATACCTATAAAATTCATATCTATATATTCTACAATTTTATTAATATTGCATTAAAAAATTAAAAAATTAAAAAGAAATATAACTCAATATCGATGTATGTGTATATATATTTTATAAGACTATAAAATCAAAATATCAAAATGTAACTAAAAAAGAAAACTCAAAATGCATTGGCTGCAACTTTTTCCCATAAAATATGTAGCATCTCATATATATAAGTTCTTATAATTCTTGCAAAGAGAAGAGAAAATTAAATATGAAATACCAACAATATATCTAGATCCAATGATATAAATATTCAAATTAGAAAATAGTTTTATAAAAAAATTATTAAAGAAGAAAGCAATGATAAAAAAATGAAAACTCGTCAAATGAAAGTGAAAAATGAAAAAGAGGAAGATAGAGTCAAATCATATAGTCCAATGGTATACTCTATGAATAAATTGAAATAAATAAGACATTAAAAACTAAAAATATGACAATTAAAGATAGAAAATATATTATAAAGAAATAAATATGGAAGCATTGAGATAATGAAACATAAATATGTAACATTTTATGTATATATAACAATTATACATTAAATTATAATTATTCACTATCAAATTGTACTTATAAATAATTATTGTGGTAATTATGAGAATTAACTTTTTATTTTTCTAAAATCATTCATAAACTATTTATTATTTTATAAAAATTAATTATTCATAGTCGTTTATAAATATTGTAATTTATAAATGGTTAATGTAGCAGCACTTAGTAGCAATAATTTTACAATAGCAAATCAATATATATATATATATATATATATAAAGGAAAAAATATTCAAAAGTTAGTAGAAATTAAGAAATTTCAATTACATATTTATAATTTTATAGATTTTAATAGTATATGAATTTCAATTATTGTAAAACTCATTTTGGAAACAAACAAATGATAATAGTAACTAACAAATTTTTATTAAATTAATAAAAGAAGTTAAATAATCCTATATTAAATGACTAAGTGCACATATACTTGCAATATAAGAAAGAATGAATAGTTTAAGAATTTTATGATTTCAATTAATTATAACCATAATTTCATTATATTAAGATATGTTAATTGAATTGTATTATAATATATTAATTGAATTAATACCAATTATTTATTTCTTATTATTCATTAGCATTAAATAATATGTTGATAAAATTCTTTTAGAAATAAAACTAAAATAATTATCTTGTGATAACTCTATATTTTTAGAGTTATTTTATTTGGTTAAACTTAAATTTTAGCTCAATTCTCAAGAATGCAATAATATTATTACTTATTTTTAGAAATAAATAGTTCTATAATTTATAAATAAATTATAACATATTTTAAGTATTTTTATTTTATTTTTGCAGATCAAAATGATGTCACAATAATGCAATAAAATAAATGATGCAGGCGATGATGTCATAAAAGTAATGATGCAAACAATGATTCAAGTTTTCAATTCATGATAAATAAGTTCAATCGTTGCTGGTCAAAATTCAATAGTTGGTGGCCAACCTAATCATTTTTTAGTATTGATGAAGGAATTCAATGGTTGATGGCCAACCTAACCATCAATATTGAATTTTTGATGTAAGAATTTTAATAAAACTTGAATTCTTCCATCAAATATGCTTATAAATACCATGCTTAGCAAAAAAAAATAGCATCAAGAAATCCATCAAAAAAAATATTTAGAGAGAAAAAAAAGATTAGTTTTTCTTTTTTGTTATTTTTATCAAAAGAAGTTTTGGAGCTCATGTTCATCAAATATTGTATCCCAAAAATAGTTCTTTCTAAACTTTACTTTTGAATTTAATTTTAATTTGTTATTATGTTTATTGTTAAATTAATTGTTTCTTTCTTTTTAATTATGAATAGCTAAATTTATTTTTTTTAGAATTTAGATGTAATATTTTGATTTGCATATGATTATTTATATTTAATTGATTGGGTTTGATTGTTGGAATTAATCTTTTATTTTAAAACTTAATGCTTGTAATTAAGTGGCCATTAATTGCATGTTTTAAGATATTGTGCGAAGTAGCAAGAGAGAAACACAATATTAGTTCATTAAGATATTAGACCTAGGGTATGTGTTGCTTAGAGATAAGAACACTGCTTTGTGATTTTTAAAAGGGATTTCCATAAAACTTAATGAGTTTGTATTAATTGCTTATGATCATGAAAGTAGACGTAAGATTAATATGAATACACATGTTGTATCTTGAGAGAGAATATTATATAATTTAGGAAAATCTAATCATTAATTCTAGCAAAAATAATCCATTTAAAATTTATAAAAAAATCATATGTGATCAATTGATGAATTCTAAATCCTAGACCTTTAATCTTATTTTTATATTTATCATCATTTATTTACTTGAATTTCACTGTAACTTAAAACATAAAATCTCATAATTGATTTTCTAAATAATAGAGTAATCTTAAAATTGATACTTGACAAACTCTTCCTCATGGGAACGATACTTACTCATCACTTTATTACTTGTAAATAATCTGTGCACTTGCAGAAATTGTGCAATAAGTTTTTGGCGCCGTTGCCGGAGAAGGAGATTTTTGACAATATCAATACAATTGCCATACTCTATTACTTTAGATTTTGTTTTTCTTTTCTATTTTTTTATTATTTCGTAGGAATTTAAAAAAAAAAAAAAAGGATAGCTTTCCACAACTTGTAATAGTGCGATGGAGGAGTGATGCTAAATAGAGCAGAAAACATGTATGGTGAGGATAGTTTGGTAAGTTAAATGCTAAAATCGACGCATTGGTTAACTTAATTGATAAACTTGATGCTAATACTTTATTTAATTCATGTTTGAGTTGTGATCTGTGTAGAGGTAATCATTTGAATTCTGAGTGCCAATATGCAAAACAGGTATAATTTTTCCCAAATTATAATAAGTATGAGAATTATCCATATTCCAACATAAACAACTCAGGATGGAGTGACTATTCGAGCTTTTCATGGGAAAACCAATACGATCAAGGTAACAATTCATGGTATCCTTATCAATATGATTTTCAAGATCATGCACCATTTAAAAAGCACAAAACCATCTTATAAAATAGCATTAGAAAAATTCATGAATGCTACTTACGAAAGATGTGAAAAAATGGAAGATAGGATAAATCAATGGACTAGCCACAATACAAATTTTGATATACAAATGGAACAATTTGCTAGTCCATTAGATACTCAAGGCCATGGTACCCTAACAAGCCAAATTGAAAAACATTCTAGAGATCAATGTTTGGCAATTTCTTTGAGTGATGATGAGGAAGAGATGATTGATCAAGGAGATACTTCAAGCAAGCAAGAAAAAAAGGAAGAAGTTGAGCCTAATTTGCCCAAGAAATATTCTTCTCTTATGGATAATATCTGCGGAGTGGTTGAAATTGATGGGAAAATTGAAGAAGTACTTGAACAAGAGCACTCAAAGGAAACTTTTTTAGCTTATTTGGTGAATACAACACCATATATATCAGACCATAAAGAATATCAATTTGATGACTTGGAAGAAAAGAAGAAGCATTCACCACCATCAACTGAGCACTCACTAACACTTGATTCAACACCACTACCTTCCTATCTCAATTTCTTAAGAAAATTCAGAGCAAGAAAAAGAGGACGTTTGAAAGTTTTTGGAAATTATGAGCCTAATTATAAAATATTAAATAATTCATATCTTAACCTTTTTCCATGCAAGCTCAAATCAAGCTGGCTTGACTCATTAAAATTGGCAAAAGTCTATCTTTTCGTCACTATCGGGATGATATACTTTGTGTATTATCCTCCATAATAAAGATCTAGTTATAGACAAGCTAAAGACTATAAATTAAGCGCTTTTGGGAGGCAACCCAAATTTCTAATTTTTTTTTTACTTCTTTTTAATTTATTTTGTTCTTTTGTTTATTTCGTTCTATTTTAATTTTGCTTTAATGTTGTTTGTGAGTTATTAAATAGCTTATTAGGAGGAAACCCAAGTTTTTTCTTTATTAGGTTTCTTTTATTTCTGTTTAGTTATTTCATTGTAAGTTTTCTCTTTCATTTTCTTAACTAAGTTAATCAGATATGGAAGCATCTCTTGCAGCACTAAAAAACAGGTTTCCAACTCTTTCCCAAGATGTACTCAGGAAAATTGATGAACACAGACTAGAAAGAATGAAGACATTTAGGCGTCTGAATCTTCCTGAGGATATTCGCTGGATTATAGAAGCCAAAGTACGATTGGCAGGTGAGCTTGATGACTCATTTATTAAATGTTTGCTAGGTACGGGGAGAAGTTCTTACTTAAAGAAGAGGAGAGGTAAGAGAATGGGAGTCTGCTACAAGTGTGCAAGATGAAATTGCAGCACACGCTGTAGAAATATTGGATTTGCATCCATAAATCGAGAAGACAAAATTAAATTCATAAAGGATGGACTGAGTAAGGAGTCTATGGATAATATCTTACAGACTCTTGAGACGCATCCTTGTGGATAAGTTCAACACACTCTTTTAGATTTATGGGAACTATTCAAAGAAGAGAAGCAGCGTTACAGTCTAGGGAATCTGACGTTAAAAGACTCTGTTTGCCGGTTAATAAGAAAATTGGATAGGAAACCTATTCTCGACTCATAGAAGGCGTGTAAGCCGTTACTGGATGTAAAACCAGAGAAAGATGTGAGCCAAAATCACAACTACTGTTTATAATCAAGTGTATCACAAACTTTTTTATTTTTCAATGCATTATTTTTTTTCTACATCTTGCAGTACTTTTTGACTTTTTAGCACTTAGATTTTATTTTCTTGCAGATTTTTTTTACTATTGACAACTTTTTAGTCTTTCAATGTCTACTTTTAGCTTTTCAATATTTTCTTTTTGACTTTTGCACACATGCTGCAGATTTTTCTACTTTCATTAGCTTTTTAGTATTTCAATGTCTGTTTCTTTTTAGTTTTTTTCAAATATATTTTTTTTTGACATTTGTATACACAACATTGATTATTTTTATTTTTATTATCATTTTTGTTTTTATACTTTTTTTGTCAACAATTATTTTATCCCATTGAACTATTCTTTTACTCTTCTAGTTTCTTTATATGCACATTCATTATTGTCAATATGCACACAACCCTTTCGAGAGATATGTGAGAGAAAATGGCAGAATACTCAATACGCAAATTCAAAACTCTTTGTGTATTTTGTAGTCCAAACTCTGGCAAGAAAAGAGAATACTTGATAGTAGCTAATGAACTTGGTAGGATTTTAGCTGAACGAAAAATTGATTTGGTGTTTGAGGGAGGTAGTTTAGGGTTAAGGGATTGTGTCACAAGTTCTGCATATATTAGAGGTAGTAAAGTCTTAAGAATAGTTCTAAAGGCTTTAGCTCGAAATAAACATATCATTAGTAGAACTATAGGTAATGAGTTACAGCTCAATAGCATGTACGAACGAATGACATACATGAATCTCAATGCTGATGCTTTTATCGCATTACCTGGTGGTCTAGAAATATTTGAATATATCTTCACCATTGCATCTTGGACCCAATTAACTGTTTTTCAAAAGCCATTGGGATTACTTAATGTTGATAGTTTTTATAATGGTTTGTTATCTTTTCTCGATCATGCTGTGGAATAGGGTTTTATGACACCAATAAGTCGACGCATCCTAGTCTCTACTTCAACTATTGATCAATTGATTGATCAATTGCAAAATTTTAAATCCGAACCTGATCTATTGATGGCGCAGGTAGTTTGGCACCCTAGGGCCAGTAGCAGTAAAAAGCGAGGATTAGATCTGAATCTTCGGTTATAATTTCCCTAACTCTTGTAGTTTTTTTTATCGCAATTTTTTTTTTGTTTTGTGTGTGTGTTTTTTGTTGCACCTGATCAAGCGAAGTTTTAGGTTCGATTCACTAAATGTAAGATGGCTGAGTAAATAGTTACTTTTGTACTCTTGATACGCATATTAAATTTATGTGATTTTCCTTTTCAAAAAAAAAAAAAACTAACTCAAGAGTTATTCATACAAGATGGCTGAGTAAAGAGTACTTTTTGTACTCTTGATGCGCATCTATATTTTTTTTTCCTTTCTTTTTCTAGTTTCCAAAATAAAAAATTAAAAAAAATAATAAAAACAAAAGTAAAAAAAAATAATGTTTTCTTTTTGTGTGATTAGTTTTTCATGCTTGCTTTTAGTGTTGTTTCAAGATATTTTACAGGAAGTAAGGAAGTGAAATGCATATCCTGCTTATAATTTGGAATCCACTTTTCTACAAGAGAGAGTATTTTCTTTCTTTTGGTTTGTTTTTTTGACATTGAGGACAATGTCCATTGCAAGTTTGGGGGAGATTTAGTTTATTTTTTTTTTGTTTTCAGTAATTTCTTTCGTGTTTGATGAATAAATTTAAAATTTTTTACTCTTTTATTGATAAAATATGCTTGTGTTAAATAATTTGATGAAAGGCCAATGATAGATTATAATTGATATTTATAGACAATTTATTAAAGTATTTCAGGTTGAGCAACTATTTTAGGTAAGAAATTAACTTTTATTAAGATTATGTTTTGCTTTGCTTTGCATTATATTAATTGCATTGAATTTGTATATACTTACTTAGAGAGGGCTTCTATACATTTTTTATCTTCATTTGCCTCACCTATCTTAGAACATGTTTTTGCAAACTTTTGAGGCGAAATTTTAAATTCATTTTGAAAGAGAAATATGATTTAGGCATTATTTGTTTAGCCTGTTACTTATATCCACCCTTATTTTAATTTTTTTCCTAGTTTACCCCTTTGTGCCTTGTTAATTTTAGTTTTTTTTTCTTTGTTAATTAACCTTAATTGTTATCCTTCCCCTTGTTTGTGAGATAATTTTGTCAAGTTTACATTTTAATGAAGAAAAGAGAATTATTGCAGTTTTAAAAGAAAATAAGAATCTCTAATAACTGAGAGTATTATTTATTGTAAAAGACCACCTTCTGCTTAAAATAAGTTTGGGGAAAAGCAAGAAAATTGAATAAATAAAAGTTAGTAATTCTTGCTTATCTTTAGAATAATGTTGTTGGCCAAAAAAAAAAAAAAAAGAAGAAGAAGAAGAGATGGACTTAAAAGAAGAAAATATTAAAAAAGAATAGTAATTAAGATGAAATGGATCATTCATTAATATAATCCCTTTATTTGAGTTATTGATTTTATAAATTTAGCATAATTATTTTACTTTTGTTCATTTAGCCTATTCTTTGTTTAGCCAAAATATCTTATGTTAGCCCCATTACAAGTCTAGTGAAGATCTATTGATCTCTCTTGATTTATGAATTTCATTAGTGGAGATTGTTTGCATTAATATGCTTATGAGATTTGTACATCTATTTTATATCTTTTGATAGAGGTATTTAAAGATATTAGTGTGTATATGCCTATTTGAAGTGCAACAATTTCTTTGCAATTGATTTAATGCATAGTTATTCAAGGCATGATTAAGATGAGAATTATTTTGAACTTGAGATATAAACTTGATTTGCAATACTATTGATATGTTGTTTGTAAATATTAATTTCTTAAGACCTTTTAAAAAAAAAATTCATAAGCATACGAGGATTAAATTTCTTTTTTTTTATGATATTTTATTTTTCTTTTAAATAAATAGTTGAAAATTTAGAATTCTAAAGGTGTTTGTGGATATCACCACTGGAAGCACTCACGAGACTATAACTCGTCCTCTATGGAACACCTATGAGTTTAAAAGCTTGTTGCATACGCTAAATGCAATCGTAATTTCTTATAAAAGTGGACTAGTTTAAGTTTTGGATTTTCTTTTGCTTGAGAACAAGCAAAAATTTAAGTTTGGGGGTGCGATAACTCTATATTTTTAGAGTTATTTTATTTGGTTAAACCTAAATTTTAGCTCAGTTTTCGAGAATGCAATAATATTATTACTTATTTTTAGAAATAAATAGTTCCATAATTTATAAATAAATTATAATATATTTTAAGTATTTTTATTTTATTTTTGCATATCAAAATGATGTCACAATGATGCAATAAAATAAATGATGCAGGCGATGATGTCATAAAAATAATGATGCAAGCAATGATTCAAGTTTTCAATTCATGAGAAATAAATTCAATGGTTAGTGGTCAAAATTCAATTGTTGGTGGCCAACCTAACCAATTTTGAATATTGATGAAGGAATTCAAAGGTTGGTGGCCAACCTAACCATCAATATTGAATTTTTGATGTAAAAATTTTAATGAAACTTGAATTCTTCCACCAAACATGCCTATAAATACCATCCTTGGCAAAGGAAAATAGCATCAAGAAATCCATCAAAAAAAATATTTAGAGAGAAAAAAATAGATTAGTTTTTCTTTTTTGTTATTTTTATCAAGAAAAGTTTTGGAGCTCATGTTCATCAAAGATTGTATCCCAAAAAGAGTTATTTCTAAACTTTACTCTTGAATTTAATTTTAATTTGTTATTATGTTTATTGTTAAATTAATTGTTTCTTTCTTTTTAATTATGAATAGCTAAATTTATTTTTTTAGGATTTAGATGTAATTTTTTGATTTGTATATGATTATTTATATTTAATTGATTGGGTTTGATTGTTGGAATTAATTTTTTATTTTAGAACTTAATGCTTGTAATTAAGTGGCCATTAATTGCATGATTTAAAATATTGTGTGAAATAGCAAGAGTGAAAATAAAATATTAGTTCATTAAGATATTAGACCTAGGATATGTGTTACTTAGAGATAAAAACACTCCTTTGTGATTTTTAAAAGGGATTTCCATAAAACTTAATGGATTTGTATTAATTGTTTATGATCACGAGAATAGACGTAAAGTTAATATAAATACACATGTTGTATTTTGAGAGAGAACACCATATAATTTAGGAAAATCTAATCATAAATTCCAGCAAAAATAATCCATCTAAGAATTATAAAAAAATCATATGTGATCAATTGATGAATTCTAAATCCTAAACCTTTAATCTTATTTTTATATTTATCATCATTTATTTACTTGAATTTCACTTTATCTTAAAACATAAAATCTCATAATTGATTTTCTAAATAATAGAGTAATCTTAAAATTGGTATTTGACAAACCATTTCTCGTGGGAACGATACTCACTCATTATTTTATTACTTGTAAACGATATGTACACTTGCAGAAATTGTGCAACATCTTATACTCCCTCCATTTCAAAATAATAATTGTTTAAAATTTCAGCACATAAATTAAGAAAGTTATTTAATTGTCATAATTTTAAGTTAAAAAGACTAAAATATCTTGTTTTGATTTTGATGCAAAGAAACAAAAGCAATTAATGTAAATGTTTAATAGAGGGATAAAGGAAGGATAAAGTTAAAAAAAATAATAAATAGTTTCTTGAAATCCTAAAATGACAAATATTTTGAAGTAAAATAAAATTTTTAAAGCGACAAATATTTTGAAACGGAGAGAGTAGTTAATAAAACATGTCCTACTATGATAGGTTAAGCCATACTTTTAAATACGTACCATGTGGCAAGTTCTAAGAAATTTTTTGATTACTTTATATATATATATATATATATATATATATATATATATATATATATATATATATATATATATATATATATATATATATATATATATATATATATATATATATATATATATATATATATATATATATATATATATATATATTAACTTCATGCTCGTGTGTTGTACGATTTATTTATATTTTTTATACAATATGTATTTCTAATAATTTTAAGCTATATAATATAATATTTTTATAATGTAACTAACATATTTAAAAAATTAAAAATTATAAAGAAAAAATTTATAAAAAATATAAATAAGTAAATAAATATAATTAAGTATCAAAACATTTATTCAAAAATTGTCTTTTTAATTTTTCATTTATAATAATATTTCAATTTGCTCTCAACTAAATATTATCCTGCATACCGAGACATAACCTAACATTAAGTATATGTTTTTTGAGCAATAGACTCAGAATCGATTCCTCCTCCTAAATTCTCAAAAAAAAATAAAAAATTGTCCTTTTAATATTTCAATTTATAATAAATATTTCATTTATAATAATATTTTACTATTTATATTTTAATGCTCATAAACACATAAAATCATAAAAAATATATGTTAAAGAAAGTTATAGAAGAAAAAATAAGTGGATAAAAATATATAATAAAATATTTAAAAATTAATAAAAGAAAAATTAACCTTTTTATTATAAAATTGAATATTTCTTTTTTGAAAAATATACAAATTATATCATTTCACTTCACATCATCTTTTTATATACAAAACAAATATACAAACAAACACATATATATAAGAAGAATTATAAATGTATGTTATAAGTAGATAGGTAATTTAGATTACAAATCTTATTAATTACTAATAATGGTAATAATTGAAAATTGAAAACTTAAATTTTGAATGTTACATCTTATATAATTATAATTGAATAATAAATAATATATAATTTTAAAATAAATGTATGTTTTAAGTTGGTGATTTAGTTTACACTTTCTTAAAATTATGCTAAAATTTAAATTTGATTATTTTATTTAGATTACATATCATAATTATATGTAATTGTCATAATGGTCATAAAATTATTTTTATAGTTTAGATTTCAAATTTCTTCAGGTAATAATACAAGTGCAAGTTTATGTTATTCTTATATTTTTATTTATATTTTTAGTTTCATAATTATTTAATCTATTTTAAATTATCACTATAATGTCTATTTGAAAATTTGACTATCATAATTTTTATTCTATCATAATCAAATTGAAATATTTTTTTAAAATAAACATATTTAATAATTAAATAAATATTAATTGAATATTAATTTTCATTCATAATTATTAAATTAATATTATTTTAATTATAATTTTTAAAATTAATCATGTATCATAATAATATATGAATATATTTTTTAATTAAAATTAATTACTAATTTAGATCTACTTTACAACTAATTGTATTAGAATACTTGTACAAATTTATAAAATTATAGTAAATAAAAAAGATATTATAAAAATAATTAATAAAAAATATTATAAAACTTTTTAAAAATTAAAAAAGAAAAAACTTATATTATTATTGTAATTGAGAGAAAAGTTCTTTCAAATGCTATAAATAAAAATGATATTCATTCACTTGTCAAAACCTTTTTATATATACATATAATCATAAATGTATATTATAAATAAATGATTTAAGTTACAAATTTTATTAAATTATAATAATTATAAAATTTAATATTTCTAACTTCTATTATGTTGCAAATTATAATTATATAAGTTTCTAATGGTTTAAATGGTAATATTAGTGATAATAATTAATTTTTAATTTAGATTACAAATTTGTTTAAATGATAACAATTGAAAATTAATAAATATGAAATTCATGATTTGCTTGCCACATAACCAATAGAAAAAAAACATGCGGCAAATATATGACACGCAGCAAAACCTAGAACATTTTAAGTTTATTTTTGTGATTAGGCCTTATTTCTTTCATGTTATGCAAAATCCATTGTATTGGATTCATTTACATATATTCTATGTATCAAAATTCAATATTTACATTTCCTAAAATTTATATGAGCTAGCTCCAATGGGTCAGTTTCTTATATTTAATTTCACATATGTATTAACTATCTTTTCTTATTTTATTTTTCAAAATGCATCATATTTTTAGAATTATATATATATAAAAGAAATTTTTAAATGGGAATTATTTTATTTTTCAAAATGCATCATATTTTTAGAATTATATATATATAAAAGAAATTTTTAAATGAGGAAAAAAAAAAGAATATAAACAACACATATTAGTACTAACTCCATTTAGTTGACAATACGAAGCCAATTAGTTGGGTTTTTTTTTTTTATTATTATTATTATTTAAAATCTTCTAGCTCTTCTCTTCTCTAAGTCCTAAGTAGTATGAATATCTAAGATGTGCCATGTAAAGTACAAACTCTTATAGAAGGTCACATACTAAAGTTACACAGAAACAGAATTATAAACAAGTTATATTGTATATAAATCCTATCTACATCACATATAGAAGTTAACATGCATTTACAAAATCACTATAGTTTTATGAATGAGTGAATCATATCTCTAATCCGTATAGTTCCAAAAAAATCTTATCTACATGAGTCTCAATGTGTATTAGTTGATGTGGTCTTGGGCTAAAATTTTAATTTGTTTTAGTTTCATTAAAAAATGTAATCATTTTTATATGAAGTTACTAGATTGTATCTTACCATTTAACAAAATTTATTGGAATTTACCTTAAATAGTTGAATTAATATTTAAGAGTTGTGAACATTTGAATAGTTGGAAGTAGCATTTTAAAATCATAAAAATAAAATTTCATACTTTTTCATGTCATTTCAATGATAAAAATTTAACATCTTTATAGTGAAATCTTATATTTAAATCCTCGAAAGGTGGGGAGTTTTATGATGGGGGGCAAGGAGAGGATTATTAATAAAATGTAAAAGCAAATAGATGATTTATCAAAATGTGAAATTTTTAGATAGACTAAGTTTACTATGTCGCTCATAAACTAATATTATAGAAATATGATAATTCAATTAATGATATCACAATACCCATAGAGTATAACATCATTAATTAATATAATTTATTTTTATTGAATTAGTTTACAGTTGATGTAATATCATTATTTAATGTGTTATATTTCTATTGAATTAGTTTATGAGTGCATATTAGAGTCAGTCTAATTAAGAATTTCTCTTGTCAGAAGATAAAATAAATACAATTAAGGATGGATTATGAAAGAACATAGATTTTGGCAAGACTCTGAGAAGGGTACATTAACATTATTATTCACACAATTTACAGAAATTAACCTACTAATTAAGAAGATTGTCCAACTTCTCTTCCTCATCTTATGACCATCATCATCATCATCATATCAATAACCTTAATTAAGCAACTCTCCAATTCCTTTCTCTTTTTGTTTTTTTTTTTTTTTCGATTCAATTACATGTTATAACCTAATTCATAATCTTGAAATATTGCTTCTGTAGGCTGAAGAACATTAGTAGAATCATCCCAAGAATTTGAAGATGCTGATTTTGTTGTCTCAAAATCATTAGACCACCAAATCAAACCATCCTTAGAACCATTCATTTCTTTAAAACAATCAAATTCAGCAATATTCTGATCCTCCTGAGACCCAAACTCAGGTGTTTTGTTACTCAGAAAATCCTCAATCTCAGCTTGGAATGTAGAATCTTGTTGGATTGCTGCTTCAGGTTGCTCTACGGCATCTGCCCTCGCTCCAATACTTGAGTCCATCACATTGTTACTATTGTGGAAGGCAATTCTACTATCCGAGTATGTTATAGCATCTAAAGTATTCTCCAAACCAATATCCACCTTAGGATTGTCAAATTTCGAGTAATTCTGATCAAATACTGTGGCAGAACCTGAGATCTGTTGATGTGGACTTGGCAAGAATTGCCGCAAAAGCGTATTATTAGAACTTTCTGCCATAGATTGGAGAAGAATCTTTTCTTGCAAAGGATGCAAGTTTGGCCACAGTGAAGGGTTGTTGTAGAAAGAAAATGGGTTTTGAAGGGTTTGAAGTTGCATATGTAGCTGTAGCCTTTCAAGAGCGGAGTTGCTTAAAGCCATGGATGATGAATTAGTGCATTCTTCTACCTTGTTCGAATCTTCAGAACTCGTGGATGAGAGACGATTGATTTGAGCTTGTTTGCGTCTTCCAAATAGTTTCTTCTTCAATCTTGTGTTCCAATAGTTCTTAATATCATTATCTGTTCTTCCTGGTAATTGAGCTGCAATTATAGACCACCTAGAAAGGTAGGTAGAAAAATAAAATTGATGAGTATCACATGCCTTTTCCAAGAAGGTGAAAACAAGTAGTAAGAAACACAAGAACTAAGATAAAAGAATTATGGACAAAGAAAAAAGGACAAGAAGTTCTTGTTGAATTCTATAGAAGAGAGAGAACTAATATTTTGGGTTTCGCCTTAATTGGCATGCGTGCAGATAATTGCAGGTGAGGTTATGGGTTCGACCCCAAGACTCTATGTCCTAACATATGAAAGAAGAGAGAGTACAATAAACTTGATTTAACAGTACTCGAGTTATTTACACGGTCAAGATATTGAAAGTACAATTTTCACTTCGAACCTAATTGATCAAAAAGAACAAAGAGAGAGAAGGATACCTGCTGCCAATACTTATATAGAGGCTGCAGATGATGTTGTCTTCTTCTTCAGAGAATCCACCATGTTTGATGTTGGGTCTCAAGTAGTTCAACCATCTAAGTCTGCAACTTTTTCCACATCTCTTAAGCCCTAAATATTTAAAATCAAACCCATAAAAGGGGTTAGACAAATAATTATTTTCATTCTTGAAAGAACTAATATATATATAGAAAAAAAAAATTAAATGGGTTAATTAATATACCAATTTTTTGAGGAAGTGCAATCCAGTTGCCTCCAGTACCATATTGTTCAATATAAGCCTTAAGCTTCGCATCTTCTTCAGGTGACCATGGTCCTTTCTTGACATTAGCCTTATCACAACAAGGAGCTCTACCCATCTTTCTCGAGCAAGAAACTGAGTCTTGGAAAGCTGTCTGAAGACTGTTGGGAAACTTGAAGAAGGATGACCTAAAATTTATAGGTCGAAATTGAGTGGGTGATGTGATGCTTATAAGGACAAAAAAGTCTTACCCCTCACCTTCTCCTTCTCAAAACCCATAATTTTTCTTCTCTAGGGTTTTTTTTTTTTTTTTTTCCTGCTAAGTTTGTCTCTCTCTTCCTTTTTGGATTAGTTTGATATTCCATATTTTAATTATATAAATGCAACAGGACAAAACTACATTGCAAAATTTTCTTCTTCTTTAGTATATTTTAAATTAGACTGCTTTTTCCAGGTAAGAGATTATACTTTACTTAGTTTATTTCAACACTGTATAATAGAGGTAATTAAGAATTAGAAGAAACCTCCATCCTTTTAGTTTGTCTCCAGTATCTTTGAAATGTTCCATTATTAATCTATATATACTATGTATTTAAATCTTATTTACACTGAGTGTATAAAGTAATTCAATGATATTAGGAAAAAAAAAGTATCTATGTCTTTTTATAATAAAAAAAGACAAAAGAGTCATATTAGTTAAAATATTTCATTACTCATTAGTTTGATATATGAGATAAATCTATATACTTAGAATACGTTTAGTAGATTGTAATACAATATAATATAATATAATTAAATATATTTTTATTATAAATATTATACTAAAACTATATTTAATTATTTTATATTATATTACATTATAGCCTACTAAAGGTACCCTTCTTATAAACAATAATTTTCCCATCATCATCATACTGCTTCTGATAGACCACAGATTTTTTGTAATTAGAGAATTTGATATTATATACCAATATGTTGCCACGATATCCGGTTGAATATTAATAAAGAGATTGACTGTTACATAATGTAGTTAAAAAAAAAAATCATGAAAAGTGAACGTTAAAATTTAAATATCACCTTTAATAATTCATCTTAATACTAAAAAATTTAATTGACTTCTTCATGTTTATCTTGCCACAAACCTTTATTATTAATTTTTCTGGGAATGACAACCTATACCTTAGGAGCTGCAATCAAATGGTATATTAAGAGCATGTTGGGGGAAGTGTAATAAGAAGATGAAGCATGCTCAAGGAATTTCTCGTGATTGGCTATATACTATATACATACTAATATGCATCAAATATGAAGAAAATGAATATTTGGCAAAAAAAAAAAAAAAAGAATGTTTTCTAATGTTTTCTATTTAATAATATTTACAATTAATATAAATAATTTTTTTTGTAAATTCAATTGAGAATATGGATTAATTAGAAATCGCTTTGCATGTGAAGGCTTAAAAGTAAAGTTTTTTCAAGTTCATGTTGAATATGGCAATTGTGCTTATAGCAATCTTCAAATTACTTAATTATGCTTCATTAGTCTGAATTTGTTAATTAGGGACAGTGGCTTAGTTACCACATAAAAGGAAGGAAAAGAGAGAATGTATGCATGTGTCTTTTTTCCAACCAAAAAGAGCATTAAAACTTTAACACTATGCATGGCAACAAAATGGAAATGGCAGGGAAAGTTATTTTAAAGGGAGCGGAAGGGAAGGGAGGGGAGGTAAGAGAGAAAATTTTAACTTATTTTGTTTGCAAAACTAAAATTTGATTAATAAAAAGAATGGAAGAGAAATAATATTATTTTATTTGGATGAAAGGAAAGAAATGAGAATTATAATTGCTAAAAAACAAAAAAGTACGAAGGAAATAATAAAGAGAATAAGAATAATACAAATAAGTTTTTAATACAATAAAATCTACTAGCCATGTTAAATTTCTTAGCAAGAATGAGAAATTGATTTTTTATATAAATTTATATCTATTTTAAATGAGCACAAAATACAGTGTATATATATAGGGACGAGATCCCCAATTAGCTCCCTAGAACTATGCCTATATAATCTCATCATGACCTGTACACACCTAGGCAATCTTCTATATAAGGAAACACAATAATATTGATTATCAAGAATCACAAACAATCTCAATACTCCCCCTCAAGTTGGTGTATAGATATCACACATGCCCAACTTGACTAAGAATTTTGAAAACACCCGATTGGATACTCCTTTGGTAAGGATATCAGCTAACTGATCTTCTGATTGAATCTTTGGTAGTTCCACAGTCTTTTCATCCAGTTTCTCCTTAATGAAGAACCTATCCACCTCAACATGCTTTGTACGGTCATGTTGAACTGGATTCTGAGCTATATCGCATGCTGCTTTGTTATCACAATATAGTTGAATTGGCAACTTTGAAGAGTAGCCTAGGTCTTGTAAGAGGAATTTCAACCACAAAGCTTCACAAATTCCTAAAGCCATTCCTCTGTACTCAGCTTCTGCACTAGATCGTGCAACAACGTTTTGTTTCTTGCTTCTCCATGTGACTAAGTTCCCACCTACAAAGGTAAAGTATCCTGAAGTTGATCGCCTATCGTCAATAGCTCCAGCCCAATCAGCATCTGTGTACACCTCAATATTTTGTTTATTTGAGTTATTAGAGAATAGAATTCCCTTCCCTGGAGCAGATTTTAGATACCTCAGAATACGCATGACTGCACTCATGTGTTGCTCACTAGGATTATGCATGAACTGACTAATGATGCTTAAAGCATAGGCAAGATCGGGTCTTGTGTGAGCTAAGTACATTAATCTTCCAACAAGTCTCTGGTATCTCCCCCTGTCCACCGGTACCTGATTTGTCACAATACACAGTTTTAAACCTTCTTCTACTGGAGTGTCAGCTGGCTGGCAGGCTGTCATACCAGTTTCTTGTAATAGATCTAAGGCATACTTCCTTTGAGATAGGAAGATTCCTTGACTAGATCGAGATACTTCGATTCCTAAAAAATATTTTAAGGGGCCTAAGTCTTTCATTTCAAATTCCCTGGACAAGTATTCCTGTAAAGCTTTCATTTCTTTTGGATCATTGCCTGTGACGATCATGTCATCCATATATACAATGAGTGCAGTAATTTTCCTATGCTGCTTTTTGAAGAACAGTGTGTGGTCTGAATTACTTTGTCGGTAACCAAAGGTTGTCATGGATTTGGTAAATCGTCCGAACCAAGCTCTAGGCGACTGTTTTAATCCATATAGTGATTTCTTCAACCTACAGACCTTTTGATTTTGTCTTTCTGCTACCATGCATCCTGGTGGAAGATCCATGTAAACTTCTTCAGATAGTTCGCCATGTAGGAATGCATTCTTCACATCAAACTGTTGTAATGGCCAATCAAAATTTGCAGCTAAGGATAACAAGACCTGGACTGTGTTGATTTTAGCTACAGGTGCAAATGTCTCTGTGTAGTCAATGCCATAAGTTTGGGTGTATCCTTTGGCCACCAATCTTGCCTTAAAGCGTTCGATCGTACCATCAGCCTTGTATTTCACAGTAAAGATCCATCGACATCCAACTGGTTTTTTTTCTATGGGACAGTCCACGAGCTCCCAAGTTTGGTTTTTTTGCAAGGATGCCATCTCTTCATTCATCGCGGCTTTCCATCTTGGATCAGTTAAGGCTTCCTGCACATTGTTAGGTATAGATACAGTAGATAATTGATTGACAAAAGACTGATTTATTTTTGACAAACGATGTGTAGACATATAGTGGTTCATGGGATATCTTACTTTACTAGACAATTGAGGTTCATATGTGGGTTTTGGAATACCTCTGGTGAGACGTTGTGGTAACTGTCTCTTGGATGATTCAGGTTCTGTACACGGAATATCCTCAGACAACGATTGGTTTGGTGTATCAATTGGGAGAGACTCATACTCAAATTCTGATGTATCATGGCTTTCTACTTGCTTATTTCCACTTTGATCCCAATTTTGACTATTAAGTTCCAAATCCAGATTACCTACGTTCACCGTTTGTAAAGCACCATTTGTATCACTACGATCTGAATCACTTATTACATTTTGATCAGATACTTCAACCAGATCTTCCTCAAGGTTATATACAAGAGTCTGAATTTCCCCAAGAGACTCCCCCTGCAATTCAGACTCAGGGAAATACATAATATCTTCATGAAACACAGCATCCATAGTGATAAACATGCGTTGAGTAGGAGGATGATAACATCTGTATCCTTTTTTATGAGTAGCATATCCAACAAAGACACATTTCAAGGCTCGAGGCATTAACTTACTGCATTGGTGTTTAGGTAGATGAACATATGCCACACATCCGAAGACATGGGAGGTAGGTTTGGGAGAGTGGGAGCAACAACAGCTTCTGTAAGAGCTTGGAATGGTGTTTGGAAGTTGATAGAGCGGGATGGAACACGATTGATGAGATATGCTGCAGAGACAAGTGCTTCACCCCAATAGCATAATGGCATGTGGGCTTCAATTAATGAAGCTCTAACAACCTCTAACAAGTGTCTATTCTTACATTCTGCCACGTCGTTCTGTTGAGGTGTATTCGAACAACTGGTTTGATGAATTGAGCCATTAAATTCTAGAAATTGTTGAAGTTCAGAACAATGGTATTCTCCACCATTATCACTTCGTAACACCTGTATTCTGGTATTGTATTGTGTATGAATAGTGTTATAAAACTTCTGAAATAGTAAGTTAACCTCAGATTTTGATTTCATTAAGCACAACCAAGTCATCCTTGTACAATCATCTATAAAAGTAACAAACCAATGGGACCCTCCCAATGTAGGAACTTTGGATGGTCCCCAAACGTCATAATGAACAACCATAAAAGGAACTGGACTTTTATTTAAAATCAAAGGAAATGAAGCACGATGGCTTTTTGCAAGTTCACACACATCACATTTGAAAATAGAGATATCCAAATTTGCAAATAAACTAGGAAACAATCTTTTTAAATAACCAAATGAGGCATGTCCCAGACAACGATGCCAAAGCCATATGTCAGTTGTCCTTTTTTGTGGATCAGCACTATTCACCGCTAAAGCCTGTTTTAATCTGCTGGAAGTTCTTGATTCCAAGTCCAGGTAATACAGTTTCCCTCTTTTAATACCATAACCAATCGTTTGCCGAGTCTGAATGTCCTTAAACACACAATAGTCAGGCCAAAAAATAACAACACAAGATAAGGTGGTAGTGATTTATGAGACTGACAGAAGATTATAGTCTAAAGAAGGAACGACTAAAACATAATCAAGATGTAATGTATTAGTAAGTTGTGATGACCCTTCCCCAATCACCGGGGTAGTATTACCATTGGCAGTGGAGACACAACTTTGTGAGGATGGATTAATGGTAGAGACTTATCGAACATCACATGTCATATGATCAGTAGCACCAGAGTCAATTATCCATGAACTATTCAAAACAGGTGTAGAAATGTTTAAAACCTTACCTCTAGTGTTTGCAGTGGTTGCCAATGCTGATGATGTAGAAGTGGCATCGTCGTCCTTTGTTTGAACAATTGCTGCAGTAGAAGGCCGTTTGGAATTCTGATGCCGTGTTGGATCCCACCAATCTAGATATCCAATAATTTCAAAGCAATGGCTTTTTGAATGGCCTGATTGATTGCAATGAGTGCATTTGTATGGAGGTTTGTCTGAACTGTTGGAATTCTTAGGATTGGTGGATTTGGGTCGGTCTTGTGACCTTTGGTTGGGTTGATTGTGAGAAATCATAGCGGAAGCTTCAGGTTTCTCAATGTCATCAGTCAAAGTAGTAGACCGTATAGCCTCACGACGGACTAAGGAATAACATTCTTCCAGACTTTGGAGTGGTTCATGACGTAAAATTTCTTGTCGAAGTTGATCAAAAACTTTATCCAACCCAGCAAGGAATATATGTACTCGAATACGCTCAATGGACTGCCGATATGCTGTAACATCATCAGGATCTTTCATGACCACTTTATCACGATGGTCAAGTTCTCGAAAGATTTCTGTTAACTCTCCATAATATATAGAGAGTGATTTGACACCTTGTTTGGCTGAGAAGGCCTTCTAATGCAAAGAATAAACATGCATCTCATCATTACCATCATAAAAGGCTTTGGAAAGAGTACTCCATATTTCACGGGCAGTGGGTATACTAAGATAGCGCTTCATGATGTCAGGAGACATGGACATCAGTAGCTAGCGTTTCACTTTCTGATTTTCAGCATACCATTTTTCATATCCTTTGTCAAATATGGCAGGTGGATCAGTTTTGCCCATGATATATGAGAGTTTTTCTCGTTCTGCAATATGCATCTCCATCAATTGGGACCACACATCAAAATTTGTTTCAGTAAGAAGGATACCTGCATTAAAGACAACCTCAGATTGAACAAGGACTGGAATAGTTTTGATTCCTGAGTTTTCATTTTGTTCACTCATCTTTCGTGTGTTTTGTGGTAGAGTTGAGGTTTGTGGTTTGGAACTTTGGAATTTGGATCGTTTGTTTGTTGTGTTTTGGTTTTGATTTGGTAGTCTTTGGTTATTTTTTTTTAATTTCTGAATATTGTCTTTGTCGTATGTGGTGAATTTGGATGAGTTTCTTTGGTAATTTGTGGGTTTTATGTTTTAGTTTGGGATGGATTTCTGGGCTTGGATTGTAAAGGTTTACAGAACCTTGTTTGGCTCTGATACCATCTTAGCAAGAATGAGAAATTGATTTTTTATATAAATATATATCTATTTTAAATGAGCACAAAATACAGTGTATATATATAGGGACGAGATCCCCAATTAGCTCCCTAGAACTATGCCTATATAATCTCATCATGACCTGTACACACCTAGGCAATCTTCTATATAAGGAAACACAATAATATTGATTATCAAGAATCGCAAACAATCTCAATAAAATTTTTAAAAATAATTTTTAAATAATAAAAAATTGAGATTATTATTAATAATTTTGAAATAGAATTAAATATATTAAAATGAATTCATTAAAAAAAATACAAGTTAATTGCATCCACATTAGAAGTGATTTTGGAAAAGCAATAGAAATCCTAACTAATATTATTGAAATATTCAAATATGAAAATTCATTTAAAATCCAACCAACAAAAATATATGTAGGGTAATATTAATGTAAATGATATATAATGATTTATTTGGAATACAGTTAAATTGATAAGAATAAAAATGTCTATACAAAAAAATTATAATATCCTACCAAGAGTTGAAATTTTTTAAACTCTAATTTTAGGTATAACTAATTTCAACTTATATAATAAGAATGGGGGTAAATTACTCCTTTGAAACAAATAGATGCCTAATAAGATAGTTATTAATTTCTCATTTATTCTCCTTCCTTCCTTTTAAATTCACCTTTACCCATACATAGTGTAACTTAATATTAAGGTTATTAAAGATAAATAAAAAAAAATGTATAATCAACAACCAATTATACATTTAAAGGTATAAGAAATTAGAAGTCTAATATTCAAATCTTCCAAATCACAAAAAAAAAAAAAAAATGTTAAAAATATTCTTTATATAGAATGTATGCGTATTTATTCCAGCCAAAAAGAGTAAAAGAGCTTTAAATTTATATTAAAAAATAACTAAAATAATGTTATTAAAGATAAAAGAATTAAGAACCTATAAATGAGCATTCAAATTGAGCAAAATAGTTACCATAGGTTCTTCTCCTCCTTTTTTTAACAAATCATGTTTTACGGCTAAAGATTAAAATTTCTAAAAGTTTTTGCTCAAATTTTCAATTATGACCAACCTTTTAATTTGTAGTCAAATTTTTTTTTTTTTTTTTTAACCAGAGATATTATTCATCTCACAGAATTACAATGCAGACAAAATTTTCCATTATCAAATAATAACTGTATCAAATATTACAAATATAAATTCAATACAGATGAAGACCGGAACAGAAACTATAGACCTCCTAAATTTCATGTTAGCTTTAATCTAACCACTGTATCAAAACCTTATTGGCCAATTGTAGTCAAACTTGAAATGACAAATACTAAAGTTAAAATGACAAATGTTAAACCCTTAAATTACTTGGGCCGGTGGCAATACCTGTCACACCAAGGGGAGTTAGAGGAAGGGGGACTCAATTTGAGCCCCAACCAACATTCAAAGGGTGCAGGGATCGAAATGAGTAGAGTATAGTTAGAGTATTATAATATTTTCTTTTAAATAATAAATTTCAAATTCTTCCATGTAACTATAGAATTTTTGATAACTTTTGCCTAATCAATTATCTAAATAATTATTAAATTATTTTTAAATATCTGTGTATATTTAAATATAGTATATAATTATTATGAATCAATACATATTATATTTAGATATATCATATATTAAAATATAAAATAAAAAATACTAAAAAGTTGAATAATTTAAAAGTTGTCAAATTTTTCAAATGCAACATATTACATATATCATAATTAATAAGTTCAATTATATAATACCTAACATTATGTATCTCATTTAAAGGAAAAATGTTGAAAATAGTTAAAAATAATATATCACAAGTCATTGAAAGCATATGATGAAATTTGTAAAAAAAAATTAATGTTTATCTATTAATAATTTAATAAAGATTTATATTATATGTAAAAAATTAAATAAGAAAATTCTTATACTTAAGATTCAACATCTTCATCATCGTTATCATTATAAATAACTGCATGACCATATGTAGTTAATGATATTGAACTATCTATGCATTAATAAAGTAAAGAAAATTCATTTTTAAAAGAAATGTTTGGTTAGTTTATTAACCTTAATTGACAACAAAATTAATAAAAAATTTTTAAATCACATCATTTTCGTCTAAAAGTTGTAAGAGATTTATTTATTCTCAGATAATAAAACTTAGTGTATTTCACACTAAAAAACATTATTATTTTTCTTATTATTATAATCTTTATTTATTTATATGTTTATATTTATTTTAAAATTCTAATAGGTCGTATACTATAATCTCATAAGTTAGCACAGTTAATTCTAACTCAAACATTATTTATGTTAACTTGTGTATTTATGCATATTTATATATAAGGCATAGGTATGAGTGCGTTCAGGTATAGGTATGATTAAAACTTGATAGTTCAGTAAAGTATGGGCATAGGTATGTGTATGGGTAAAGTAGTATTATTCGTATCCAACTCAAATTCAATATTATTTTTTCGAGTACGAGTTACTTGTCTTCACTATACTATCAACTCGAATATTGTCCGCTTTAACTGAGTAGGATTCAAATAAATATCCATGAGTAGAGTATAGAAATTTCGCTTGAGTCAGGCTTTAATTTGCGTTGTTCCGTGCTGCGATGTTTCTCTATCCCTTCTGGCTACTAACCACTGATTAACTTATTAATGTAAATATACTTCTTTTTTTTTTTTTTTAAAAAAAAAATTCTTTTATTTAAAAAAAAAAAAAAAACTTTGGCTAAAACAAATAATTCCTTTTAACAACAATAACTGCATGTCAATAAAAATTTGATACAATAAAGAACTAGCACTAAGAGCACTCGATGTATAGGACTCCTGTAACAAAATTTTTTAAACAATACCGTTATATATATTTAACAGTATTATTTACATGCTATCCGTTATAGATATTTAACAGTATTGTTTACATGCTACTAATATATTGGCATTTGAGAATACTATCAACAAGTTATAGATACACACCTTCTCTTAATTATTATGTTAGAATTATTATACATTACTAACTTAGTGTCTTATTATGGCGTATATGATGCGGATTGAACATCTTTTTTCTTAGAACTAATTTTTGAAAATAAAATCTATCCAAACTCATTTGACATGGTATCAGAGCCTTAATTAAGTCCATGTTATACACTTATGCGCTCTTATATCTGCTATGTAAATTGCCTATTGCCAAATTCTAAATTCCATATATGCTTCTTGACACAAGTTCAGTATTTAATCGTACCATATGCTAGTCGAGCCTAGTACTTATGAAGGAGCAGTATTAGAATTATCATATATTGCTAACTTAGTGGCTTGTTATATTGTATATAATATAGATTGAACATCCTCTTCCTTGGAACTAGATTTTGGGAGTGAGTTCCATCAAATCTATTTGACAAAATTTAACAATAATGCTAAATTATTATTGCTAAATCCAATATTATTATCTTAGTGTTTTCACCGTATAGTTTTAGAAGATTATTTAAATATTATTTAACACTTAATATAAAAGTAAAATAATCCCAACCTTTCATTCTATCTAATTATTATCTCTCAATACCTTCCCTTAAATATGCTTATGTGAAATTTTTATAGGAATTCTCTTATATTCATCCCAACATAATAGGTCATGTTAATATAATCTCCATTCTTAAATGTAAAATAAACTATTGATATTTATCTTTAAATTATAACTACCTACTCTCAAAATTTTTAATTTTTAATTTTCAAATACATGTCAACTATATATATTTTGTATTTAACATCAACTATATATATTTTGTATTTAACAGTAGAGATTATATTAATATGTCAAATGATATTGGGATTAATATGAGAAGATCTTAATATATGTCGATGTTTGGTAATTCGAGAGTCATATACCTTTTCAAGTACAATTGATTAAATTAATTTAATTTCAATGGTGTATTAATGTATAAACCATATTCATTGAAATGACCATTAATTATGAACATTCTTTTTTTCTTTTATCATTCCATTGTGAATATTCTTGTGAAACCATAATCTTTTCTATTATTTTCCATTGTTGTCAACAATATATGGCACTGGATATTATAAAAAAGATCAATTTGGTCTAACATCTATGTTGACATAATCAACCATCATTTTCATTTATGTTCTACAAGAAATTTCTCTAGCGATTTAGGACAAAACACATGTCAGGGTATAAAATTTGATTTTCATTTTTATTTGATAATAGTCTATTAAAGAATGAATATTAATAAATTTACTTTAAATGATGATTCAATACTTATCTCCAACCCATAGCAAAAACTAAAATAATCAAAACAATTAAATAGAAAAACTGAGATAATATTTTCTAAACTGTAATGAATTGTAATGTAATATAATATAATCAAATGTATTTTTATATTAAAATTATAATTAATTACATTATATATTATAATGATAATAATCAAAATAAATAAAACAGAAACACCAAAAAATAAAAGGTAAAAAGTAAATGTCCAGCCCAAAATTGTCCTTACATAACGTTTTAAGACTCAATCTTTGACCTAAAACAATTAAGCTAAGTCATATAAACCGTTTTCATTTCTTATTCGTAGTTGATATGGGATCATTGACATGCTAGCTTAACTCATGATTTTCAGCTGGCACCTCTTCTCTTTAGCTGGGGTGCTACAAAAATATTTTTTGGGTTCAAGGGAAAGGGGAATTATAATAACAATATATATTGCCATATTAATTGTTTTATTATTCCCAACCTTTTCTATGGCAAATATGATATGAGCTTTAGGTTGATCAACAAAGCAATGATTTTAATGATCACAACTAGACCAGTTTCTCTTTAATAAAAACTCATATTATCTAATTTATTATTGAGCCCTATAGCTAAATGTGACGAGTTGGCTAGAGTATATAATAAAGAATTAAAGGAGTTGCAATATTTTAACATTAGAGGAAGAAAACCAAAAGGAAAATGCATAGAAAATTCAAAACTTTTTTAAGAAGTACCTTTCGTTGACCTTGGTTTTCTAATTTAATATTTTTCCTACGGATTTTATTAATGCATCAGAAGAAAAAGAAGGCCAAAGAACCAAAACCCATGTAGAAATAACAAAAGGAAACTATCAAATTCAAAAAGCACTCACTCCCACAATAATTAAATATTACTAATTAATGTATAATATTAATTATAATGTTAATCACCAAATGGACTCAGATCTTTAGGACAAAGAAAAACATCCTTCTGCTTGTCTTTCTCTCAACCTTAGAATCTATATATAATTCATTTACATCACAGATAAGACCAACCTTAATTAAGACTCTTCTTAGTGAGAGCTGGTGAATGGGTGGTCCTATGAAGGTAGAGAGGATAAGCCTTGGATCACTAGTGGCTAATTAATACAATAATAAGAATGAATGATTGGTGCTAAGTGCTTTGTTCTAATCAAGATTTCTAAAGTTAATTAACCTTTTAGACCAGCAACTTCAAACTTAGGGATTGTTAGTTCAACTTTTTTAATTATTGAGGCTCTAAACCTACCATTTACTTCCTCTTAATTTCTCTCCTAATTTCAATTTCTAACATAAAAATTATTTAGAAAATAAATTTCACTCTAATTAAAATTCAATGGGCAACTATAATTAATGAGCTTGCTTTGACTTAATAGTACCCGAATGTTCTTGAAACTGTAATGTTACGGCATCAAATTTGGATCAGAATTTAATTAATGAAATATTAATAACTATAGACTAGTTTGAAATTATTAAAATAAGGATAATTCTAAATGGTATTATTACATTTGACAATGTATTCAAAGGTAGTTATGATTTATTTATTTATTTTTTTACATAATTTGCATCACGCAGCATTATCTTTAAGATAAAAATCCTTAATTATCATGTACTCTCTCTATTTAAAAATATCTGTCATTTAAAATTTCTTAAAGTTTCAGCACGCTGATTAAAAACTTGTTATAATTTTAAAGTGAAAAGATGAAAATATCATTTCTTGATTTTGATATAGAGAACTAAAAATAAATAATGCAAATATTTAGATGTCATTTGGTGGATTTTAATGATAGGTTTTACAAAATCAATGGATTGTAATTTTAGTTTTTTGTTTGATTTGAAAAATTAATCTATATTTAATAGATTTGTTAAAATCCATCATATTCCAAATTCTTCATTTTTAAGAGTTTTGAAAACTCACATAAGAGATAAATTTTAGCCAAATTTATCATTTTGAGCAAATGATGGATTCTACTAAAAAAATTTATATTTCAAAATTATTAATACCAACATTTTAATATTTCAAAACTGACATTTACTCTAAAATTAAAATTATATTTGTTTGTAAGAATGTGGAGGGTAGATTTGGAATTTACTCCTAAAATACATAGAATTATAATTATTTGTCCAAATATAAGACTTATGGATTTCAATTTTAAACCACAAGATTTTATTCTTGTAATCAAGCATAACATATATCAAAACTCTATGATTTCACTTTTTTATGCTATGCATTTGAACAAATTCATATATCTAAAATTCATCGTGCCGAATGAGACATTCTTAAAAAAATAAAGAGAGACTATAATTGAAAAAAATAATACTCTTTTCGTCCCATTTTATTTGGGATATTTTTTTTACAAAGTTTAAAAATGTATTAAATAGTATATTATTTTTCCTTTTATGCTATTTTTTCTTTCATGCTCTCTATTAAATAAAATTAAATTTTATTTTCTTGAAACTTTATTGGAAAAAGTTGAATTAACATTTAAAAACAAAATATGTATAAAGAGTAAAAAAAAAAGTGCTAAAAATAGAAATAGAATATACTTTTTGGAATATCCCAAAAAGAGAAATATCCCAAATAAAATGGCACAGAAAGAGTAAATACTTTTTTGAAAAAAAAAAAATCTAAAATGTTGAAACGGAAGAGAGTATTAAAATAAGTTACAATTGTTAACATTGTTGAATGGCTTTTTGTGACAATTTTTCTAAAAATCAACTATTTATATTTACACAACTTCTTCAAAATTCAAACTCTAATTTAATTTGATTTTATTATTTGGAGCCAATTGGTAGTGGTTTAATCTCTAATGACCAAAGTAAACTAATTTTGTAAAAACAGAAAATCAGCAACTCTTAGATATTAAAACACCCAACCGCATCATTTAAAAGCTTCATATGTTAGAGTTTTTTTTTTTTTTTTTTTTTTTTTTTTTAATTACTTGTAGGTTTTTGTTTCATTAGAATTGCAAATGAGCTGAGTCAAGTCGAGTTTTAGTTTACTCAAGCTCAATTTGGTTGTTTTTTCTGAGCTCAAACTTGAAAAATTGTGTTCAAACTTTCGAGCTCTAGCTTAAATCCATTTTGAAAATTGTGTTCAAACTAACATAAAAGCAAAAACATCTAATTAGTGAAAAAAAATTAATTATAAAATTGAACATTACATATTCTAAAAATATTTAAAGCATGTGCATTTTAGTCAAATTAAATTGCCAAAAAAAATTATAGAAGTTATTATTATTATTATTATTATTTAGTCTCTAAGATTTGCCAAAATTAATGACTTGATTTTTATAGTTTGAGAAATAAACTTTTTGGTCTCTAAGGTTTCATTCTATTATACTAAATAGTCCTTCCATTAATTTTCATTAAAAATTTGCGTAAAGTCTAAAATACTCTTTATTTACAATTAAATTTTCTATTTCATGCAATGTCTCACACTAAACCCATGAACCATAATTTTGTAAGTTACATTTTTGTTTTTAATTATAAACTTTCTAGTTCATTCATATACTACTTCATTACATTAACCCATACTCAATTATAAATCTTCTATTTCTTTCATACATTAATCCTAGAAAGAAAAGCGCTCATTCACACTGTCACAACCCAAAATAGATTATGTTCACAAATTTCTAGGTCTTGCTATTGGTGTAAATTATCAAAATTTACATAGGTTTGTTGATGCAACCAACCATATCAGACTCCGAACCCCCCCACTCTATACCCGATCCAGATTATGCAGCTTGGTTTCATAAGGACCAAATACTCATGTCCTAGCTCTTGTCTTCTTTATCTGAAGAGGTTTACCCATATGTCATTAGTCTTACATCAGTTTCAACATATCTTCAAAAGGCTAAAGCTTTAGCCGATGAGCTTGAAACTGCAGGATGTACCATGTCCACAGCCAAGTTTAATGCGATTATCTATTGCAATATTGGAAGTGAATATCATGCCATCATCACAACTCTCAATTTGCAACCTAAACCAGTTAATTTCCAGGAGTTATATAGTCAACTGGTCACTCACAAAATCTTGATTAAAAGTATGTCTGACAATGTAATGGCTAATCTAGCCTATAGGCCGAATCAGACCACTAAGCCATCTTTTCATCATTCATCAAATTTTCAAGAGTTTCACCCATCAAATAGAAGAAACAAAGGGCCCTATCAAATCTGTGGTTATTGAAATGATACTGCTGTCCGTTGCTGTCATCGTTATGCACCACACCAACAACAACAATAATTGCCTCCATAAGCAAAGCTTCGTATGGATAGCCCAGTACTTACCGAGGCCACTATCCAACAACTTTTTACACTCCCTTCATGGCCAAATCTATTGCTGGATGGAATCCTTATATAGGCGCCAATCATCACATGACTCCTGGCTCCTATATTCTCTACAATACTGCAAAATATGATCTTTTGGATCAAGTAAAGGTTAGAAACATACAAGGGTTATTAATCACCAATAAAGGTCAGTCCTCCATTCTTTCAAATCAACCAAAATGATCTTTAACATTAAATAATGTTCTCTATGTTCCAAGAATTATTAAACCACTTTTATCTGTTCATAAATTTACTAAAGATAACTCTTGTTTCATGGAATTTTAGCCTTATCATTTCTTTATCAAGGATCAGAAGAGTTGGGCAATCCTATTGCAAGACCATAGCACTGACGATGAATTAAATTTCTTACCAACCAAGCAGAAGCAGGCATTATTGGCTGAGACTACAACTTTTGAAAATTGCATGCCAGTGGTTACTCGCATTAAAAAATAGTTTTAAAAATTTTAGCTGAAAATAATTTACATTGTTCTTCAAAATCAAATTAGTTTGTTCTGCTTGTAAGTTAGGAAAGTTTTCTAGGATTCCTTTAGCATTAGCGAAGCATCATAGCTCCAAACCATTTGAAATAATTCACTATGATGTTTGGGGACCATCCTCTATTTTATCAAATTTGGGTTTTCGTTATTTCGGCTTGTTTGGTGATGACTTTACTCGTTTCACTTGGATTTATTTTCTTAAAAATAAGAGTGATGTTTATGCTTAATTTCTCCAATTTGAAGCAATGGTAAGAAGACAATTTAATTCATCAATTGTGGCTTTTCATTCAGACTAGGAGGAGAATACCAAAAATTAAATGCATATTTCAAAACTCATAGGATAGTTCATCGTATAGCTTGTCCTTACACGCATGAACAAAATGGTCTTTTTGAAAGGAAAATTCAACATGATTATTAGCAAATGCTCATGTTCCATTTAAATATTGGCATTATGCTTTTCAAACTGGTGTTAGTCTTATCAATTATATGCCGACTCCTATTCTGAAAAATAAAAGTCCTTTTCGTGCTCTTTTCAACAAAATTCCAAAATATGATGAACTAAAATTTTTTGGTTGTGCTATTTACCCATTACTTCATCCTTATAATAGACACAAATTTTCTTTTTAAAGCAAAAAGTGTGTTTATTTGGAACCATTTCCAAGTCATTGTGGTCACATCTGTCTTGATTTTGGAGAGGACAAAATTTATATTACAAGATATATGTTCTTTGAAGAAACTATTTTTCCTTTTATGCAAGGGAACATGTCTAGCATGCTAAAGGATGCTTCAAATTCGAGCACTTCTCCTTGGTTGATAATTTCTTATCCATCTTAAGGGCTTCATTTGCAATCAGGTACTATCCCTAACGCATTTGTTCCATCTCCCATAATTTTTCCTCCTCACTTATCAGTTGTGTCGATAACATAGTACCTCATACCACTTATATGAACCCAACTATCTTCTCCCATACCATACATGCCTATTTAATAAGCTCCTGCATTGCCTAATATGACCCTAACCGCACCTCAATCAACCAACCTCTAATATGACCCTCAAACATCGCCAACTATTACCATTAGACAATAACTAATTTCTAACATTTCACCTACAAAATCTACCATTAATTCAATTCCTTCTACCTTTTTACCATGTCTAAAATTGATTGTGGATTTCTCTTCTTATGCCAATCTCACAACAACACCACCACAACCCCCCTCCACCATTTAAACAAATTAAAGCTTGTTCCTATACCATAGAGCATCACCATAGTACACTACATAGAAAGCATACCCACCTTGCTGTCACTAAACCAAACTACCTTACCTATGAACCTTCCACTTTTCACTAGGCTAATAAACATAAAGAATGGAGATAGGCCATATCTAAGGAGAGATTAATGCTTTATTAACCAATTCTACCTCGACCTTAGTTCCAAAGCCACCAAATGTAAATGTTGTAGGAAATAAATGGATGTATAGAGTCAAAAGGAATAAGGATGGTAGTGTGGAGCATTATAAGGCACATCTAGTAGCCAAGGGTTACACTCAACAATCAGGTTTAGATTACAAAGAGACATTTAGTTCAGTTGTCAAAGCAACATCAATTAGAACCATTCTTACTCTTGTTCCTATAAAAGGAAGGGATATTTGTCAACTTGATTTATCCAATGCCTTTCTCCATCGTAATCTTGAGGAAACAATTTCTATAAACCAACCACAAGGATTTGTAGATGTAGCAAATCCAAATTTTGTTTATAAACTCAATATAGACTCTTATATGGTTTAAAGCAAACGCCTAGGGCCTGGTTTAAATGGTTGAGTAAGTTTCTCTTACAATTAGGATTTTATGCCTCATTTGCTGATACTTCTCTTTTTATTTGCAAGGATGATACTAATATAACAATTGTGTTAGTTTATATTGATGACCTTATTGTCACAGATTCTTGCTCTACTAAGTTAAAGAGCTTGTCTTCATCTCTGCAAAGAGAATTTCCCATTTGTGATTTAGGTGACCTGTATTATTTTTTTTGGCTTGGAGGTTGATATACATAAGGATGGGCTTTGACTTTCACAATGCTAGTAGATCAATGACCTACTTAAAAGGTATGGAATTGGCAAATTCAAAAGCTTGCTTAACTCCAATGGCCACAAAACCTCAACTCTCAAAGTCTAGTGGTGATATCTTGCAAAATGGAGATGATTACCTCATGGGAGCTCTTCAATATGCTACAATTACAAGACCTGATATAGCCTTTATGGTAAATAAGCTATGTCAATATATGCATTAACCAATGAATATTCATCTCCTATCCTTGAAGAGACTACTGCGTTACTTAAAGGGCACTTCGTCTATGGCTTTGGAGTTTCGGTCAACATCTTCTCGTACTTTGCATTATTTTTCAAATGCTGATTGGCGACGTGATCAGGATGAATAGCAATCGATCAATGGTTATGCTATCTTCTTAGGTGATTCGTTAGTATCATGGATGGCTAGAAAGCAACCGAGGACTGCTTGATCCTCAACTGAAAGTGAGTACAAAGCTATAGCTAATGCTACAGCTGAAATTCTTTGGCTTAAATCCTTACTCACTAAACTAGGTGCTTTTCCTTCTCCTACAATTTTATGTTGCAATAAAACAAATTGAATTGGATTATCATTTTGTTAGAGAGCAAGCGGCTAATGGAACTCTCAAGTTTCATTTTCTCTCAAGTGATGAGCAGCTAGTTGATTTGTTTACCAAGCCCTTGTCCATTCACCATTTCTAGCATTTAATGCCTAAAATTTCCCTTGTGAATGGTCATGAGCTTGATGAGGGGTGTCAAGGATGAGTGCCACATGCCTCATGATAAATTCAGTTTTGTATCTGTGTAATTTGCTAATCATATGTACAACTATAGTGGTTGAAGTTGAGTTGTATTAGGTCTCCTTAAGTCCTCTTGTAGTGTAGTATATACGTTGTATTATGTTTGTAAACTTGGAATCAATGAAATACAACATAAGCAATTCATCTAATTCTATAGTGGGTATAGTTGGACTTGGTAAGACTAGAGCTTCATTTCCTTCTCAGTTTTCCTCTACTTTTAGCTTCCATAGAAAATTTGCCATTTGCTTAGCCTTTATATCTGCAGTAAATAAATTCATATTCTTTTGTGATGGGTCATATAATTTCCTCGCCAATATTCAATTCACATCTCAATCATTAAACTATGCACCACTTTTTATAAACCCAGTAATCAAAATCAATGACAAAACTTATATCCTATTAAACCCAGTAATCATTAATGGCTAAGGAAATGGTGAACCATAAGAATGAACTAGTATGCTTATACAATATTGGCCGTGCACATGCCACCATTAGTGTCTAGAATTAGCTCAAACCAATACCCCAGTCTGTCAAAAGCACCATGCTTACATGAAGCCTTGAGACCAATTTACATTGAGCCATTAATTTTTTTCCCATTCTTTTTGACTTTTGATGTTTTCAGTCTTCAAAATCTTCTTTTTTCTCCATTGTAGCCATTGATAATGATTCTAATGAGTTGAAATTCTTGGTTTACCATGGAAACCACCACCTTTCACCACCTTGCAATCGGTCTAAGTGAGTTTCCTTTAATGAGTTGCTCTAAAGGTAAACAAGGATGTCGACTCAACTTTTCCATTAAAATGAAAATGAAAGGAAATTTTTTTTTTTCATTATCTATTGTTGATTTTAGAATTTGGTGATAAAGTTGTTTGATTTGGTAAATTTGGATTACTTGTCATTTATATGATTCTTTTATTCTTGTTCTTCATTTTGTTAGTAATTAGATTTTAAATTGGTATTGAAGATGATGGAGGGAGGGTATTTTAGGTATTATAAAATTATTTTCTTCTTTTTTAACTTATTTTTTCAATTTTTTGACCAACAATAGAAAAAACTGAACAAAATGTCTATTTAATATAATGGAATGAAACCTCAGATACTAAAAAACTCATTTCTCAAACTCAGGGACTAAGTCATTAATTTAGACAAATCTCGGGAGCTAGATAGTATTTTACACTTATTATTATTATGTAACATGAACTCTTTTTTCTTTTTTTGAAAACTAGGCTTCTCAACTATTTGATAAAATTATAAGACATAATATTTGTGAAACTAATTGTATACATATATCATTATTAATTACATAATTATAAAACATAAATCATAAACGTATATATTAATACATTATAAACAAGCCTATAAAGGAGATTATTCGCGAGCATTTTAATTGAGTTATTTAAGAGTCTAATTGAGTCAAGTTTAGTTTTACTCAAACTCGACTCGTTTATTAATCGAGCCTTAAATTAAGACTCAAATTTGGCTCATTTATAAAATGAATTAAATGTGAAAAATTTTTTATAGAGCTAAACACCAAGCCGCTCATAAATGATTTGCCTTATTTGCAGCCCTAGTTTCCCTTAGTCTTATTAATTATCTTTTATTAAAAATATTATAATAATTAAGGGAATTAATTATAATTTTACTAGCTAATTAATTGTAAGATAATAGAGTATCATATATGTGTGAACATTCAAATTTTTACCTCTAGGCAACTAGCACTTGATTACAAACTTGTAAAACCAAAATGAACTTAAATCGGATCTGAAATGGGTGAAAACTAAAGTAAAAATGGCATGTGGACCCACAGGGACCACACAAACCTTGTGCGAAACTGCAAAGGCCTTGTGTAGAACCACACAAGTCCTGTGCAGTTGCACTTGGCTGTTGTATGGTCGCATGCATTCTGTGCAATCCAGAAGCCTCCGTGTGCAGTTCCTGAAGCCTCATGTGCGGTTTTGTGCCTTAGGAAGTGAATCCCACATTGAAAGTTCACTATTTTTGCTCCTAGCTCTCTCCCTATAAAAGAAACACCCCCTACCTCATTTCCACACTCAAAATTGCTTAATCAAACTAATTGATTCAAAGCAATCAATATTTTTAAAGTTTGGTCTGAAAGGAATGAACTTTTTAGTTTAAAATTTTATTTTATTTTATTTTATTTGGGTGGTCGTTTCGAGGTAGCTCTCCTCAAATTAGTCAAAGGAGGTCCCAATAACACCGTTCGAGTCGCCGTTTGAATTTTGTCATTCTGCCGATCTAAAAAGGTGGAATTGCGATCCGATCATCCATTTCATCCATTTTGTTTTAATTTTTCTTTGGCTTTATATTTGCTTTGTTTATTTTGTTATTTTTTTCCTTAGGGTTGCTTAGATTGTTCTTTTCGTTTATTATTTTTTTGCTTTGCATGTTTTATCATTTTCTTTCATTACTTTGAGGCATGTTGATTAAAATCTGATTTAATTAACTTGATAAATAATTTGAATTGGTGTATCTACTTGTTAATTAAAACCTAACCTAATTAACAACTTGATAATCAATCTAATTTAATTAATCAACTCACTTTTCAATCAATGAACTGAAACATGATAACATAGCTAGGCTAAACTAACCCTTTCACAAGAAGAGCGAACTATATGAATTTTGATTCCCATTCAAGGGATACGTAGGCTTGCTTGTTTAAAGCATCAATTCCAATTTAAATAAGAAATAATCCTTCTCTTATATATTCTTTTTATGAATTAGTTCTTTTCTTTGTGATATTTGCTCTTAATTTGTTTTTTCTTTGTTATGATGTTGGTTTTGTTTCCTTTTTTTTTTTTTATTTGTTGCTTTGGAATTATTTTAGGCAATGTGTGACTTTCCTAAAATCCATAAGGGCTAGAGAAAGTATCCCCTATTTTAGTTTTAAATTGTAAAGTTAATTCCTTTACTTTATTGCTTTACTTTTTCACTTTGAATGAATATTTATCTATTTGTTTATTCATGCATTATATAATTACTTATGCATTATGCAAACTATTCATGAAATTTATTTTAAGTCATTTTATATTAAATTTTCCAAACTAATTTTTTCAAAATAAACTAAAAACCTAATCCCCGAATCCTCTTTGGTTTCGAGACTAGTGATCTTTTCTTTTTGGATATTAATTAGAGTCAATTTGGATTTTTTCCCTTAATTTTTCCTAAATAAAATAAAATTAAGGTAGCAACTCTTTTTCAAAATCAACTTATCTAAACCCGAGGGTTCCATCGTGAGTTTAAACCCAAATGAGCATTTCGATTCCCTTTAACGGATCAGACCGATGCTCGGGCGAGGCCTCACAGCTGGCTACTCCATTAGGGACCACCTTCTTTTTAACAAAAGAAATATGAGGACTACTAATTGATTTAAATCAAAGTTTGGCACTTTTAATATAGAAATGACTTTGATGCATCGTTTGCATTGGCTTCTTGCCTTCCAACCTATATTTCCTAGGAAAACAATGGATAAAAAGTAACATTGAGTGGGTAACCCTTCTTAGGTCTACTCTACTAGGGACCACCTTATCCTTGACTCGCATGTTGTTAGGTATATCACTGCTCTAGTATGATGGGTACCCAAACAAAGCCATCCTTTCCCTTTTCATGTAATGAACCTAGATCTTGACCTTCGGTTTTATGTACCATAATAAAAACTTTTGTATCTTTGTATTCTCATGAAATGTTTTTCCATGCATATCATGCATTCATACTGTACAACAATACATGCCTTCATTTTAAATATAGGTCATACCTTGAATTGAAGAAGGGTCACATACTCACTTTTCACTTTTATCCAAACACCTTCACTTTTAAACCTTAAACACTCTCATATCTATCCTAATCACCTTTGCCCCCATAAATGTTAAACCATCACCCTAAACGTTACTCGACAAACCTTAAGCCATCACCCTAAACCTTACCCTAATCTATCTTACTTCTGCTTTCACTAATGCTTTGAGTTTCCAATGACAACTTATCATCGATGAAGTGAGAGGAATGATGAACCAAGTTAAGTCCATCAATGTTGCACCTACCATTGATATGACTCATAATTATACATCCTCAATCTCAAATGCTAATGCCATTCTAGCCTCAGCCATGCCATCAGTCTTAGATACTAACTTGCCTCTTCTTTGAATCCTTTTCAAAGTAAGGAAAACCCCACCTCTTTTGCTATCAAAACACCTTTGAAGCTCAACATCGATGCATTAGAGCAAACCCGTACAATGGAAAAAAGGTGCAAGAAAAGCAATACCTCCACTCCCTTTACCTCTACTGAATCGAAGGATATGGACACCTACACTCCCTTTATTGATATCAAGCAGGAGAGTATAGAGGTAGCTACCATAACTAGCAGACGACCCTTGAAATCTCAATGGAAGGCTTTCACAGATTTGGGAGTTCCATTAGTAGTAGTTTATAAGAAGGCTTTGGAGGCAAGAATGGTAAAACCCTTACAACTAAGAGTCCCTCCTAATCCCTTACCAAAGAACTATCACCCTAATGAGTATTGTGAATATCATCAAGCAGTGGGGCACCAAATCAATGCATGCAAAGCTTTGAAACATAGAATCTAGGATCTGATTGACAGCAGTGACATCATCCCCTCTAAAGCAAAATCCAAGACCTTAATTCAACCCTGAGTAGTATAATATAGAGGAGTTCAAGCCCAGCTAATCTAACTTTTCTGAGGTTGAATTCCAAATCTAATCTGAGTCTGAGCCCAAGTCTCAAAGTCTGAGTCTAAGTTTGAGTCAGAATCTATCATTTTATTTTTTTTTATTTTATTTTATTTTGTCGACCATGGCACTCCTCTTTTTATTATCTTATAATAAAGTTTCCTTTATAGTAATGCATCTATATTTTCTTTTTATTATTTATGCACTTTCTTATCTTTCTTGATTTAGTTTGACATGGATGAGCTTAAAAAGAAGAACAAGAACAAGAAGAATAAGAAGAAAGAGAAAAAAGAGAGAAAAAAAATAGAGAGAGAAAACAAAAAGAGAAAAAAAAAAGAAAACAAAAAGAAAATGAAGAAAAGAGGGGTAAAGATTAAATCCACCACAATTAGCATATATCAGAATTTAAGGTATCCTCATTCTCTCAAATTAACAATTGCTTCACCAACTCCTAATCAAAGAAGATCAAGAAGTTGAAGCACAAAGAGCAAGTAAATGTAATTACCTATTATATGTTGGGTAATCAAATGATACACCTCAACAAGGGGCGATAAGTTTAGAGAAGACTTTTATTAAACACAGAATTCAAAGGTCAAAGTCTCTCAACATGTAGAAAAATAGCAAATCATAGTGGAATATTTTCTCCCAAATTTCATTAATCCAAGTTTACTAAGTTGAAAATCCAAAAGGGCAACTTAGACAAAAGTTAAAGCTAAAAAAAAAAAAGAAAAAAAAGAGGGGGAGAGAGAGAGAGAGAGAGAGAGAGAAAGCTCATCCAAGTCATCTTCCCTCATGTCCAAAGTTGTCAAATCATATTCAATCAATTCATCTTATCTTATATCTCCAAAGTCATCCTTCCTTATTAAAGGCTCATTCTCTAAAGTTATGTTGTCTTTTATGCCCTTATCCTATAATGGGGGTTTGTCTTCCCAGAACGTCATCATCTGTTGTCAATCCATCTTGTTGCCTAGCTAAAAGAGTTAATACATATCTCCAGTCTATCACATTCTTCTCTTTCATTTAAGAACGTGATCTTTAAGTTGCCTTCTTCCACTAGCCCTTTAGCCATTCCTAAGAGCTCTTTGTTTCAACTAGTGCAGTCATTTACATCAAGTCAAACCAATTAAGTGTCACTTTAAGAGTCTCTTCAATCTCAAATAATAAGAAAAGCTTGACTTGCTCTTTTTCATGAATCATGCTACAAATGGCAAAATCATACAAACTCCCTGATTCTTTTCAGAAGTTTAAGCCTACTTTCAAACCATTCTCGAACTTTTTCATCCTAAGCCTCATTGGCAAATCATACTATCTTTTCAAAGCTCAAACACTGTACTACTTTCTTTGGCAAAATCTCATCATTGGTAGAACCAAAAATCCCAAGTCTCTCAAGACTTATCATTCTTAAATCTATTTCCTTAGCAAAACCATAAGTCGAGACATATCTCCCAAAGCCTATCATCCTTAAATTGATTAAGAAGGACTCAAACCAACCAAGGCCCATCTCATTCCTCTTTGGCAAACATCTCATGATCCTTGAAAGCTTAAGCCTCATAGGCAAAACATATAATCCTTGAGATCCTTAAAGCCTGCAAACCATTCTGATGTAACCATGTCAAAAGGCAAACCCTTATCAATGAGCCTATAGTATTATGGTGACCAAAACCTGTAGCACCATAGCTGAGCCAAAGCTAACTATCCAAAGCACCCTCGTATAAAACTATACTTAACACTTATAAGCCTTCACCATGAAGTCCAAAACCAAAAGCCTTCGTTATGAAATCTAAATCTAAAAGCCTTTACAAGAAGCCCAAATCTAGAAGCATTCATTATAAAGCCTAAACCAAAAAGCTTTCATCGAGAGGCACATGACCAAAAGCCTTCACCATTAAGCCCACTCCTAAAAGGCCTTCATTTATGAAGCCCATGATCTCCTTTAAAGGCAAAATCTAACAAAGCCTTCCAAATTGATTGCCTAGCCTGACCTTTTTCTCTAAGCCAAGATTAACCTCCCAAGTCTAGCATCCGAACTTGATCTCTCTGACATACTCTTAAGACAAAATCTGACTAAGCCTTTCGAATGAACTCACCAGAAGACCATAACTTGACTGAGCATTTAATATGATCTCCTACAAAGCCAAACAAGACTAAGCTTCCAAATGACCCTAGCCAAGGCTAAACCAGACCTAGCCTTACAAGATGATCTCCCCTAAAGCCAAACTAGAAGGCCATAACTGACCAAGCCAATTGCCAAACCTAATAAAAAACTTTTGAATGAAATTCTTTAGAGACAAGCCCAACAAATTGACCTTCGCTAAAACTTGACCTAGCCTTTTGACCTAATCATCTCTAAGGACTTGACCCCCTTGATCAAGCTTTCTAATTCAACCTTAAACTAAACCTTGTCCCAAGCCGAAACCACCTATGCCCACCCGACTTTTTCCAGCCATACCTAACTTAACTTCCCAAAGTTCTTTCTTCCTAGGCTGAATTGATAACTAGTGACCAAGCAACCTTATACTTGATATGATCCTAAGCTAGTTTTTCAATTAGATCCCAAATCAAAAGGCCATGCTTGACTAAGCCTTTCAAGCCGACTAGCTTGATCTCTTCCTCCTCAAAGGCTGAACTAATAGCCTTTGATTGACCCTTCAACTAGCCTCATACCTGGTCCAACCATCTCCAAACTAGTCTACCAAACAAAATAGCCAAACCACTTTATCATTCTAAAGTGGGGGCATTTCCCTCTCAAATATTTACCTTTCCAAAATTGGGGCATCTTTCTTATAAAAAAAAAAAAAAGCATAACAAAGTGACCCTTTACAGGTTCAAAGTATCCAATCATTACAAAATCATATGCATAAACTCTTGAATCAAGGCAGTTTATTAGGTCAAACTTCACAAAGAAAAAGAGGATCACCTCTTTGCTGATTCCTACCAGATAGGATCACTACTTCGCCAATTCCTACCAGATAGGGTCATTATCATTCCTACCATATAGGAACATTATTTTTTAGCTCCTACCATAAAGGACAACCTTAGGATCCATACCTTAAATCTAAATTAGGTATCTCTTTTAATCAGACCCATCCTATGATAGCCTTAGGATCTATACCTCAAATCTGAATTAGATATCTCTTTTGATCAGACCAATCCTAGGACAACCTTAGGATCCATACCTTAAATTTGAATTAGGTATCTCTTTTCATCATACCCATCTTAGGACAACCTTAGGATCCATACCTTAAATTTGAATTAGGTATTCCTTTTCATCATACTCATCCTAGGACAATCTTAGTATTCATACCTTAAATCTGAATTAAGTATCCCTTTTAATCAAACCCATCCTAGGTCAACCTTAGAATCTACACCTTAAATTTGAATTAAGTATCTCTTTTAAACATACTGTCCTAGGATAGCCTTAGGATCATTTCACCCATAAATGTTTAGTAACGATTACCTAGGAATTCCTGTGGTTCCTTTTTTCACCACTTTTATTCAAAATCCACCATTTTCACCCAAACATGTCTAGACTCTGACTTAAGCATCCATTTGGTTCATTATACCATCCCTTATCCTCAGGTTCACTATTATCATAATCGCCTTTTGTTCAAAGCCAATTCTAATGAGGGGACAGTTGTGAACCCTTAAATTTGCAACTCCAGACAATAGTACTCAATTACAAACTTGTAGAATCAAACTGAGCTTAAATCATATCTGAAACGAGTAAGAACGGACTAAAAAGTAACATGCGGATCCATAGGAACTGCATAGGGCGATCTGTGACCACACAGACCCTGTGCGGTTCTACACAGGCCTTGTGTAGAACAACACAACTTTTGTGCAGTTGTGTGTATTCTGTGTGGTCCTGAAGCCACCGTGTGCAGTTCCTAAAGCCTCTTGTGAGGTTTCATGCCTTGGAAAGCTAATCCCATATCGAAAGTTTGCTATTTTTGCTCCCAGCTCTCTCCCTATAAAAGCAACACCCCCTACCTCATTTCCACACTTAGAATTGCTTAATCAAACTAATTGATTTCAAAACAATCAATATTTTTAAAGATTAGTCTGAAAGGAATGAACTTTTTAGTTTAAAATTTAATTTAATTTAATTTAATTTTATTTTATTTGGGTGGTCTTTTCAAGGTAACTCTCCACAAATTAGTCCAAGGAGGTCCCAATAATGTCGTTCGAGTCACAGTTCAAAGGTTGTTATTCTGCCAAGCCGAAAAGGTGGAATTGCGATTCGGTCGTCCACTTCATCCACCCTACGTCCCCAAGCCTCATCCTCGTAAGGTATCTATTTTCTTTTTTATTATTATTTTCTTATTTGCTTGTTTGTTTTAATTTTTCTTTGGATTTATATTTGTTTTGTTTATTTCATTATTTTTTCCTTAGGATTGCTTACATAGTTCTTCTCATTTATTATTTCTGTACTTTGCATGTTTTATCATTTTCTTTCATTATTTTGAAGCATGTTGAATTAACTTGATAAATGATTTGAATTGATATATCTACTTGTTAATTAAAATCTGACCTAATTAACAACTTTTTAGTCAATCTGATTTAATCAATTAACCCACCTTTTAATCAATGAACTGAAACATGATAAAATGGCTAGGCTAAACTAACTCCTTCGTAAGAAAAGTGAACTACGTTGATTTTAATTTTCATTCAAAGGGATACGTAGGCTTGCTTGTTTAAAGCATCAAATCCAATTTAAATAAGAAATAATCCTTCTCTTATATATTCTTTTTATGAATTATTTATTTTCTTTGTGATATTTGCTCTTAGTTTGTTTTCTTTGTTATGATGTTGGTTTTGTTTCCTCTTTTTCTTTATTCGTTGCTTTGGAATTATTTTGGAAAATATGTGGCTTTTCTGGAATCCATAAGGGTTAGAGAAAATATCCCCTATTTGGGTTTTAAATTATAAAGTTAATTCCTTTACTTTATTGTTTTGAATGAATGTTTATCTATTTGTTTATTTATGCACTATATAATTGTTCATGCATTATGTAATCTATTCATGAAATTTATTTTAAGTCATTTTATATTAAATTTGCCAAACTAATTTTGTCAAAATAAACCGAAAACCTAGTCCCTAAATCCTTTTTGGTTTCGAGACTAGTGATATTTTCTTTTGGAATATTAATTGGAGGCAATTTGAATTTTTTCCCTTAATCTTTTTTTAAATAAAATAAAATTAAGATGGTGACTCTTTTTCAAAATCAACCTATCTGAATCCAAGAGTTCCATCGTGAGTTCAAACACAAATAAGTATTTTGATTCCCTTTAATGGATCGGACTAGTACTCGGGTGAGACCTCATAATATGATGCTTAAAAAATCAATGGGACCTTAATTCAGTAATATTTGAATTATTTATAGGGATGTGAAATTTCAAATTCAAGCTGAAATTGAAATTAAATTTTTCTAAAGAAAAATTACTAAAAGTAATGTTTATCAGTAATTGGTCATTCAATTGAAATATTTTAATAGAAGCAATTCATAATTTTGTTTATATCATAAAATTTTTTAAAGATAGAAATACTAAAATTTCAACTATTAACTTTTTGTATCACAAATCAGGTACTTAGTCACTATTTGATAAAACTCAAAAAATTAAATATTGAAAATTTAAGAATTAAATTTTAAGCGCTGAATAATAAATAATATAATTTTTAAATATTTTATGATAGAAATATAATTTTTAAATATTATTTATTTTATTTAGTGAAAATTTTAAATTAAAAATTTTAACTTATTATTTTAAGTTATTTTTAACTTAATTGAGACTTTTAGAATAAGTATTATCAAATAAATTAAAATAATTAAGTGATGAAAATTTTAATTTTACTAAAAATTTTAATTTTAAATATTAAATAGTATTACCAAATACCACTTAATTATCTAATGAAATAATGTTATAAATTATTAAAATTCACAAATGATTAGAGTGGTAATTTTTGGCCTCACTCGAACCCTCCCAAAAAATGAGAATTAAAACTAGATCCAAACTTGAATAAAATTTAAAATCATCCAATCTAATTCAACCGAATTACGGTTAACTAAATAAGTTAAATCATTTTTTTTACTTGAATGGGTCAAAGCTGACCCGATTCAAAATTGATCTAAACAGGTTAAAAAATAAAAAAGAATTAATATCAAATGTATTGTTAAATAAAATAAAATAAAATAATAATGTATATATATATTTATTGTCAATTTATTTTGAATCAATGTATTTTTAAATTTATTTTTTAAAATCAAGTTTTTTTTACATAATTAAATTATAAACATTTAATATAAAAATAAACATAAGTATTATTAATATAATTCTTGTAACAACAAAAATAAAATATTATTTATAAAATATCAAATTTATCTTATTTTGATTAATATAATTAAACAAATTATACTTGTAAAATTTATTTGACTATTTTTATTTTATAGCATTATCATCTCAAAATTTAAAATTTTTAAATTACATGCTTAAACAATAAAAAAAATTAATATTACAATATATTAAATTTATTGAGTTTGATTATTTTATTATTTTATTATTATACATATAAGCATTGAAAGATATTTATGTATTATGCTATACGATTTTATATGTTTAAAAAAATTATATATGTGATAATAGATTTTAAGTATTTTGTATTTATTTATTCAAATTGTGTATGTGATATTTTAAAATTGTAATATTTGTTTTGTATTATTAAATTTCAAAATATTATACATATAGATAATTTATTTTCATGAAAAATTTATTATGACCCAACTTAACCCGACCTGAAAATTTATTTTTAAAGTTATATAAAAAAAATTGATCTGAAACTGACATAAAATCCTTTCTAGTTATCAATATGATAATCCATCTAAAATTCAAACACAACACATAATGACTCGATTCGAATTCATCTAAAAAACGACATCCAAGATAACTCAACCCAAAAATAATTTGAATCCAAAATGATTCAACCCGATTCCACCCTGTTGCGACCTCTACAAATGATCAGCTTGACCATGGTTCACCTCATATAAAAAGAATTATTCGGTTGTAATATGAATGCAATCCTTGAAATAATTTAGGCATAGATGTATGTAAGATATAAATAATAGGTCTAATTTTTTTTTTTAAATATATATATATATATAAACACATAGAGATATAAAAGAAACACATATACACTTTAAAATTATCATATTTTTAAAAATCATGATATGGGAAGCTAAAGCCTCACCCACTAAATTTAAATTTGTTATGCGATTTCTGTAAGTGTACAGATCGTTTACAAGTAATAAAGTGATGAGTGAGTATCATTCTCACGAGAAAGGATTTGTCAAGTATCAATTTTAAGATTACTCTATTATTTAGAAAATCAATTATCAGATTTTATATTTTAAGTTAAAGTGAAATTCAAGTAAATAAATAATGATAAATATGAAAATAAGATTAAAGGTCTAGGATTTAGAATTCATCAATTAATCACATATGATTTCTTTACAATTTTTAGATGGATTATTTTTATTAGAATTAATGATTAGATTTCCCTAAATTATATAATATTCTCTCTCAAGATACAACATGTGTGTTCATATTAACCTTACGTCTACTCTCGTGATTATAAACAATTAACACAAACGCATTAAGTTTTATGGAAATCCTTTTAAAAATCATAAAAGAGTATTCTTATCTCTAAGCAATATATTCCCTAGGTCAATTATCCTAATGAACTAATATTGTGCTTCCATTCTCGCTACTTCACACAATATCTTAAATCATACAATTAATGGCCAGTTAATTACAAGCATTAAATTATAAGATAAAAAATTAATTCCAACAATCAAATCCAATCAATTAAATATAAATAATCATATGCAAATCAAAAGATTACATCTAAATCCTAGAAAATAAAATTAGTTATTCATAATTAAAAGAGAAAAAACAATTAAATTAACAATAAAAACAATAAACATAATAATAATTTATAATTAAATTCAAGAATAGAGTTTAGAGAGAACTTGTTTTGGGATACAATCTTTGATGAACTCAAGCTTCCAAAAATTCCTCCTCTTGATCAAAATAAAATAAAATAAAATAAATCTACTCTAAGAAAGCATATGAAAGTCTTTCTACATATTTTTTTTATGGATTTTCTTTTATGCTATTTCCCTTTGCCAAGCATGGTATTTATAGACATGTTTGGTGGAAGAATTCAAGTTCCATTAAAATTCTTACATCAAAAATTCAACATTGATGGTTAGGTTGGCCACCAACCATTGAATTCCTTCATCAATATTCAAAAATGGTTAGGTTGGCTACCAACCATTGAATTTTGGCCACCAACCATTGAATTTATTTCTCATGGATTGAAAACTTGAATCATTGCTTACATCATTATTTTTATGACATCACCATTTGCATCATTTATTTTATTGCATCATTTTGACATCATTTTGATCTGCAAAAATAAAATAAAAATACTTAAAATATATTATAATTTATTTATAAATTGTAGAACTATTTATTTCTAAAAATATGTAATAATATTATTGCATTCTCGAGAACTGAGCTAAAATTTAAGTTTAAACAAATAAAATAACTTTAAAAATATAAAGTTATCACATCCCCAAACTTAAGTTTTTGCTTGTCCTCAAGCAAAAGAAAATTCAAAACCTAAACTAGTCCACTTTCGTAGGAAAGTACGATTGCATTTAGCGTATGCAACAAGCCTTTAAACCCCTAGGTGTCTCATAGAAGATGAGTTATAGTCTCGTGAGGGCTTCCAGTGGTGATGCCCACAAACACCTTTAAAACTCTAAATTTTCAACTATTTATTTCAAAGAAAAATAAAATATCACAAAAAAGAAATTTAATCCTCTCATGCTTATGTAATTTTTTTTTTTTTAAAGGTCTCAAGAAATTAATATTTACAAATAACATATCAATAGTATTGCAAGTCAAGCTTCCATCTCAGGTTCAAAATAATCCTTATCTTAATCATGTCTTGAATTACTATACATTAAATTAACTGCAAAGAAATTGTTGCACTTCAGATAGGCATATATACACTAATATCTTTAAATGCCTCTATCAAATGATATAAAATATATGTACAAATCTTATAAGCATATTAAAGCAAACAATCTCCACTAATGGAATTCACAAATCAAGAGAGATCAATAGGTCTTGACTAGGTTTGTAATAGGACTAACACAAGGTCTTTTGGTTGAACAAAGAAACGTCTAAATGAACAAAAGTAAGATAATTAGACCAAGTTTACAAAAGAAAATCAATAGCTCAAATAAAGGGATTATGTTAATGAAGGATCTTTTTCATCTTAAGCACTATTCTTTTTCAATGTTTTATTCTTTTAAGCCCATCTCTTCTTCTTCTTCTTCTTCTTCTTTTTCTTTTTTTTTTTTGGCCAACAACATTATTCTAAAGACAAGCAAGAATTATTAACTTTTATTTATTCAATTTTCTTACTTTCCCCCAAACTTATTTTAAGCAGAATGTGGTCTTTTACAATGAATAATACTTTTAGTTATTAGAGATCCTTATTTTTTTTTAAAACTTTAATAATTCTCTTTTCTTCATTAAAATGTAAACTTGACAAAATTATTTCACAAACAGGGTGAAGGATAACAATTAAGGTTAATTAACAAAGAAAAGAAGGCTAAAATTAACAAGGCACAAATGGGTAAACTAGGAAAAAAATTAAAATAAGGGTGGATATAAGTAATAGGCTAAACAAACAATGCCTAAATCATATCTTTCTTTCAAAATAAATTCAAAATTTCGCCTCAAAAGTTTGCAAAAATATGTTCTAAGATAGGTGAGGCAAATGAAGATAAAAAATATGTAAAAGCCCTCTCTAAGTAAGCATACACAAATTCAATGCAATCAATATAATGCAAAGTAAAGCAAAACATAATCTTAATAAAAGTTAATTTCTTACTCAAAATAGTTGCTCAACCTGAAATATTTTAATAAATTGTCCATAAATATCAATTATAATCTATCATTGGCCTTTCATAAAATTATTTAACATAAACATATTTTATCAATAAAAGAGTAAAAAAATTTTAAATTTATTCATCAAAACACAAAAGAAATTACTGAAAACAAAAAACAAACTAAACCTCCCCCAAACTTGCAATAGACATTGTCCTCAATGTCAAAGAAACAAACCAAAAGAAAGAAAATACTCCCTCTTGTAGAAAAGTGGATTCCAAATTGTAAGCAGAACGTGCATTCCACTTCATTATTTCCTATAAAACATCATGAAACAACACTAAAAGCAAGCATGAGAAACTAATCACACAAAAAAGAAAACATCAATTTTTTTTTTGTATTTATTATTATTTTTTTTAATTTTTTTATTTTCGAATCTAGAAAAAGAAATAAAAGAAAAGAAAAAAAATACAGATGCATATCAAGAGCATAAAAAGTACTCTTTACTCTGTCATCTTATATAAATAACTCTTCAGTTAGTTAGTTAGTTAGCTAGCTAGTTAGTTTTTTTTTTTTTTAAAGGAAAATCACATAAATTTAAGATGCGTATCAAGAATACAAAAGTAACTCTTTACTCAGCCATCTTACATTTAGTGAATCGGACCTAAAACTTCGCTTGATCAGGTGCAACAGAAAACACACAACAAAAAAAATGCGATAAAAAATACAAGAGTTAGGGAAGTTACAACCGGAGATTCAGATATAGTCCTCGCTTCTTACTACTACTAGCCCTAGGGTGCCAAACTACCTACGCTATCAATGGATCAGGTTTGGATTTAAAGTTTTGCAGTTGATCAATCAATTGATCAATAGTTGAAGCAGAGACTAAGATGCGTCGACTCGCCAATGTCATAAAATCCTGTTCCACAGCATGATCGAGAAAAGATAAGAAACCATTATAAAAACCATCAACATTAAGTAATCCCAATGGCTTCTGAAGAATAGTTAATTATGTCCAAGATGCAATGGTGAAAATATCTTCAAATGTTTCTAAACCACCAGGTAATGCGATAAAAGCATCAGCATTAATATTCTTATATGCCATTCGTTCGTACATGTTATTGACCTGTAACTCATTACCTATAGTTCCACCAGTGATATGTTTATTTCGAGCCAAAGCTTTTAGAACTATTCCTAAGACTTTACTACCTCTAATATATACAGAACTTGCGACACAATCCCTTAACCCTAAACTACCTCCCTCAAACACCAAATCAATTTTTCGTTCAGCTAAAATCCTATCAAGTTCATTAGCTGCTATCAAGTACTCTCTTTTCTTGCCAGAGTTTGGACTACGAAAGACACAAATAGTTTTAAATTTGCATGTTGAGGATTCTGCCATTTTCTCTCATAGATCTCTCAAAAGGATTGTGTGCATATTGACAATAATGAATTTACATATAAAGAAACTATAAGAGTAAAAGAACAGTTCAATAAGATAAAATAATTGTTGACAGAAAAAGTATAAAAACAAAAATGATAATAAAAACAAAAATAATCAATGCTGTGCGTACAAACGTCAAAAGAAATATTTGAAAAACTAAAAAGAAATAGACATTGAAAGACTAAAAAGCTAACGAAAGTAGAAAAATCTGCAGCATGTGTACAAAAGTCAAAAAGAAAATATTTAAAAGCTAAAAGTAGACATTGAAATACTAAAAAGTTATCGACAGTAGAAAGGAAAATAAAGTCTAGATGCTAAAAAGTTAAAAAGTACTGCAAGATGTAGAAAACTAATGCATTGAAAAATAAAAAAAGTTAATAATACACCTGATTATGAATAGTAGTTGTGATTTTGGCTCACATCTTCCTCTGGTTTTACGTCCAGTAACGGCTTACACGCCTTCTATGAGTCGAGGATAGACTTCCCATCCAGTTTTCTTATTAACTGGCAAACAGGGTCTTTTATCGTCAGATTCCCTAGACTGTAACGCTGCTTCTCTTCTTTGAATAGTTCCCATAAATTTAAAAGAGTGCGTTGAACTTATCCACAAGGATGCGTCTCAAGAGTCTGTAGGATATTATCCATAGACTCCTTACTCAGTCCATCCTTTATGAATTTAATTTTGTCTTCTCGATTTGTGGATGCAAATATAATATTTCTACAGTGTGTGTTGCAATTCCATCTTGCACACTTGTAGCAGACTCCCATTCTCTTAGCTCTCCTCTTCTTTGAGTAAGAACTTCTCCCTGTACCTGGTAAACATTTAAAAAATGAGTCATCAAGCTCACCTGCCAATCGTACTTTGGCTTCTATGATCCAATGAATATCCTCAGGAAGATTCAGACACCTAAATGCCTTCATTATTTCCACTCTGCGTTCATCAATTTTCCTGAGCACATCTTAGGGAAGAGTTGGAAATCTGTTTTTTAGTACTGTAAGTGATGCTTCCATATCTGATTAACTTAGTTAAGAAAATGAAAGAGAAAATTTACAACAAAACAACTAAACAGAAATAAAAGAAACCTAATAAAGAGAAAACTCGAATTTCCTCCTAATAAGCTATTTAATAGCAACACTAAAGTAAAATTAAAATAGAACGAAACAAACAAAAGAACAAAAGAAATTAAAAAGAAGTAAAAAAGTTAGAAATTTGGGTTACCTCTCAAAAACGCTTAATTTATAGTCTTTAGCTTGACTATAGCTAGATCTTCATCAACGAGGATAATACACAAAGTATATAATCCCGATAATTGCGAAAATATAGACTTTTGCTAGTTTTAATGAGTTCGACCAGCTTGATTTGAGCCTGCATGGAAAAAGGTTAAAACAAGAATTATTTAATATTTCATAATTAGGCTCATAATTTTCAAAAGTTTTCAAACGTGCTCTTTTTCTTGCTCTGAATTTTCTCAAGAAATTGAGATAAGAAGGTAGTGGTGTTGAATCAAGAGTTGGTGAGTGCTCAGTTGATAGTGGTGAATACTTCTTCTTTTCTTCTAAGTCATCAAATTGATATTCTTTATGGTCTGACATATATGGTGTTGTATTCACCAAACAAATTGAAAAAGTTTCCTTTGAGTGCTCTTGTTTAAGTACTTCCTCAATCTCCCCATCAATTTCAACCACTCCGCAGATATTATCCATAAGAGAAGAATATTTCTTAGGCAAATTGGGCTCAACTTCTTCCTTTTTTTCTTGGTTGCTTGAGGTATCTCCTTGATCAATCATCTCTTCCTCATCATCACTCAAAGAAATTGCCAAACATTGATCTCCAGAATATTCTTCAATTTGACTTGTTAGGTTACCATAGCCTTGAGCATCTAATGGATTAGCAAATTGTTCCATTTGTATATCAAAATTTGTATTATGGCTAGTCCATTGATTCATCCTATCTTCCATTTTTTCACATCTTTCGTAAGTAGCATTCATGAATTTTTCTAATGCTATTTCATAAGATGGTTTGTGCTCTTTAAATGGTGCATGATCTTGAAAATCATATTGATAAGGATACTATGAATTGTTACCTTGATCGTATTAGTTTTCCCATGAAAAGCTCGAATAGTCACTCCATCCTGAGTTGTTTATGTTAGAATATGGATAATTCTTATACCTATTATAATTTGGGAAAAATTGTACCTGCTCTGCATATTGGCACTCAGAATTCAAATGATTACCTCCACATAAATCACAACTCAAACATGAATTAAATAAAGTATTAGCATCAAGTTTATTAATTAAGTTAGCCAATGCATCGATTTTAGTATTTAACTTACCAAAACTATCCTCACCATACATGTTTGTTGCTCTATTTAGCATCACTCTTTCATCGCACTATTACAAATTGTGGAAAGCCATCCTTTTTTTTTTTTTAATTCCTGCGAAATAGTAAAAAAAATAAAAAAGAAAAACAAAATCTAAAGTAATAAAGTATATCGATCTATTGATATTGTTAAAAATTGTCTTCCCCGGCAACGGCGCCAAAAACTTGTTACGCGATTTTTGCAAGTACACAGATCGTTTAAAAGTAATAAAGTGATGAGTAAGTATCATTCCCACGAGAAAGGGTTTGTCAAGTACCAATTTTAAGATTACTCTATTATTTAGAAAATCAATTATCAGATTTTATGTTTTAAGTTAAAGTGAAATTCAAGTAAATAAATAATGATAAATATGAAAATAAGATTAAAGGTCTAGGATTTATAATTCATCAATTGATCACATATGATTTCTTTATAATCTTTAGATGGATTATTTTTGCTGGAATTAATGATTCTATGTTCCTAAATTATATGATGTTCTCTCTCAAAATACAATATGTGTATTCATATTAACCTTACGTCTACTCTCGTGATCATAAACAATTAACACAAACCCATTAAGTTTTATGAAAATCCTTTTAAAAATCACAAAAGAGTATTCTTATCTCTAAGCAATACATTCCCTAAGTCAATTATCATAATGAACTAATATTGTGCTTTCACTCTCGCTACTTCACACAATATCTTAAATCATACAATTAATGGCTAGTTAATTACAAGTATTAAGTTATAAGATAAAAGATTAATTCCAACAATAAAATCCAATCAATTAAATATAAATAATCATATGCAAATCAAAAAATTACATCTAAATCCTAGAAAATAAAATTAGTTATTCATAATTAAAAGAGAAGAAACAATTAAATTAATAATAAAAATAATAAACATAATAATAACTTATAATTAAATTCAAAAATAGAGTTTAGAGATAACTTGTTTTGGGATACAATCTTTCATGAACTCAAACTTCCAAAATTTCCTCCTCTTGATCAAAATAAAAAAAAATAAAATAAATCTACTCTAAGAAATCATATGAAAATCTTTCTACATATTTTTTTTATGAATTTTCTTTTATATTATTTCCCTTTGCCAAGCATGATATTTATAGACATGTTTGGTGGAAGAATTCAAGTTCCATTAAAATTCTTACATCAAAAATTCAACATTGATAGTTAGATTGGCCATCAACCATTGAATTCCTTCATCAATATTCAAAAATGGTTAGATTGGCCACCAACCATTAAATTTTGACTACCAACCATTGAATTTATTTCTCATAAATTGAAAACTTGAATCATTGCTTGCATCATTATTTTTATGACATCACCGTCTGCATCATTTATTTTATTGCATCATTGTGATATCATTTTGATATGTAAAAATAAAATAAAAATATTTAAAATATATTATAATTTATTTATAAATTGTAAAACTATTTATTTCTAAAAATATGTAATAATATTATTGAATTTTTGAGAACTGAACTAAAATTTAAATTTAAAGAAATAAAATAACTTTAAAAATATAGAGTTATCAAAATTTAACTCTTCTATAATGCTAAGAAAAGTAGCTTGTGAATAAATATTGTGTGATAAAAATCTTGAAATTAAAATACATGGTTACCTCTTAGCACAAATGTCTAATATTGAACATTCGTGGAAGACCTCAAAAAGTTAGGGCAAGTACATGTGTCCCCAAAATACGTACGGGAAAGTATTTAATATTCATTTAGGTGACATAATTCAATATATAATCCCTAAAACAGCATGATTAATATATATAATACGATGGATTAGCGGACTAGGCAATTGACTTTTTTTCCTCTAATATAACCGTGATTAAAGCTGAGTAATTAACAAACTAGCTACGTTAAAGATGATGATCACCTAATCAATGAGCTTTGGGTCAAAAAAGTTATAAAATTGTCATTTCAAATTTTATAATATTATCTTTTAGTTTTATTAATAATTTGTTAGCCTATGTTTTAAAATTTAGCCATTTTCCCTTGTTCGATAAAGGCAAAAAGTCACATGTTAAAAATTTAATCAAAATTAAACTGAAATTTTAAATAATAGTATATATTTATTATATATTTGTTGATATGCATGAATATATTTATTTATTATAATAAATTTTGTTTATTTTCTATTAAAAATATATACTCGTGAAAATAATTATCCCTTTTAATTAAAAATTTTAGCCTCATCCCTTACTAGACTACTAGCCAAATGGCATACACAATAACTAAATAAAATTTATGAAAATACATAGATTAAGAATAGAATTTGAAATTTGAAAAAAAAAAATGACGATTGCGTTGCCATGCAATCCGGGTCAATTTTTTTTAATGAATATTGTTTAATTAACTAATTAGGTTAATTAAGGTCACTTTTTAATTAACCGATTGAGATAAGATTGGAATTCTTGGAAAGAGAAGAAGAAAAACCTAAGAAAAAGTATATATAAATCGTCACAAAGGTTGACAAGGATGCTATTGGTGGACTTATGAATCAATAATACTATATATAGGATTTTAAAGCGATCTTTGACTAAGGACACGGTAATGACTTGATTAACCTTCATTAATAATTCCTTTGTTTCAATATAGTCTCTCCATTCTGAAAAAAGTAGCTATTAAAAAAATTAATTTTATTCATAAATAAGTAGTCATTTAACAATCCAATAAAAAAGGATGAAATGACTAATTTATCATCTTATTTTTGAAATATGAAAGATACTTTTTTCTTAATGGCTATTTTTTTTCAGAATAAATGGAGTATTTGTCATTTTAGAGAAATTATTTTATTTCAATTTATTTGTGATTTTAGAATTTCAAAAATATATTTATTATTTTTTCTTACTTCACTTTTTATTTATTATCCTACTAACCATTTGCATTCATTTTTTTTCTTTACATTAAAATTAATAAAAGGTATTTTAATCTTTTACTTTAAAATTATGATAATTTTATAATTTTTTTAATTCATGTATTAAAATTTTATATGATAAATATTTTAAAATAAAGGGAATAGTTTTTGTATGTTAATCCGAATGTCATTATCTCTAAAGCACTTTTTATAGAACAATTTTTAAGACGCTACAAACAGACGCAGTTGCTGACCTCAAAATGGGTCTTAAGGTCTCTATCCCTTTCCACAAGTCACTAACATTTGTCAACTCCTTTTTTTTTTTTTTTTTTTTTTTTTGCAACAAACCCATCACTCTTAGCATCCAAGAAATTAATTCCTTCAATTATTAATCAATTTCTTTCTTACCTTTGTGTATATATATCATGTGCTCAGATTTTCTTCTGCTATGATGCAATGTGTGCATGCGAGACAAGAAATGGGACCAATCGCAACATCAGTCACCAAACTAAAATTGTAAAGTATATGTACATAGAAATTATCTTTTACTGAGGGGTTAATCACAAATAAATTCACAACTTTTTATAAAATTTTTAATTTCATCATGTCTTTTAATTTTTGTAATATCATCAATATATTTTCTATTTTATATAAATTGATACATGAGAACAGATTTGTTTAAATTAGTCGTGAATTTATTTGCAAATTTAATAAAAATGATCAATTTATTTGCAAAGATAAATAACACTTACTTGTAAAAAATAGTTAAATTAAATGGTGCCATGTGCCAAGTGTGACTAATTTAAACAATATCTATTTTCATATATTAATTTGCGAAAAATAAAAAATATGTTAATGATATTGCAAAAATTAAAAAAAATTATTAAATTGAAATTTTCATAAAAAGTCAGTGAATTTTTTTGCAATTAACTCTTAACACAATTATGCGTATTGTGGAACATTGTATGTGGCATATGTTTGATTTCCCATTAAATTATAAGATTAAATTATTTTTATTATTTTTTAATTAATTTTCTTATATTTGTTGGTGCAAATTTCAATTTATGAAAAAAAATTGTAAGTTTATTATATTATAACTTTGAATTATATTTTTCAAAATCAAACTCAACTCATAAATAGAACTAAATTTATTCTCAGATTTATTAATTTAAATTCGCAATTTTATTACTCTGAAAATAACTCCAACATTACATTCATTGGGGAATTTTATATTAATTTGTAACCAATTGATGAATTTCACTCTTCAAAGTAAAACTATAATTATACATATTACTTTTGATAGATTTTTATGAACAAGAAAGCCTAAAGCAATAAACAGCAGTAAAATTTGAAGTCACCATGGCCGATGGGTTTTCTGCTTCAATGGCCCCAAAAGTAGGAACAATACCAAAATGAGATACAATATAACAGGGAAATGCCCACTTTTGACTTCACATAGGAAAGTCCAACAGATAACCGTGTGTTAGGTTAATTAATTTATTAGTATTTTATAATATAAGGAATAATTTCTAGAGAAGGAAATTAGTAAGGTAGAGAGGATGGTGATGATGGCGTCACAGGATTTGACCTTGTGGATTTTTCTTATTGAATAGAGAATTGATTTGGTGATGATACTTATTCCTACATACACTATAATACTCCGATCAATTAATAAAAATAAATAAATAGTTTAGTTGTTAGCAAGCAAATTCAAAATATCACATTGGTAATCACGAAAGATATTGAAATTATTTTCAAAATCACTATGTTTCGTCAACCATTAATCTTTTTAATAAATTTATTATATCAAAATAAGTAAATTAGTATTTAATTATTGAGACTTGAGATTTAAAATGAAACAGATATTTATTAATCAAAAAATTACACAGAGATTAAATAATGCCCCTTCCATTCCAAATATATAATGCTTCATTTGTCTTAAATATATATGCCTATTTTATTTTCACTCATATTAATAAAAGTTAGTTAATATAATTTAAATAATAAATTTTATTTTAACTTCTCAAAAATACCCCTTAATTAATTTAATTATTATTTACATAGTAAATTAATAAGACTTAAATAATAATATTAAATAAGAATAAATTAAGAATTTAAAAGAGTAAATATATTTTAAAAGAGAAAAATTGATCTATATTTTCAGACATCTAAAAAAAAATAAACATATTTATTTGAAAAGGAAAAAGTACTAAATAGTGAATTACCATTTAAATTAATGAAAAATTCAATAGAAAGAGACAAAATGAAATATTAGAGAGGTATAAATTTGATTTTAAAAATAAGGGTCTTGTGACTTAAATAAAATCAAGAATATATATATATATATATATATATATATATATATATATATATATATATATATAGCTCAAGAAAATTTTTGATCTAAACCCTATATTACATATTGTAACAGAACAATATTTTGTGTTGACGAAAATGAAGCAGGCAGAGGACATTAAGAAGTTCCTCCCAAGCATGATTAAATTTCTTGTATATATAAAAGAAAAAGAAATAGAAATAGGAATAATCATGCGCAAGATAAACATATAGTTCATATTATTCATGGAAATATAAACAAGAAACTTTCAATTCCCCACCAACTTCATAAATTACAAATTCATCTAAAAAATTTTATATTGATTGTTCATAAATTGATACATAATATTATTCTGATCTCAAATATGTTCAGCTCTATTACTCGAAACAAAGAATTTAAACACACTAGCCTGTGCCCGCTCTTGCGATGTTTGCTTTGTCCTTTTCATATGAGCCTGAACTGCATTACCATTGTCGAATATATCAAGAACAGAGACGATGCTAGTGCTTCCGCATATAATAATCATATACATTTTACATTTCCAAACCATATCTAACATATATAAACATCAAGTCTGCGGATGTAGAATTCAAAAAAAAGGAATCAAGGCAAAACATGAAGTAAAAGACCAGTTTCGCTCCAAGTTTCATCAGAAATTCTGATGCGTTACGCACCACCATCCTTCCAATGTGAAGCTTAGAACACGTTAAATACCATCGATTTATGCGCACATCCTTCCTGAAATAGTTTGGTCCTACATCAAATAATAGTAGTAATTTATCCGAACTGATGCTATTTTGATCATGTTCAAAATAACAAAAAAAAACCTGCCCAGGAAAGTCGAATCACGTGTTAGCAAGGAAACAAAGTCTGAGAAAAGGAATGATCCAAATAACTCATTACTAAGCAGTGCATAATGAAATTAAAGTAGATAACCAAATAATAGAATAAAGATTGTTGATTTGCAAAAAAAAAAAAAAAAAAAAGCACTTACATTCTGATTGTGCATCCATAGCTCTCCATGTATTATGTAGCTTCAAGGTTAAATCCATTGTATAATGCATGAGGTCGCACTTTGAAAAGAACAATCCCATTTCATAGCAACACTAAAAGCTCCATAGAAGATGAATCAAAGGCATAATAATACTATTAGCCTGAATAAGCTTCAAAACCGGTAGACATAAAACTGAGAAATCTTGGTTTTCTCTTTATTTTTCTTATTTTTTAACCTTTTTCTGTCAATAAGATAGACAGAAGTGATACAACTAATCCAGAAATGGAATTATTTCACATTAATTGCAGCAGCCATGCTCCTCAGTTTGCGAGAAATTTCTGAAAATGATGGCCTCTCAGCTGGATCAGAGGTCCAACAACTTTCCATCAATGACTTCCATTCTGGATCACACCATGTTGGGATTTCTGGACGTAATGAGTTGTTCACAATCCCTCCTGCAAATGAAAAAGAAGCAACACATGAAAAAAAAAAAAAAAACCGATGAATCAATAATGTGAATCAATGCCATTAAGCATAATAGGCCAATAAGCATGCACACGTGCAAATGAACGTATCTACAAAATCGCTCGGGAAAAATTTCCAAAGTGAGCTATATATAAAATAATCATGCCCTTCAAACATCAACTCCTAACTGAATACTAAATCGCTATGTAGGTTCAGACATGCACATCAACAAACAGGGTCAAAATAGGCTTCAAAACCTATGCTGTAAAGAATGCACACACCAAAAGATAGGAAAATAATAGTAGTAGTAGCAGTAGTAGTAGTAGCACAACACCAAAAAAAAACTTTAAAAAGGAGAATAGAGAAGATTCAAATTTCTTGGAAAGACATTTAATGTTCAGTTCAAGTAACCTGTATTTGACTATTGATGTACTTCTGAGCACAAATAGATAGGATACTTCATCAAGGAGATAAGAAAGGCCTCAGGATACTACTAAAGACCAGCTAGATGACTTGAAAAATCACACCATTTCAGTTAGGCTCTCAAAATTTAAATCCATAGATGTAGCATTTTCAAGGCATGAAGTACGGCCTAGAAATAGGATATAATCAAATTCCAATGGCTTTCCTTTGTGAATTCTGATACTAGGATGTTGGACAGCTAGCAGAGGTTGGATAACTGTATAAATGTGAAGAAAGAAATTCTTTATCACATTTACTAAAGATGCATACTATTGATGATCAAAGGTGTTTAAAATACATGTACGAGTTGATGGTTTAAAAGCATGTGATTTGGGATCAAAATACCACAAAATCTCAAATATCACAAAATCAATCAAGTTTTCAGGTCTGTTTGCATTGCAGGTTTTGACATTGTAAACAGCACCTCCAAACAATTAAGGACTCTTCTGGTGCTAATAAATAGTGGGAACAAGCCAAATTTTTAATGTTAGAAATGGAATGAATATTAGATTTGAATTTTATGCAGGTTTACAAAAATAAATAAATAAATAACAAAAACGACAGGTTGTACACTTGACACTAAAATTTTACATCCCACCAAAAAGACCTAGATTTCTGTAGAACTGTTTTGTACCCCTTCTTCATTCAAAATTGATAGGTTACATACAGAGATCTTAATGCTCCTCGCACTCATAAGACATACTCTAAATACAATAATTTTCTGACAATAACAATAAATTCAACAAGTAAACTCAAAATTTCCCAAAATAGCATATTAAATGTACTCCTAAATACAATAATAAGCCATAAAAAAGTCCTACAATACCAAAATCAAGCATCACATGAAAACAATTCTCAATTTTCTTCTCCTAGTGCGCATCATTCTCTGCCATTTGAAGAAAATTTGACATCCAAGTTTTGAAATATTGAAGCAACAAAAAAAAAAAAAATTCATTCCATCCATGCTTTGCATGGAATTAAAAAGTTGAGACCCTTTTTCTTCTTTCTTAATGGTAATAATATGATATTAGAATATTCCTTCCCAATTTTAGTATCGAATTATATGGAAATACAAAGTCAACTGAGCCTAATTCATCAACATTAGTGAAGTTTGCCACAAATTTCTCACTCTCAATTCCCATTAGTACCGATTGACATCAGCTTGCTGCTTCCACTTCTCTACACACTATTTTTTATTTTTTTTCTCCTTACTTGCTGAAAGGCTCATTTGGCCTCTCAATGAACAACTTAAATAAGAAGCTCTTTTGTATCAAAAAGGAAGAAACCTAAATAGGAATCACACATAACCACAATGTTCTCATTACAGCATCTGTTGATTAAAAAGAACATTTTGGGTGGGGAGGCAGTCTAGAAATGTAATGGTGCTTACCAATTATGGAAGCGCAATGCATACCAGCATAAGGTTCTTCCCCCGTGAGTAATTCCCACATAACAATCCCAAAGGAGTATACATCAATCTACAGCACAAAACATAACATGGTATAAAATCACATGGTTGATTGTAGTGCAGCAAATTTAATATTCTGCTAAGAAATTTGACCTTCTCTGTCACCATGTGGCTTTTTCCACTCAGAAGCTCAGGTGCCATCCAGGGTAAAGTTCCACGGACACCGCCTGACACCAAAGTGTGTTGTTTCACCTTTGATAAACCCAAATCACCAATCTGTGAGACAGTGTAAACTAGGTTAGTTGACAAACATGTACCATTTAGAACTAATTGCCAGTAGTGTTGTGTAGTGAAAATTCAAATCAAGTCATCTCCTATAAAACTATATCAAGCTAAATATCAAACAAACAACAAAAGCCACAAGTACAATCTCATTAACTGAACAGCCAGCCATAGAATTCAGAACTTCAAAGAGCTTCCAAACATTAATGGGAAAAAAAAAAGATTTTGGCCAACAAAAGAAAAGCTCAACCCAAGTTTAGGTGAGAGTTCCATTTTTTTTTTTTTTTTTTTTAATTCTCAGCTTCATACCTTGCAAACAGGCCGTTGTGGATCTCTCATATTCACTAACAGGTTTTCACACTTCAGATCAAAATGAACAATGTTCTTCCCATGCAAATACTCCATCCCAAATGCAGCATCCATAGCTATGATGAGTCTCTTGCGACGATCAATGGTTCTGTCAAATGACATTAAAGTGTCATAGATCTTTCGAAGAATGCCTTGCTTTCTATCTTTTTCTCTTTGTTAGCAAGTGTTACCTTTGAGGAATACTTAATTTGTACTTCATAAACAACAAGAACTAATAATAAATAAGAGACATGTCATAGATCTTTCCAAGAATGCTTTGCTTTCTATCTTTTTCTCTGTCAACAAGTGTTTCCTTTGAGGAATACTTAATTTATACTTTATAAACAACAAGAACTAACAATTAATAAGAGAAAATATTCAAAAAAAATGAAAACCACTACTTGGTTACCTGTCCTTCTTCTGCAAAAACTGTTTCAGAGATCCGTTAATCATAAACTCTGTCACAGTTGCTAACGATCCATCAGGGCCATCACGTACTATGCCATAGAAAGAAACAACATTTGGATGGTGTAATGAACTTAGGATCGAAGCTTCCTTCCAGAAATCTGCAATCTACAAAGATAACATGAATGCAACAATAATTATTACATGATTAACTCCACCACCAGCCAGATGGTTTATAATAATAACAACAATTTACTTTGAAATTAACAGAAAATTCTACAGCGCTACCAATAGACTTCTAACAGCAAAAACTAGTTGAACTATAGTCGTTTGGATGATGTAACTGCTCAGAAACATCATCATCTAACTGTTGCCATTGTGCAAGAAAAACAAACAGCAAAGATAGAAACCCTAAAGAATCAAGTATAGATGTTATCAGAGTGACACAATTATGCAGAAGCTATATACTAGTGCTACGCACTATAAATTTATCAGTTCCTCAATTTGTACCAATTATTACAGAAACCATGCCTGAGGACTACATACTCCTATCACATGCCATATATTTACTTCCCTGGTTTTAACATAACTGTAACAAGAATGCATGAAAAGTAGAAAGCAAGTGCAAGTTTCATTTAATCGAGATTGTGATTCAAATTTTTTATTCTCTTCTTTTTTTTTTTTTCCTCCTTTAAACACAATTAACTCGCATAAAAGATTTTCTCTTCTAGCATATGGAAGGCCTAAAAAATTTCATGACCTGAAATACCAAGTCATTCTTCCATACAATGTTAAGAGAATGAAAGTTGATGAATGGAAGAATTATCAGAGGACTATAAACACTACCAAACGCTCTCTTTCAGAAGGCCTCCCAGCAAAGCAGCTGGCTTTTATTCTCTTAATAGCTACATCAGAGCCCTTCCATTTCCCATGATAAACAGCTCCATATGTTCCAGAACCTAATTCGCGGATCTCCTCCAGATCATCATTTTTTATTGTCTGAATACAAAACAAGAATGCCATTAAAACCTAAGGGCAGAATGACATGAACAGAGAACAATAAACAAAAAATAGTATATGAAACCAACCACGAGGATACCAGACAAAAACATGAATCATGCAAAGAAGATAGCAAACACAAACCTGTAATCCCCTTTCGATCGCTTCTGCCTCAGCCTTTGTTGGTTCTATTTTGTTAATATCTATATTGTCATTATCAGAATCCAACTCTGATTCTTCATGAGCATTCTGCAAGAATAAAAGGCATTAGAACAAGAAAATGAAGTATATCACAGTACAACGCTTTCTCAGCAAAAGAAAATCCAGTTCCTTCTCACCACTGCTTCAATTTCATTTACAGTTGCTTCTTTTGACACCGAAGAATGCTTTACAAAATCAACATCTTCTTTTACTTTAGCTTTAACCTCCTCAGCCTCTTCCAATGCTGCTTTCTTTACAGAAGCCATAAGTTCAGGTAAGAAACTTAACCGGTCAATTGATAGCTTTGTATTTTCCATTGCAGCAGAAGGATCTTTTTCACCGACTTTCACATCCATACCACTTCTCTCAGCATTCCTAGAGCAATTTGAATGAACAGACTCCACAAATGTAGCCTCACTGTTAGTATGAGCAGCCATGTTTTGCTCCTGGCGATGTAAATTTGGTAAATCTAAGTTCTCGACCTTTTCTAGACAATTTGCTTCTTTTTCCATCCCAAGGACAGTTTTCTCCTCCATTTTTGCCATTTCAGTAATATTGCTACTACTTAACTCTGGATTGTAACCAGCAGTACCAGAAATTGCGGAAGAGTTCTGCATTTCACACGGCAATGGTGGTCGGAAGGTTTCTGCGGTAAACAACTGCTTATTATCTGGACCATAATGGTTTGGATTCAATTTCAAAGGATGGCCATAAGAGTATTCTGCAGCAATTGTCCCATCAAAACCCAAAAATTTCTGCGAGGACTCTATCCTAGAGTGCTGATTATCCATACCAGTACCAATCCTTTGACTACCCTCAATTGTGCCCCTAAGGAGTGCTGGATTAACTGTACCATTCACTTGTGAGGTTGCACTTGATGTTTCGTACGGAGGACCATGCACAGGGTTTTGAACATTTCGCCATAATGTCTGAGGAGGTAAATGTCCATGTGAAATCGGGTAAACATTCTCTGTTCCATAGGCATAAGGAAAATTCCCATACCGTACTGCACGTTCTTCAGAAGGTGTAACATGTAGGTGATGTGAAGCAGCCATAGCTTGGTCATGAAACACTTCATTAGCCAGTTCATGTCCAGCTCGGTGATGAATATAAGTGGAGGATGTATGATGGCTATCCACTAAATTGGCATGCCCAAGAGGATAATTCATGCCAGGACCATCTACAATGTAGCGCTCATTTACTCTTCCAGCTCCAGAGATATGCGCTCTTGCTTCATCAGCACAAGTATTCAACTGATGCTGGAGATTCCATCCCCTTTCATGGCCGTGAGCTTCATTGTAGATAGTTCGAGGATCATTCTGATCTTTGGGATACATCGCATGGTGGACCTTTGTATCTGCATTCAACAAAAAATGTTCCCTGTTGGTGTGGCATTCAGCACACTGTTTAGCAACCTGGTGAAGTGCATTTCCAATATTCGGTTGGTCCATATGCAGTTGATTTCTTTGGAAAGGTACCCGGCAGTGATCACAAGCACTGTTCCCATCAATAGCACTGGGACCATGCAGCAAGTTACTAGGAAAACCAGCCTTCTCACCAGATATAGCCCCAGAAGGCATCCATACTACATTGTCAGAATATTGTGGCTGGTGGTCATAAGCAGAATGATGACTTAGTGGTTGCCGGGCACAATCTTCCGATAGTCTTTCAGGCAATTCCCCAAACTGCATACGGTACCGAGAAGCAGGGGGTGAATTTGGAAACTCCGGTACTGGTCTTGGATCATGGTGCCCGTGATGCCTAGGAGAATAAATTGCAGGACTCCATGTACCATCCACCTCATTGTACCGCTGAGGAACTGCAACATGATGCAAATTATACTGTAGCATAGGTATCTCACCACTCCTCTGTTGAAGACCACTATCAAGATTTATTTGACTAAAAAGTTGCTCCTGTGCATAGATATCTTCAACTGTACCAATCAAAGGAAAATCCGTTTGCTGCCTTCTAAAATCAGGTCCATCATTCAAATTATTCAGCGCATCAACATACCTCCTCTCAGACTCCCTGTCATCCCCATCAACATAATGGGATGAACCATCCTGGTCTTGGTGTGCAAACAGAAAAATCCTAAGCCTAGTGAACCCATCTCCAGAATCCAACTTTTCATACTCTTCCATCATATTAGTTACATCATCATCATTCACTACTGATACAAGGGCATCAAGATCCTCATCAGGCTGTTGGTACTTCAAAACTGCAGCTCCTTCATAAAGCTCCCTCATTTTACTCATCAATTCCTCATAACCAATATCCCTCGACAAACTCACAATTCGAGTCTCTCCACCCACGTAACGCAACTTCCCATCCTGAGGTCTAGGCATAATGCTACCTAAGAAGCTACACAATAATTTAACACGGGGGGTGGTAGTTTCATCATGCGAACCAAGGTTAGAACAAGAAGTGGAATAAGTCATCGATGCTGAGGTATCCATCAACTGAAGAGGAGCTTGGTAAGGGTTTTGCTCGCTATCAACAACAGGATTATGATTCTTGTTCAAGCGCTCAATTCCTTTATTGCACATCGAGTATATCACTCACATAACATACAACTAACAAACAAATAATTTACCAAATTGCATGGCAGCAATCATGGAAACAACAAGTTGCAACATCATCACCCAAAAAAAAAAAACCCTAAATTTAAAAATTAAAAAAAAATTAAACCAAACTCAATCAATTTAAATTATAAAACAACTATTGAGTTACAGAATCCAGGTTTATCGTTAAAATTAACCTAAACCAAATAAAAATTCTGGGTAAACGAATTAAATCTAAATTGTTCTGATAACCATAAATTAAAAACCAAATTTTAGGAAAAAAAAAAAGTACCTGATAAATCTAATTTTCTATCTATCAATCTTTATAAACTGTGAAATGGTTTTCAAGGTGGTGAGAAATGAAGAAGTGTGCGAATAGAAGAAAAAGGAAAGACGACGATGACCGCCATAGCCATAGGCAAGGCTTAAGGCTTTGTATTGTATGTATGTAAAAGAAGGAGAAGAAGCGAAGAGGAGGGGAGAGATAGATGCAATGGGTGTTCGCCAGGTAGTGTCACACGTGGCACTACCTGCTTTCTGCATTCTTTCACCGTCCCTCGGCATCTTCTATTTATTATCCCTCCCCTTCCTGTTTCTCTGCCAAGTAAATATGCCTTCGCTCTATATCTCCACGCGCTCCTTTTTATCGCGTGTTTTCAGTGTAATCTTCTTTTGTTTTCTCCCTCTATTTGTAATTGTAATATACCACTAATATTCTTATTCGCAAATCTTTTGCATAAGTTCCTCTCAAGTCAAAAATATTTTTTAATTATAATTATAATTTATTTTAAGTGTACTTACTTCAAATATTCTAATACATGTAAATTATTATTATTATTATTATTGTTTTATTAAATTTAAAAATCACTTTTTAATAATTTTGAATATATTAATATAAAAAAATTAAGGCAAGTTTATTATATATGATCCAATTGAAAAATGATAAATAATTTATATATATGAATTTGTATAAATTTTAATTGAAATTTATAGAAATACCGTAATGTCAAAAAAAATTGATGGGATGGATTTCATATGTAAATTTACATTGATTAAAATAGAGAAAGTTGTTTTGGTTATAGAAAGAAATATTTATATACACTCAGTTTTATTTTAATGATAAATATGTATATGATTTGATAATAAATTTAATTTAAATCTCTTTCATAATATTAAAAAAAAAAAAGGAAATTTTAATCTTGCTTCTTTTTATAAAAAAAAAAATCGTGAAATTTTATAATTTTTCTTTCTATATTTTTTCTTAATATGAAATTGAGTTTTTTAAAAACTTAACATTTATGTTACCATATTATATTGTGTTACTCGTTTAGTATTTGGATAAAATTGTGTTACATTAGTAGTGTAATAATAAGATTTTCATATTTGGATTTTTAGCAGTATCAATTTTATCGTCTCATATTTGTATTAATAAAAATTGTGTTACATTTACATTTTGATTTATGACAAATATATTGAAAGTACAAAAAAGTGTGATGTGGTTTCACTCATTTGTACTTTAGAGTCCATAATTTTTTTTTTTTTTTTGACAAAAAGAGATGTGATTTCATCCATTAGCATTTTAGGATTTACAATACTATAAGTTGGTGATGACGTAGCGCTGATGTGGCAAAGTAGACCCCATATCTTTTCTTCCAAAGCTTAATTACCTATCCAGGTGGATAAGTGATTATCCATGTTGGTTTTAAAACTAAAAAAAATTCAAATTAAAAAAAAATCACAGGATGGAAAAACAAAGCCTGGCATTTTAGTTTAAATCCCTAATATAAAACAAAATGCTTTACACCTTAGAAATATATTTTCCAAATTCCTACTTCACCATTATTGCTTCTTAACCAAAGATGAATAGTTCATTGCATGCATGATCAAGTGAGACTGCTAATTGTGGAAGCGAGGCATTAAGTCTAGTAATCAAGAGGTGCAAGTTTGGTTTGCAAGCACCAGTGAGGATGTCATCAATAAGAAGAATATGGGGAAGAAATTTCCTGGTTATTGCCGATTTGAGGATGATGGAAAATGCACTTTCTTTGAATGGGTTAAGGAAAGTGCATGTGTTGGATATAAAGACATAATGCCACATCTGTTTGAGAAAATTGAAAAGTGGGAAGATGAAATTGCATATTATCATACTAGAGAAGTTGAAGCTACCATTAAACTTAATAGACAATAAGAGTTTCTGCAACGGGGGGAATCTTGGGAGCCCTTTAAAGGACGCCTATCCCATCGTGATCTTTAACATAAGGAATCTTGGGCGCCTTTTAAGGTACGCCTATCCCATGGCGATCTTGAACGTGGGGAATCTTGGGCGCTTTTTAAAGTATGCCTATCCCATGGCGATCTCAAATATAAGGAATCTTCGACACCCTTTAAGGTACGCCTATCCCTTGAAGATTTGTCAATAATTTAGAGAGTGACTACTTTCTTTTGGAGAGAGGAATCTGAAACTTTATTGCTCAAAAGTTATTAAATTCTACAAATTTAGAAGACAAAAAAATTACAAAAAAGATAACTAATAGTAGATTCTTAAGTTGTCTAAGTTCCATGTTCAGGGGTTGAAGTTTTCTTTGGCAATCTTCTAATTTGTATGCTCCAAAACCTAATACCTTGGTGATCTTATAGGGTCTTTCCTAGTTTGGTTGTAATTTTCCCACATTTACATTGCCTCTGGATATTTTCACTTTTCTTAGGACAAAGTCCCCTTCCTGGTAGATTTTTTCTTTCACCTGGTGATTGTAATATCGAGCGACCCTTTGCCTATAGGCTGCTGCCTTTCATACGTTAGATCTCTCTTTTCTTCCAATAGATCTATGTTAGCTTGAATTACCTTTTCTTAACCAATTTCTCTAGCCTTTTTAGTCCTATAGCTCTGTAACCTAATCTTTACTGGTACAACTGCCGCCGATCCAAATGCCAAGGAGAAGGGAGTATCCTCTATAGGTTCTATAGCGGTAGTTTTGTAACTCTACAGTACATTATATAGCTCATCTGCCCAGCTTCCCTTCTTTTCGTTCAGTCTTTTCTTTAACCCTTGAAGGATAATCTTATTTGCTACTTTTGTTTGATCATTGGTCTATAGGTGGGTGACTGACATGAACCAGAGATCAATATTCAGACTTTGACAAAAAGATCAGAAGGGTACACAAACAAACTGTTTCTTGTTATTAGCTATAACAACCTCTGGGGTGTCGAACCTACAAATTATCGATTTCCAAAAGAAATTAGTAGTGCTTTGTTAGGTAATTTTCGCTAAGGGTTCAGCTTCTATCCATTTAGTAAAGTGGTTGCTTGCTACTACTAAAAACTTGTATTGCTTATTTGATTAGGGAAAAGGACCTAATATGTCGATCCCCCATTGTTGAAAAGGCCATGCCCATCCTATGGTTAGCTAATTCCCTTAATGGTCATCTTGGAATGGGTGCATGCTCCTAGCACTTGGTGCATCGCCATATTAGATCCTCTGCATCCTTCTTCATGGCCAACCAATAATATCATAGTAGTAGTGCCTTTCGGGTGCATGCTAGTACTCACGTCATGTGCCTCGTAAAGTCCCTTATGTACTTCTTTTAGTATATATTGTCCATCCTCTGTCCTTATGAATCTCAACCATAGATGAGTTTTAGACCACCTAAATAGATCACCCTCGTACTAGCTGTACCCTTTTACTTTATTTATTATTCTGTTGGCTTCTGTTCTACTATTTAGGAGTTCACCTTCTGACAAAATTTGATTATTGGAGCCATCCAACTACCCTCCCAGTTTATGGGTATCACCATTGCTATTTTTATGGTCAGGTCTTTCTGTGTTTCTATGGGTATCTTTCTTATACCAGCAATTCTCCTCACAGCTACTGCCTTTGCGATCTCGTTCGCACTGTTATTCTCTAATATGGGGATTTGCCTTATCTCCCAGCTCCTCCCTTTTTGGTGTTCTTCTTTGAGGACCTGTTGGGCGATATTTGAATATCTCTTCATATTATCTTCCTTGACTGCATATCCCTTATTAATTTGATTTACCATGAGCTGGGAGTTGCTATAGATCACTACATTCCAACTTTAGAGATATGATGATCCTAGAACACGGGGAGATATAAGGTCACCTACGCCCGTAGAACCCACTTATATATATACAAATGATGCCTAGGATCATACCAAAACTCATATCATAACTCATTTAAAACATTTATATGAAAACCTTTAGTTGCAGAAGACATTAATTAGATACTTCACATATAATCCATAAGAAAATAATATTTATAATCTAGTTGAAAGCTTAACAAAACATGAACTCATTATCATCAAAATAATTATTCTCGGAGCGTCTAACGATTATCCTTCATATCACAGTATTATTAAAGATTTTGGATAAGGAATTCCCTAAGTGGAGTAGAAATGCTTGAGCTATCACCTTACCTCCTCATACTGCTCACTGGGAACCACACAAGAAAAAAGGAAAAAGAGTGAGATAGATGATCTCAATGAGTAAACGATAAAACACATACATTAACACATATTCCTTTGAAAAGGAAACTCATAGCTTATACACATAGTTTATGATTTACAATTCATGAATCATGTTGCAATTTAACAAGGGTTCAATTTAACAAGTTTGCAGAAATCACACTTATAATACATTGAGAGTGAAGGCTATTGCTCTATCACTCAAACATATAGAGGATAGGTGGCCTTAAACCAAATTCCAACTCCTATCACATAGAAGGCACGAAGCTAATCAGGCCCCACAGCTCGAACCGCCCCTTTTTAGCTAAGATGGATACGCTACCCCTGTCCATCGGGTTAAGACCATGTGCACAAGTTCTGATGATTACCCACATCGGCACAAGAACTTGTGCATAAAAGGATTAAAGGTACCATAGCTAGAGCTAATGGCAATCACATATGATAATAACATTTAAGGCAATAAAACATGTATCACAATAATAATAGCAGTTTAAATTTTTGAACAACAGCTTCAAAAATAATGTAGTTCTAGAAAGAATACAAGTTAAGGCAATAATCACAAGGAATTATTATTAGACAAACAAAAATGATTTTTGGACCAATTGTCCTTTGGCAACCCAAGCTTTACACAGAAATCAGTTAATCACCTTCAAGGGATCCCAATCAACTTCAGAAGGGGTCAGTCAGCTTCAAGGAGGCACTGGTCAGCTTCTAAGAGGTACTAGTCAGCTTTAGAAGATGTTAGTTGGCTTTAAGGAAGTAGTGGTCAGCTTTAAGAGATGTGGATCAGCTTTAAGGAGGTACTAGTCAGCCTTAGGAGACGTTGGTCAACTTTGAGGAGGCACTAGTCAACTTTAGGAGATGGCGGTCAACTTTAAGGAGGCATCGGTCAGCTTCAGGACATGTCAGTCAGCTTCAAGAAGGCATTAGTCAACTTCAGCAGATGTTGGTCAGCTTTGAGGAGGCATTGGTCAACTTTAAGATATACTATTAGTTTGGCTTATGGATGATTATGTATGCTGTTGATAGTTGCATATGCATATATATTTGTGTATAGATTATGCATGTTCATGTATGTATGTTTCAGGATTCATGGACCTTTTGTTTAATTTGTATGCCATGAATGATTTGTGATGATACTTGTAATAGATGATTGCATGGATGCAAGAGAATGGATTCATGCATTTGCTTTGTGAATGTAGTTTTTTCATGTGGATTTTGCATTTGTGGAGCCATGCATTTATGGACTGAGAAACTTGACAAGGTTGAGAAACTCAAGTTGGGTTGGTATGGAATAGTTGCCATGGTGGCATTACGAGGAGTTAGAGTGGATAGAGATTTTTCTGAGGGCTTGCTTCAGGTTTGGAATCCGATGGGCTGTGTTTTCTATTTTGGTACTATTGAGATTGAATTATGATTTGGATTTAAATTCCAAATGTGCCTATATACTCCATTGAATGGGAATCAAAACCCACGTAATTCGTTTCATGATTAAGTGGAGGGTTTAGGAGTTGATTAGATTGATTAATTTGATTTGGGTTTATGGATTAGAGAGAAGGTTGATATCTTTTCTTTTGATAGATGGAGTGTTTTACTAGATTGAAATTCTGTTTTATCAAGACTGGGTGATTGGATTGATTAGGAGATTAATTAATTAATTGAAATGATTAGTTAACTAATTAATGTGATGAGGTGGATGGATTAAAAAAAAGGATTAATTTGATTTTGAAAAAAATTAATTAATTAAGTAATTAAAAAGATTAATTAATTAATTGAGTGATTATTTTTAACTTGAAAAAACAGTTTTAGTTAATTAAAAAATTAATTAATTTGGTTAGAGTGAGATAATAAATTAATTAAAAAGACTAATTAATTAATTAGAGAATTGTTGGAGGGAGAAGAAGAGAACAATTGGAGGATAGCAATCTACTCAAATTTAAGGGGTGTGTGAAATGAAGAAATGGAGGGGGTATTTATAGGAAAATGGGGTTAAGGGTAGTTTGGAAAGTGAAAAAGTGAAAAGACCAAAAGGATAAGGCTTAAAATGCTAAAAAAATCAGGTTGGACAGCAAAATGAAATTTTTAAGGGCAAAAGGGGGACTAGCCACCAAAGAGCTCGACGGCGCCACCAGGCCTCTGGGCGGTGCCATCGGGAGCTGTCCCGACCGTAACTGACATGGTATTTTTTTTTTTCTTGAGAGATTGGTTATTGGTTTGGGATTTAGAAATTTTGGGTATCCAAAGAGCAATTACTTAAAGGCTTGAAATTTCTTTTGGGGCCACTGTCCTCTTGACTCCCACTAGCTAATTGGCAAGCTCGGCCACCATAACGGCTCTGCGTAGCACGTTAAACCTAACAAGTGTCAAGGTATAATTGGATCAATAGGTATAAAATTAAGGGTTCACAAGACCATCATAAGATAGCTTTATGATCATTTCACCCATAAATGTCTAGTAACAATTACCTAGGCATCCCTGTGATTCCTATTTCCACCCTTTTATCAAAATCCTTTCAAAACTTCACCCATAAATATTTATTAACGATCACATAGGCATCCCTATAGTTCCTTTTTTCATCTTTTTTTTATTCAAAATCCACCATTTCTACCCATGAATATCTAGCCCATGGTCTAAAAATCAACCGTGCCTTTCACCCAAACATGTCCCAACTCCAGCTTAGACATCCCTTTGGATCTTTTTTTCCATCCCTCATCTCTAGGTTTATTATCATCAGAATCACTTTTTGGTCAAGCTAATTCTGATGAGGGGGCAGCTATGAACCCTTAATTTTACACTCTTATGATCTAGCCGCAGCTTGACTGCTACTAGAATTAGTGCGCTATGCAGAGTTGATATGGTGGTCCTACTAGCTTATTAGTGTTTGAACCTTAAAAGCACCTAGGCTCAGTGAATAGACCTTCGGATGCTAAAATTTCCAAATCAGAAAAATCTAAAATAGAGACCTGAGAATTGAAACCTATCCTTTTGACCTCTCAATCACCCATAAATCATCTAGGAATGAATAACGAACACAATGCAATTGGAATTGCAAAAAATGGATGAGAAACAAGCAAGAATAGGCCAAAACAGTGAAACCAGCATCCGACGAGCAGTAAAACTGCACAAGCCCTGTGCAGAACCGTATGAGCCTTGTGTGAAACTACATAAGCCCTATGCAAAATCATACAGAGGCTGTGTAAAATCACATAGCCTAAGTACAGTTCCAGGGTCCTCCTGTGAGGTTCCATGCATGAAATTCCAAGTTTTCAATCTTTTTTAATTATCCCACATTGAAGCTTTACAAAATTCTTCTCTATATAGGGACCTTCCCCCTTTAGTTTTCTTCACCTCTTGACCTCTTGGTTTTCTTGGTTAGCCATTGCATCAAGAGAACCATCCCCATAAGTTGGATCCGCCGAGGATCGAGCACCTTAGTTCTAAAGTTTTGTTTTGTTTTCACTTTGTTATTTGCTCCTTGCTTTGCAAAAGCAAATTGGATTGTAACTTCCTGAGCTGACCCATCAAGTCAAAAAGCTTCTTGCCATCCAAGGCAAACCGCCTCCCATCGTCCAAGGCTAGTAGTTTGAGGTAAGTCTATTTTCCTTTTCTCTTTTCCTTTTCTTCATTTATTTATTTCATTTTATTTTCCTCCTTGGAATTTATTTATTGCCTCCCTCCTTGCAATTTATTCCTTATTTCCCTCCTCGGGATTCTCTCTTCTTCCTCCAAGACTCTTTGCCTTTTTTTAATTAATTCACTTAGGATATTTAATTAAAATCTGACCTAATTAACTTAACTTTGTAATTAATTAAAATCAACCAATCAATTCAATTAATCAAAACATGAAAAAGTGGTTTGGCTAAATAAATCCCTTCGCAAGAAGGAAGAACTGCATAGGTTCTAAGTTCCATTCAAAGGAATATTCAAGCATGCTTAATTCATCAAGCAACGAATCTAATTAAAATAAACCAATTTCTCCCCCATCACCTTCTTCACTCTTAAATTAATTTTATTCTAGTTTATTATATTGATTTTATTATGATTAACTTGGGTAATGTATGACTTCTCTAGAACCCATTAGGGCTAGAGGAAGCATCATCTAATGGAATGAATGATCATGCATAAGTCATAAAAGTATTATTTTAAGTCACAATTGTGTTAAATGCCAACCTAATTTTAATAAATTAAACCAAAAACCTAGTCCCCGAATCCTATTTGATTTCGAGGGTAATGATCTTTTCTTTTGTGATATTAATTGGAGTCAATTTGGATTTTTCCTTTAAGTTTTTTTCTAAATAAAATAAAATTAAAGTGACGACTCTTCAAAAACAATCAATATGAACCTAATCATTCCATTATGAGACTTACCTTAAATGAGGATTTTGATCCCTTTCAACGGATCAAGCCAGTGCTTGGACGACTTCTCACAGCAATAAAATTCTATCCCTTAATTTCCACAAGAAAATCGTATTAATTTCTAATTCTATGTTTGGAACCTCTCTAATTCTATCTCTTTTTAGTTTTCTAAGTTTATTTCTTTAGTAATCTACTTTGCAATACCACAATCATAAGCTATATAATCTCTGTTTGAGCTATCATTTATTTATTTTTTTCAAGATATCTCCTTTCTATATTTGGGTGTCCCTTTTGGCACATCCTTATTGGTGTAGGTTAGTTTAATTTATTCCATCACTAATTTTTTCTCTGAAATTTTATAATTTTTTCATTGCTTTTTCTCATAATCCTAACTTGGTCCCAAATTGATTGTTTTTTAATTTTGTTTTCTAATGTTTGAAATTGATTATAAGGCTGCTTAGGGCTTTGATTAACCCTAGGTGAATAATGGCTTTCTGATAAGAAATTTCAAATAATTGGTCAATTTTTTACAAATCAATTTAGAATAGCATAAATCTCATTAAATAGCCTACTGTTTGGTAGATGATATAGGAGTTAAATGATTGTTGGTTACCTTTATTGGTTAATTTTTTTATAAATGAATTTCTCGATTGGCTTTAAGTATATGCTTGCTTGGTGTTTGTTTGATTGCTTGTATTAGTGCATGATCATGGAATATGAGAAACTTTAGTTAGCTAGAATTATTTGAGAATTAGTTTTTTAAAGATAACTAGTAGTATCAAATAATATTTGAGAATTATCATGAAATTTTTTATATTTGGATGATGATTTGTGAGTTTGAGTATAACTTTGCCTTGTAAATGATATATCTTATGAATTTGACTTGATATATCAAATTGATGAATTTGGTCTTAGATATTGAATATTGGTTTTATAAGAGAAAATTCATCATATATATCGGCTCTCTATAATTAATTTTTGATTTTTAAATTTTGTTCATCAATGTCTTGCTTGAATTGGGTAATAGTTGAGCTCCAATTCATTTTTTTTACCTTCCTAATTTCGTGTTTAGCTTTCTCTTGATGTTTATTTGATTATTGATTTTAGATTTTTAAATACAATAAATTAATTAAGGCAAATAGCAATGGTTTAGCTTTTGAAATTGAAACAATCACGAATTTTTAATCAACGATTCAAATTTTCAAATCATATTGAATATTATTCATATTTCATATAAGAAAAATTTGTCATGCTTATCCTCACATATTTTTGGGTTTTGATGAGTTTTACTCTCTTGAAATTGCATTTGGATTGATGGTGTTAGCTCTCCGGCCTTCAACTTTTCTTTCTTATAATTTCTTAATTATTTACATATATGATGTTTCATTGATTGTTGATTTTTTACTTGGAAATACAATTAGGCAATTGAAGCATTAGGAATAGTTTTTGCTTTTAAAATTGGATGATTATCATTGATTTCTAATCACTAATTTCTACCTTATATAGTGTTCAAATCAATGTCTTAAATGGTTTGGCCATGCTAGTATTAAGTGAGTGGCGAGAGAAATAGGTCACTAATACGTTTATTTTTATTTTTGTTAGTAGAGTTAATTAATTAATGACAAATTACATTAGTTTATTTTTCTAATTTAGCAAAATTACCTTTGGTCAAATCAATGCATGGGATGTTGAATTAGGAATGGAAAAAATTTAATTGCTTAACTATTATATAATTATGGCAGATTAATTAAATCAAATTGAAATCTTTGATTTCTTGTTTATTATATTATAGGCATGGTTGGATTTTTTTTTCCCCATAATGGCATGCTTCTCATAATTGCTAGTGACTTGTGCTCCTAAACCTTATAGTTTTCACATTTTCTTCCTTGATTTTCATCTAAATAATGAATGGTTTGTCTTTGACAATTCATGGATCTTCTTAATAGGAACTTTTTTACAATTTAAAATGAATATTTATTTTACTTGTTCATTAGACTAGTTAATTTAAACTAAAAAAATTTAAAATGCAACTCTGCTATTATAAATTCCTAGTTAATTTAAACTAATTAATTTATATTTACCTAAGTTTATGAACCCAAATTGCAAGAGCAAGACGGAAGCCACTTTGAATCAAAGCATGTTCCACCACCTCCACCGAGCAAGTGTAATTGGGAAATTGACCCATCAAAACTTGACTTTTCAAACTCAGCAATTATTAAAAAGTGTGATTTTATCTCTGGATTGTTGATTATGCATATTTTTATGTATCTAATTGTCCCATTGTTTTAGACATTTAGTAAATTAAATTAAAGTAATTGGAACCTTATATTGTGTTTATTAATGACAAATGGTAAGCAATACTTCTGCTTTTGCATTACTATGGTAGGCATATTAGGTTCCTTTTGTAGTTAATATAAGTGATATCCATTGGAATCTAAAAAAAACTTTTAGAAATAGAATTTCAATTTATTAGAGTCCATTTGCTACTTATGCAACTCCTTATTTCTATTAGTCACTAAAGTTAGATTATTATATTGATATATATTAATAACATACAGCAGCACAAACATATATAATTGATATTAATATACAATGATCACTAATAGAAATTAAAATTTTTATTGTAACTTTAGTTTACTTGGTAGTTGTTACTGATTTTGTTTGCTTGGTATTTTTTTCTTTTAACTGAGTTTACTTAGTAGCTGGTATTGATTTAGTTTACATGGGAAATTTTTGGAGTAACATCACACAATGTGGGAGTAAGATGGAATAATGAAAATAACTTAGACCAAAAGATGGAATAATGAAAATAACTTAAACCAAATAAATAAAGTGGAAGCACCTAAAAAGCAACTATAAGTGATGAAGGGTTGTACCATTGAAGCCTTTTTTTTCATGCTTTTCCTAGAGGTCTAGAGAAAGATAGACATATAAGTACAAGGAAGTAAGCAAAAAATATGAAAATTTATCTTCTAATCATGAAGAAGTATCTCAAACACTCAAAGTCTCCTAGATAATAATGGATGCCAACTCAAATTAACAGCAAGTATATTTTATTTGGTTATGCAGACAATTATATTATATGTTTCTAGTTGAATGTACTTTAGAGAAATAAAAACTAAAATACTTTTCCATGCTAAGCAATATGATAACATCTACAGGTAGGTGATGATGGCAACATTGGACACAATTAACATAATAACGCTTCATCATATTCAAGTCATCATATTAATAAAAATCACAGTAGAGCTTGATTTGTCTTTAGTGGTTTTTAGCTTTTGGAAGATATTAAAGGATTTAATTACATGTTAGATTGTTTGTTAGTGCTTCTTTTAAAAAAAAAAAAAAATTAAGCCTTTTCTTGAATTTAACTGCAAATTTGGCTATGCGAATATTAGTTGTTCATTTAGATGACTCAAATTCAATATTAGCTTAAGCAAATTATTTTTCTTTCAATTTATAATTTTTGTTTAATTATATTAATTGATTAATTTTTATTAGGAATAAAATATATCAAATTTAAACAAAAATTCAAAAAAATATCGTTATAATTCAAAAATAAAATAAATAATTAGAATAGGCTAATTAAGGGCATTTTATAAGGGTAGTTTAAAATACCTCAAACAAATCAGTTTAGATTAGTTAATTGGCAATAAAATAGGGTAGTTAAATTAGCGCAAAAATAGGGGCGATTTAAAAATACCCATATTGTTATGCTTTGAATCAGTTATATATAGATATAGAGGCGGCTGAAACCACACCACTATTTTGGATTTAAAAGACACTACCAATAGTTACTACCATCCCTATGAGAGCTTACACTTTTTTTAAACAAATCGTTAAAGGAAAAAAGGCATTTAAATCTGCCCATAGACAATATGTAGCGGCAGTTAAAACCGCCTAAATGAATTGCTAGTACAAGAGTGCTTACCTTGACGGACTCTAAAATCACCTATGCTAAGAGATGGCTATAACAATGATGCCTTTAGGGTAGTTGCCAAAAGCACCGCTAACAAATGTATGTGCTATTTGAACCACCCCATACTCAAATGCAATCGCCACTAAAGGTCTAACTTTTGTAATGTATATTTCAACATTAATATTTGCTTTGGCAAATTGATAGCTTGGTCTTCATGTTCAGTGGATGCTTCTTTAACATCTCTTAAATATGTTGCAATTTTAACCCAACTACCAAGATTAAATTTGATGATAGTTACATCAAAGTCCCTCAACCTCCTATATTGCTCTATTATATTATCTTTTATAACTTTATTAGTCTTTCTCTTGACTTTATAAGATTTAGCTAATGATATCTTAATCCTAAGTTGCCTATGTACATTTTTTTGCATTGCTTTAATATCCCACTAAGGGTTTTACCTAAATTCTTGCAAGTATTTCTCACTCAAATATGTGTTGTTAACTAAGGTATTATAGAAATCAAAAGGACACTCATGCTTAGTTCAAAGGTCTTGATTTGGAAGGTTGTGCTATAAGGAAATTTTGAAGTATGCACTTTAAACCATATCTTTAGTATCACTCGATATACTTCACAAGAAGTAAACTTATTGGGAAGTTATTTTCTAAAAAGTAAGCTTCCTGGGAAGTAATTATGTGTTTAGTTTGCAAATAACTTCATGATAAGTAGACTTTTTTTATTTGACTAATAATAAAAAAAGATAATAATATCTTGTCCAATTTACTCAATCATGTTTAATAAAGAGTAGATATGCCAATTTATATCTATTTCAACAAAGAAAGTCCAACTTCCTTAACTTTCCTAAGGAAGTGTAGTTTCCCCAAACTCAAAAAGTATACATCCTATTTCCTAAGAACTGTTTTCAATAATGGCTACCAAACTAGCCAAAATTTTTTACTTCCCAGAAAGTTTCACTTACTTAGCTTACTTACCCAATACTAAATAATACATCTGTTTGCACAAATTAGTGATATTTTTTCTATTGCTTTTCAACTAATACATAACTAAAAGACCTTTACAACCCAATCTTTCAATGCTTTCCTAAAGATTGAATAAGAAATGAATTTCATTCCCTTACATAGTTGTGGATCCTTGAATCCTGAATCCTCATTAAATTCAGGATAACTAACTTCATCATCTAATGAACATTTCAAACTATGAAGCTCATCATTATCTACTAGCTCCTCATTAAACTCTTTTAGATCACCCTCATTTAGATCATTATTGTCTGCAATAACAGGTTCACCTTGCTTTGGAGTAGGATTTTAGGTTCTATTTACCTCATCCTTAACTGCACCAACCCCTATCTCTGAGAAAATGTCATCATCACTTCCCTCCAAGTCATCATATAAGCAGCTAGCAACACTCGAATCTAATTCATATTTAGATGTACTTGCAAAAATATTAGCCATTTGCTCATGCTCACTATATGTTCAACAACATCAAAATACATCTCAATAAAAGGTTTTAAGTTGGAAATCAGGCTTTGTTCTATATTGTGAAGGATCTTGGGTAAGAGTTTTAGAATGAGGTTCAATTCCTTATTGATATAAAGCTTGAGTGACTGCAGACTGAGGGGGTGCAGGTTAATTAAGTGAGGCTAGGGTGCAGTTTCACAATCAACATATTGTTCACTTACATCAGCATTCAATTCATTTCTAGTTGCTCCATATTATCCAAACACTTCTTCATAAATTGATATATCATTTTTAAAATCATCTTCATACTGATGGTCATCTTCTTAGTCAATAATATCAGCCATACTCTTATCCAGTTGGAAAGGTTCAAGATTATACATAAAATAAAGGTTAATATATGGCTACCCTTTATTGTGATTCAGCACGTTGGCGACATGTTCATCCTTCTCAATGGCCTCAAAACTCTCAAGTCTATTTAAACTAGCAATCTTAAACCATATGTTACAACATTTATTATAACCAAAGCATTATTATTAGAATCGATCGATTCTCGATTCAAATCTTACGATTCCTATAGAAAACAATTCAACTCTATAGTATGAATCGAAATTATAGAATCATTGCCGACTCGACTAAATTGATAGTGAATCACAAGATCATTTGAATTGAATGATTCTATTGATTTATATATTTAAACACAATTAATTCATCTAATAAGTTTAAAAGACAAAAAAAAAAACCATAAAATCCCACTTTTATTAAGCCAAAAAATAAATTAAAAAAAAAAAGAGATGGACTGAAAAATGATATGTTAGTGGAAGGAAAAATAAAAGATTTTAATTAGAAGAAGCTAAGGAAAAAAAATTGCACTCTTCCAAGTTGTAGATATTCATTTGAGTTTGATTGAGACTATCAAGTGCATTAATTCTTCTTTTCTGTGCTTTTTTTATTTGCACTTCTGCTTTTTACCTTTGAATCCTTCAGTTTCTTTGTTAAACTTTGTTAAACTTATGCTCTTCTTTTACATTTAACATTTTTCTTCTACAAAGATGTAACTTGTGGTTGTGGTATTTTCTTTTATAAGTTGTAATATAACATTAAGATTTTCTTATTTTAAAAAAATCTAGTATTCATGTCAAACCACCAGCACTTCTATTTATTTTTTATCATGTCACATCACTTTCCGCTAACATTATTAAATTGTTATTCTTTTGCTAGCCATAGATCACACTTTAATATATTAATTTCTTTACCTCATTAGCCTATTTTTTTGTTTTTACGTGACAATTTTACATTATCACACTTTAACAATGACACATATATTTAAAAATTTGTCTATTATTTATATTTATTCTTTTAAATTATATTGCATTTTCATTTTTTCAAGTTTTGAATTATGTTTGACTCATAGTTGAATATGGCTTCTAACAAGGGAAGTACAAAGACTAAGGATCCTACTTGGTAACATTGCTTTTAAATTAATGAAATAGAATAAATTTAAAGATGCGATTATTATGGACTTGAAAGATGAGGAGTGATAAATAGAGTGAAACATCATTTAGTGAGTGATGATAATAATATTGCTCCTTGTACTCAATGTCTAGAAAATGTGAGAGAACTATGTATTAAAATTTTAGGATTAAAATCTACAAATGCAAAGGAATGCTTTCAAGAAGTAGGTGAAGGGAAAGAAGATCAAATTTTAAGTGGAGAAAGGAAAACTACTATAGATGCATTTATAACTAAAGGAAAGGGAGTCAAACAACAAACATTGAATGCAATTGGTAAATAAAGAATTTGCAATTCAAAGTATATGTAGATTTTTATATGGGCATGCTTACCCTTTGTCTTAGTGAAAAAAAAATGTTGAATATGTAAGGGATTAAAACCTCCTAATCATCATAAGGCTAGAGTCACATTTTTCAAAAAAGAAGTGGACAATGTGAATTCAATGTTAAAAAAATATAAAAAGGAGTGGTAAAGACATGGATGTACTTTGACTAATGGGTGGTCAAATCAAAAGAATAGTTCTCTTATGGTATAGTTTTTCTTAAATCAGTAAACACCTCTGATGTGATAAAAAATGCATAGAAATTGTTTAAGTTGCTTGACCCACTACTGGAGGAAATTGGAAAGCAAAATATAGTTCAGATAGTGACAAATAGCACTTCAGCTTATGTAGCAACTGGTGATTTATTGATGGCAAGGAGAAAAAAAATTATTTTAGTCTTCTTGTGCAGCTCATTGCATGGATACTATATTAGAAGATATAGGTAAATTGCCTATCTTTAAGATTACAATTAGAAAGGCTAATGAAGCTTGTGTTAATATTTATAGACATTCTTGTGTCCCTAGCATGTTCAAAAGGTGTTCTAAGAAAAGAGAGTTAAAGAGGCCCGGGGTAATAAGATTTGCTACATTATTTCTCACTATGAAGAGTTTTAAGGAACACGCTTCCTTTTAGGGCTATGTTTGCATTGGAAAAATGGGCTAAAAGTCAATATGCTTCTAAAGTAGAAGCAAAAAAAGCCCCGGCAATATTTTTATTTGATGATAAATTTTTGAAATCAATCAAATATTGTTTGAAGTGTGTGAGCCCATTTGTTAAAGTTTTAAGGCTTATTGATAGTGATGCAAAACCGAAAATGGAATACACATATGAAGCCATGGATAGAGCAAAGGAGAAAATTGCAAAAATTTTCAATCATTAAAAGACAAAATATCAATGTATTTGGGATATTATTAATTTAAGATGGGATTTGCAACTCTGTAGGCCATTTTATGCAGCAGGATATTTTCTTAAATCCTAAATAAGTATTATAAATATATTTTATTTTTATTTTTAAAGACCAAAATAAAGAAACAAAATGATCTTTCTTTGTATATATTTTATAAGTTTCAATTTGATAATTCCTTTGATGCGCATATAGAAGTGAAAGTTGGTTTATACAAGATAGTTGAAAAAATGTTTCCAAATATTGAAACAATAATTAAAATTGATCAACAATTAGAAAATTTCAAAAGAGGAGAAAGAATGTTTGGCATGAGCATGGCTATTTTGACTAGAAACAAGAAGCAACCTGGTATTGTTTTAATTTGGTATTTGTTGGATTATTAAGTTTTCTTTAAATTTTAAACATTCGCTTGTCTATTAAAAAAAAAAACCCTTTACCTCTCATTTTTTATTTATTTTTTATCTTCGCTTTATGGTGGGAAAGCTATGGAAAAATGCAAAGAGCTTCCAAGTCTTGCCATAAGAGTTCTAAGTCTCCCAAGTAGTGCTATAAAATGTGAGAGAAATTGGAGCACATTTGAGCATGTCCATTCTAAAAAGAAGAATCCTTTAGAACAACAAAGGTTGAATGCTCTTATGTTTATAAAATGCAATATTCAACTTAAGTTAAGGCAAGCAAAGAGGAAGGCAAGAGGTGAGACATATGATCCTATTTGATTGAGTGATATGGAGTCCGATGATGAATGGATTACTGAAATCAAAGAGCGTTATCTACCTATAGACAATTCATGGATGGATGTAAAGGAATGTTTTGAAGATGAGCAAGAGTTGAGCGAAGCAATAACAGAAAATGAGGTATTATAAAATATTTTATGAATTTTATTTTTTAAGAATTAGTAGGAATATGAAACTTAAAATTGAATAAGTATGAGTATGAAACTTTAAATTGATTTCTCATATTATATAATGTGTATTACATAGGGCTAAAGAACTTGAAGCGTGATATGAAAAAGAAAGGATAAACCATTGAAAATGAGATGATTAAAGATTTAAAGATGTTTCATAATAATTAGTTAAATTAAGATGAAGGAGAGCAAGAAGATTAGTTTTGAAAGACAAAAATAGTGATGAAGATGATGATTGACTTGAAGATGAAGATGATAACTTCATGGATTAGTTTTATCAGAAACCTAGCAGTTTTAGATTTTAAACTTTTAGTCAAGGTTTAAAATAGTTGTATAGTGTAACATATTAGTATCGGAATCAGTACAACAGAATCGGATTGAATCGGCTGCCACTACAATGAATTTTCAAAAATAACTAGCAAATTAATCTAAATCAATAAGAACTGACAATGTAATATATTAAATTAATAAACACTTAAATAAATATAGTTTAGCCTAGAGAAATTCAAATCACATAACTAATAACAATAATTTATGAGGGGAAAAAACCATCTCAATTCAAGATGAATATGGTTATAAAAAAAAAAAAAAAAAAAAAAACCCTCATGAATTAATAAATATATAAAGAAAAAACATAGCCAAAATATAAAATTCAATCAATAATTTACACTCACAAATAATAAAAATTATACAAAGAAATAAATTTTGGAAAAATTATCAACAATGTTTTCAATACATTGAAATATAAATAATGTAAAAAAATAATATACTAATAATTTAAACTAATAAAATAGAATTTGAACAATATATTTATAATTTAAACTGATAAAATAAAAAGTTTAAAAATATAATAATAATAATAATAATAATAATAATAATAATAATAATAATAATAATAATTTTTTTACTGATACATCATGCACACATCGCTAAATAATGATTTTATTAGTGTGCATAGGGTGATTTAGTATTGATTTAGGATTAATTCCCATTAGCACAGATGTGACGGGTAATTAACTTATATGAAATGACTGATACGTAATGTATCAGTTGTTGTTTAAAACCCTGCTTTTGTTCTTTTTTTCCATTTAACTCAATAGTTTTTAGGATTGGGATGATTAATTGAGGATGAATGACAAATTTGCTATATGAATTTCTTAGTTTATTTTTATTAGAATTTTTAAGTTTAGCCATTAGAACATCTTAAACTATGAAATATATAGTATGAAATATGTTCTTAAAATGAATATGTATTATTTCTAGTTAATATTAGGAACGTGAATTGAATCTTACTATTCAATTTGATACTTGATTCTCAATTCACAAAAGGAGAAATTTGAATCTTGATTTGACAACTATGAACCAAAGTCCTTTGCATAACCCATCAACTCAAATGTAGATAAGAAATCAACGTCTACATGGTTTAACATTGTAATTTTCCCTCCTTGATACACCATATTATTCTCAGTATCCCATTTTCCCTATAATGAATAACCAAATTCACAAATTCAGACACAGTAATGAAGCATCAAAACTACGAACCTACAAATTCATTTAGAGCTAGTTAATAACAAACGCATTTACCCATTAACAGAAGTATATCATAAATAAATATACCCATTAACCCAAATTCAAACCCCGTTTACCCATTAACAATATTAAAAATCCTAATCCTTTTTCAAAAAAAAAAACCCCAAAATTAATACTAATTAGTCATTTCTTTCATTATTCTATTGCTATATCAAGAAATAGAATCTAAAAAAGTGCGCATACCTCTATTTATATTCAAAATTTTATTAATCTTTTCTGCAAAAACCATTCATCTTCAAGTTGGTTGTCTTTGATTTGAATGAAATATTCTTCGAATGGTGGGTTTTCATTTTCAATTGAAAGAAATTTCTATTTAAGGTTCTTAGGCATTTTGTTTTCTACTCATAGATCTGCACTAATTAATCTGAAATGTTGGACTTTGGTTTTCTCATTCTATGGATTTTTTAATTTGATTTTCTTTTTTTAATTTTAATATTTATGCACGTGGATGAGTAATCTAAGCTGTGAAAAAAGTGGGGTCTAGTTTGCCATACAGAGCCACATTATCACTAATAGTGTTAGGAATGTAGACCCTCAAATGCTAACGGAGAAAATTATATACCTTACTTTTATCAAAAAACATCCTACAGAGCTTAAAGTATAAATGAGTGAAACTATATAAAATTGTATCTTCCCATAAATATAACTTCCAAACATGAATGACATTTAAATCTATATAAAATTTTTGAATTCTTTTAATTTATCACTAGAATGCTTATGCATTTATTGTATAATTTGATGTTATATATATTTATCACTTAAAATGTGAACATATTAAAATCAATTTATTAGGAAAGCCAAATATTTTTTTAGGATATACTAATCTTTCTAATCCAGAAGTATAACAATTACTCATTATTTTTTTTAGATATACTAATCTTTCTAATTCAGAAGTATAACAATTACTCATTATTTTTTTTATCTTAAAATTCAAATACTTTAGTAAATTTTCGCTTTAATTATTAAATAAAAATTACAAAATGAAAAATGATAATACTAAGATAAAAATCAAAAAATTATTTATATGTTTGCCTTTATGATAAAGTTCATTCATTCACTTTTTTAGAAAGAGTTGATTTGCTTTCCTTAAAAAAGAACTTAATTTACTAATTAAATTGTTTATTTATTTAGATTAAATAGAGATATTAAAAATCTATATTTCTATTCAAAAAATTTAAAAGATTAATAAATTTGGATGCGTATAAAATTATTTTTTATTTAAATTTCTTATTATATAAAAAATGTATAGTATGAAAAAGCTTTCATAGTATCGTGATTGACCTTATTATTTAAAGTAGGGCTGTGCACGATACAGATAAAGCCGGTTATTTTGAAATCTCTATACAAAATTGAAATTTTGGGGATCCCAAAAACGATGGCCTGGGTCTCGACTTGTAAGTATGAAGTACCGATCCCAACTTATACCATCATTTGGTGCAAGTCGATTCAATTATTCAGGGTAATGATTCAAGCCAATACAATTTGGGTATCGGGAATTTTAGATAATTATGACAAATTCGACTATTGTAAGATATATTTCAACTTTAATAGGTCAAAATCTAAAATTTGTCCCATTGATTTTGACTTTAATAAAGTCGAATTCGACCATACTGAGTTCAAATTCAACTTTAATAAGGTCGAATTTGAAATTACGAATGTTGAATTTGATAGTAGTACAATCGAATTTGACCGCAATGATAAAATTTGTCATATTTAGTTTGGAATTCATAAATTTGATTTCAATCATATCAGACAACTCCAACATTCAGTAATATTAAAATATTGATAACTCTATATTTTTAGAGTTATTTTAATTGTTTAAACTTAAATTTTAGCTCAGTTCTTGAGAATGGAATAATATTATTACTTATTTTTAGAAATAAATAGTTCTATAATTTATAAATAAATTATAACATATTTTAAGTATTTTTATTTTATTTTTGCAGATCAAAATGATGTCATAAAAATAATGATACAAGCAATGGTTCAAGTTTTCAATCCATGAGAAATAAATTCAATGGTTGGTGGCCAAAATTCAATGGTTGGTAGCCAACCTAACCATTTTTGAATATTGATGAAGGAATTCAATGGTTGGTAGCCAAAATTCAATGGTTGGTAGCCAACCTAATCATTTTTTAATATTGATGAAGGAATTTAATGGTTGGTGGCCAACCTAACCATCAATGTTGAATTTTTTATGTAAGAATTTTAATGGAACTTGAATTCTTCCACCAAATATGTCTATAAATACCATACTTGGCAAAGAGAAATGGCATCAAAGAAAATCCATAAAAAAATATGTAGAGAGATTTTCATATGTTTTCTTAGAGTAGATTAGTTTTATTTTTAATTTTGATCAAGAGGAGGAGTTTTTGGAAGCTTGAGTTCATCAAAGATTGTATCCCAAAACAAGTTCTCTCTAAACTCTATTCTTAATTATAAGTTATTATTATGTTTATTATTTTTATTGTTAATTTAATTGTTTCTTCTCTTTTAATTATGAATAGCTAAATTTATTTTTCTAGGATTTAGATGTAATCTTTTGATTTGCATATGATTATTTATATTTAATTGATTGGGTTGATTGTTGGAATTAATCTTTTATCTTAAAATTTAATGCTTGTAATTAACTGGCCATTAATTGCATGATTTAAGATATTGTACAAAGTAGCGAGAGTGGAAGCACAATATTAGTTCATTAGGATAATTGACCTAGGGAATGTGTTGCTTAGAAATAAGAACACTTCTTTGTGATTTTTAAAAGAGATTTCCATAAAACTTAATTGGTTTGTATTAATTGCTTATGATCACGAGAGTAGACGTAAGGTTGATATGAATGCACATGTTGTATCTTGAGAGAGAACACCATATAATTTAGGGAAATCTAATCATTAATTCCAATAAAAATAATCTATCTAAAATTTATAAAGAAATCATATGTGATCAATTGATGAATTCTAAATCCTAAACCTTTAATCTTATTTTCATATTTATCATTATTTATTTACTTCAATTTCATTTTAGTTTAAAATATAAAATCTCATAATTGATTTTCTAAATAATAGAGTAATATTAAAAATTAGTACTTGACAAACCCTTTCTCGTGGGAACGATACTCACTCATCACTTTATTACTTGTAACGATCTGTGCACTTGCAGAAATCGCACAACAAATATATATGAAATTAAGAAGAAATTAAAAAAAGCATAAATCATAAAAAAAAAAAAAAAACAATACTTAATAATTAATAATTATATAATTAATATTTTTTAATTAAAACATAAATACATAAAATGATGAAATACTTAAAAAACATAAAAACATAATACTTAATATTATAATTAGAAATTAGAAAATAAATTATTTGAAGGAGGTTGGTTGGCTGGCGGGAGTGGAGATTGGAGGAGGCACTGATCACATTCAACTAGGGCTAGGGGTAGCGTCATCTTCAATATGGCCCTTGGTTGCATTCTTCTCTTCTATCACCTGTTCATATATTGCATAAATAGCCATGAGAGGAGGATAAACTTCCAACATTTTGTCATTGACATAATCTACTTGCACACCTGACATATTCTTGTGAATGAACTCCCTTAATTTAGCCCTCAAATTATCATAGAGCTCCTTTATTTTGATATACATCAGTTCTAGAGACTCAGTAGATGATGGATGTTTCCATGCACCTTTTTTGTGTGGGTCACTACACGTAGTTTTCCTAGGATTGATTGGATATAGATTGTTGAATGCCATTTCAATACAGAGATAAGATTGACAAATAAAGCAGAATATGGAAGATTAAAAAATAAGAAAACAAAACTATTGGTGCCTTTTTATAATGAAAATCTTGTGACTTTTCCATTTATCAATACACTATATGTGTTTATAGTTATTACAAATTTTTTCAAAAATACGAATAATCACAACGGTTTTAATTCCCAAAGAGATTTGTTTCATTTCATTAGTTCAATTAAAATTTCTTTTTAATTATATAAATTTAATTTACATAATTTTAATAATTCATTGAATTTTGAGTGATTAAAAAAATTTGAATAATTTAAAATTATTTAATTAAATAAGCCGAGTTATATATTCGAATTTGACTATAATAATATCAAATTCAAACATAATACGATCGAGTTCGACTGTATTAAATTAGGTGGAATTCGATCTTATATAACAACGACAAGTTTAATGGTGACATAGGGTCGAATTTGACTTGTATTAAACTCGAATTAGATTGAATATGTGTTGTGATCGACAATAATTTGGTTGAATTTGATTGGTGTTAATTTTGAATTCAACGTTGAATTAAACATTATTAATGAGAGGTCAATCAAATGACCAAATGCTTTTTAAAAAACATTATTGAAAATCAATAACATTCATAATATTATATTATTACTAATCAATATTAATAGAACTATAAGAGTTTATTATTAGTTAATTGCAGCATTACGAAGTTAGAATTATACATTAATACATTATATAATTGTTCAATAATATAATTCAATATTCCATTGTTTAATCATTCACATTCAATCCATTCCCATGAATCGATGAAGAAATGAGATTGGTTACCTTACCATTGCATTAAGTAAACAGAAGGCAGGTATTCAGTAAATATCTGACAGGTATACATTAAGGAAGGAAATAGCAGCATGAGGCAATCAAAACAACATCATTAGACTAGTAGACAAGGCTAGCACAAATGTAACACAACAGCAGTAAATAAATCACTAAGTAAAACAAATAAAGAAGAAAAATAAAGATATTATTTCAAAAGGCACAATTGTATTAAGGTCAAATTCGACATCATTATGGTTGAACTCGACCTTAATAAGGTCGAATTTCACCTAATTAGGTGAAATATATATATATATATATATATATATATATATATATATATATATATATATATATATATATATATATATATATATATATATATATATATATATATATATACATAGTCGAATTTGACACTATTAAAGTGGATTTTGACTTTAACAAGGTCAAATTAAATATATCAAATAAACAATAAACATTAAATATTAGACTCACATAGTTCAGCAATCATCATGACTATCAAATATCAATAAGGCTTCTTCGAACCACACTCTCCATTATTTCTAGCTCTTTCAAAACACCTTCAAAATGTAAATTTGAATCAATCAGATCTCTTATTGTGAGGAAATTAATATATATTTAAATGAGATGTACATTGTAAATATTTTGAAAAATATACCATCTTCCCAATTTTCAAGTTCTGAGAGTGTTTCTTCAAGAGCAATTTGTTGATTGTTGTCTCTTAATTAATCTTGGCAGAAAATTAGCACCTCAATGGTAGGAGTCAAAAAGCTCCTAAATTGATCTAACATCCTTCCACCAATGCTAAATGATGACTCACTTGCCATAGTTAAATATTGCATAGCTAACACATCCCTTACAACCTTAGACAACACAAAAAACCTCACTGAATTTATTTTCCACCATCATAGGAGGTTGAAATCAACTACAATGTTTCCTCCCTTTCCTCCAAATACATATCTAGCTCAGATTTCTCAACCATAACTCTACCTTGCTTTTTGAATAAAATATGGGTCAATATCATCATCTGTTATGCCATTAAGTGTGAGATGAGTAGAGTATATTGATGTGCTAGATCCTATTTGATTATCCTTTGCTTTGTACTCATCAAGCATATCCTTGAGAGCCCTTTTCACCATAGATACAAGTTTTGATGCCTTACGCTCACCATAATGATCATTGTACTTGACCCTTAGGTACTCCATTTTATACCTAGGATCTAACATTAATGCAACAAATAGCATAACATTCATTTATCTAAACTACACTAGTATTTGTTAAATTTGCCTCTCATGTGACTGTCTATAAATGCAAGCATAGAATCAGGGCTACTTTCACACACCTCTAACTTTCTAAGTATTTTAACAATTTTAGGAAAGTATAAATTAGAGGGAGAGTATAGAGTGCTAGAAATTTTGGATGTAACATCATAAAATTTTTTTTAGCAGCCTGGTAATTCTCCTTGCATTATCATAATCAAATTCATTAGGCAACTCCTCTCTATACTTGATTGTTAATTTGTGATATACTTCCTACATCTTTTCAAAAACTATTTGATACCCAATTGCAGTTTGTAACATGTGATAAGTGGAATTCCATCTTGTTGGACAATCTAAATACAATGATGCTTTACTGGTGATCTTAAGTTTGTCACACCACTCCTTAAAATGGTCTTTTCTTTATGGGTTGCTCCTAATGTACACTATCACATCTCTGATCTTAGAAATTGCCTTCAAGACAAACTTCATCCCATCCCTTACAATCAATTGAAGGATATGAGCACAACATCTCATATGAAATGTTTCTCCACTCAAAACAAATGCATGTTTTTTCAAAAAAAAAAAAATTCAATGCAAGCACAGTAGTGCCATTGCTTGATGCATTATCAACAGTTATGCATATTAATTCTTCTATGCAAAAGTCAATTGCATTGCCAATATTCACTCCCTTATGGCTCTTAATGTCACATCTCATTTTTGGAAACATGACGATCCTAGAATATAGAGAGACATAAGGTCACCCACACCCATAAAACCCACTCATGCATATAATAATCTTGCCTAAGATCATACTGAACCTCATGCATTAACTTCAAAAAAAAACTTTTATAAAGGAAAAACTTTAAGTTGCGTAAGCTAAAAATATACTTTAATACAAATCCATGGGAAAATAATAATAAGACTTCAAATAAAGTCACCAACATAATATTCCAAAATAAAGTTCCAATAATAACTCTTGGAGCGTCTAAGGACTCAACATAGTATGGTATTGTTATAACTTTGACAAGAGAATTTCCTAAGCGAAGTAGGTAGCTTGAGAGATCACCTTGCCTCCTCATAATGCTCACTTAGAATCACACAAGGAAGAAGGGGTGAGATAGATGATCTCAATGAGTAAACAATAGGGCTTATACAATAACACATATCCTTTAGAAAGGGCTCATAGCTCATAACTTATAGCTCATGATTCATAGTTTGCAATTTAGAAAGGTTCGCAGAAATCACACTTATAACACATAATACATAGAGTGAAGGCTGCTGCCATAATCACTCGTATACATAGAGTGAAGGCTATTGCCATAATCACTCAAACACATAGAGTGAAGGCTATTATCATAATCACTCGAACACATAGCCGATGATTACTCGCATCGGTACGAGGATCACATAGCTGATGATTACTTGTATCGGTACGAGGATTTCTACATAAAAAGAGTTATGGGTACCATAGCTAGAGCTAATGGTGATCACTTATAACAATAACACTTAATGAAAGCAATAGCATGTAGCATATTGGCAATAGCAATTCAACTTATTACATAAGAGATAAAGAATACTATGATTTCATAAAGGTAACAATTATGAAGGATCTTTAATATCATTAAACAAACAATAATGGTTTTGGACCAATTGTCCTTTGGCAACCCAAGTTTAACAAAGAAATCATATAATTGAATTTAAAATGAAGTGAACTTAGGTTTCAAGAAGTCTCAAAGGTTCCTATAACATAATCATCATATCTTGTACTTGTAACAATAGCATAATGTTTACTTACCTTGTGGTTCCTTTGGTCCTATTACATGTAGCCCTTTTAAACATTTAAAACTCCTCAAGCTCTAACATAATATTTAATTTAATACTTAGTATTTATTTAATCATGATGCTATCATATCCCATAACTACCCCATGTGCATATAACATTCACATACACTTAGAATTGCACATATAAGTGCGCTTCATCACTTGCACATAACATGTTGACTTTAAAAGTCTTGTATACTTAGCCTTTATAGGCCCATATGAAAACACATTAGAATTCATGTTAATACCTTTCTAAAGTCAACACAATATCATTATCTTAATATCAATTCACTTTAACAATTATCTTAGTACACTTAACACTTCTATGTATGTCAACTTAATAAATAACCTTTTAAGTGTCATGGTTATCTCTTATGATCAATTCATTCAATCAATCTCTTCATCAATTCAAGATCATTAATTCATTATCAAGTCATCATACAACCTACTTCCATATTATCTAGACACATTCACATATTAATCACAACATAAGGTTAAGATACCTTAAGTATACCAAATTGCCTCTAGCCTTGTCTAGAGTCATTCCTTTAACCAACATGCAATTTAACCATTTATCATTCATACATACATGTCAATAATCAACAAAATACATCACATAAAAATTATAGACATTGGGATGAAAATCCCAATGTAGGCTGAACACATCATCAAGGAGAAAACCTGAATTTTCTTACTTTTTACACTTTTTGTCTATTACAGTAACATACAGAAATATGATTTGAACCAAGACTTTTCATGTAAACATAACAAAAATCATTTTAGAACATTAATCCATAGGAATTGGCAGCAATAGGTGCACCATGTACATGAAAATTCAAATTTTTGATTTTAGGATGCAAAACTATGCGTTTTCTTGTTTCTGGTACTTTCCAGTCATTACAGTAATATGTAAATACATTATTTAAATTATTATTTTTCATCCAAACAAAACAAATATCAGTTTAGAAATCCTTCATACACAAATCAACAGCCACATACATATGTAATCATAGAATTATCCAACTTTTAAGTTCTAGAACGAAAACCTTGAATTTCCTTATTTTTTGAAACTTTTCAGTCATTATAGTAATATGCAGAAATATGTTTTAATTCGATATTTTCATACAAACACATCAAAAATCCATTTAGAAAATAAATATGCAAAAATTGCACCACCCCCCCCCCCTGTAGTGTTTATGTATGAAAATTTCAATTTTGAGTTGTAAGATTCACCTTTAGAGAAATCGCGTAGAGAGGTTAGTGTTTTCGGTATAAAAATTGATTTCACTCTCAAGAATTCAACTAAGCCAAATTTTATCAATCAAAATCAGTAAATATTCAGTTCAAAATAATTTTCCCATAATTAGTTTCATAAAAATCAAATAGCAAATTGAAAAGAAAGGAAAAACTTACGAAACAGTAACAAAATCGCAAAGTTTGAAAATATTTTATAAATTTCGGTAGAGAGAATAATTTTAAGAGAATTTTTCTATCAAAATAATGAAATCATAGAATGGTGGCTGCTATATACAAGGGCTGGCCGAAATTCCTTTTAATATATGTAGAGTTTTGGGTAATTTCCAAGATTACCCTTAATGAGCTAGGTTAGAAGTATTTTGGTGTAGTGGGCTTTTGGAGATTTAGGACTTTTATTTAATTTATGAGCTAATTATAGGTAATTAAAAATAAAATATTTTTCTTATTATTTTCAACAAAATCCCCCCAAAATATTTATTTAAAAATATTTTAAAAATGCTCATAATATGCTTAAAAATCGCTTCGTGCATGAAAATTCAATTTATGTGAAATAAATATTTTTATGCTTATGCATTTATATAAATCACTTATTTTATCATAATAATTCATATTATGCATATTAGAATTAATCTAACATGTCACATACTCATTAATCACATAACTCATAAATTTCACAAAAGCACTCACTTAGAAATAATAAGTCTAAATTCAAGTAATTGGTCATGAAAACTTCTAAGATGGGGTGTGGGTTGTTACACTTAATGACACAAAAATTTAGAATTCTTTTATGCAAATTCCACTCATTGTTAATAAAATGAGCAGTCAAACATAAATAAGATAAGTTTTGAATACTTGTCCATGTATCAGTTGTTAAAAAAACTCTTTAACAATTACTAGCAATGAATGTTTTTAGTTTCTGCTTTTCACTCGCAAACAATTCGTAGTAGTCCCTAGCTATAGTGAACTTAGAAGGAATGATAAACTCTAGACAAATTATTTCAATAAAATATCTAAACTCAGGTCTCTCAACAAATCTATGCTAGCTCATCTTTGATTATCATTTAAACCAATGCATCCCTAGAAGATAAATGGTCAAAAATCCATGTTGTCAACCTTTTTCCCCAGAAGATTGCTTTTGAAAAGTCAATGTACTCTAACTCTTATCGTTTCCATCTCTGTGCAACTCAACTAGTGCTTTTTTATCTTGAATTAGAAACTTCCTACAAGTTTCTCTTAAGTGTTTCCATAGGCCAGAGGTGCCCTAATCACTTTTCCCTTGATAATCCTTCTTATACCACACACTTTCAGGCCTCCCAATCTCATTTCCCTTACTGTCACACAACTTCTTAAAATTATTTTCAATATCAGACCTAGTTCTTTTACTACTAGGAGGAGTAATGATAGTGTCAACTGTATTATCTCCGGGCTGATTCCTAGAATTAATTTGCATATGATGATCATCATTAGTTCCACTAACTTCATTGGAAAATATTTGACTTGGAACTGCTGCAGGAGATGAAATTGAATCAACTGTGTTAGATACAGATTGCTGAGCAACAGGTGGACCATCTTGTATACTTCCACCAAGGCCTCTTCCTGCTACTAGTGTCCTTCCACCATGGCCTTTACCCGATGCTAGTGCCTTCCACCAATCCCTCTTCCAATGTTAGGGTTTCTCTTGGTAGGGTTCTTTGCGATATCCTATTACAACAAATGATACATAACAATCCAATAACAATAATTATTAATACAGTCCAATAAAAAACAAATTTGATTGAATTAAAAAGATACAATAAAATATACTTTATAGTCAAATTTGACTTTGATATAGTCGAATTCGATGTTATTATAGTCAAATTTGACCTTATTATAATTGAATTTGACCTTATTATAGTCGAATTCAACCTTATTCAAAGTCGAACTGGACCTTAATCAAGATCAAATATGGCCTTATTACTGTTTAGATGAATCTTATTATAAAAAAAAAAAATCCATATCATTCCATTTCATAATGAAAATACATTACATAGTAAACATTTTGGTACTTAGCAATGTTGAAATTATAAAAATTAAACATAGGATAACAATCATACATTTACTATTACTACTACTACTTATGACACATCCATTCCATGTAAATTCACCGACTTTATCATTTTGCATATTCATGATAAAAGCAACCCCAATACGTTAAATTCATCTATATCAGGCTCCCAAAATATAAAGAAGCTACAACTATGACAATAAAAATAAAATTTATTAGGGTTCCTAGGAGACCCTGATATCTTAATCATAGCCTTTCTTCCAAAGTTACACTATTGTTTTCTAAATTTAATCAAACTTCCATTCACACGATTGTAGCTTCTGCCTCTTCTATGTCCCCTATTAAAGTTAGATCTCATTGACATTGACAAACTGGAGTCCATTTATATACTATTTGTTAATAATGAATACAATACTGTCTGAGATTATGAAATGTGAAGTTGTGAATTCCTGAACTGAGAATAAGTAAGAGATTTATACAAAAACCCAATATAAAAACTAGCCGTTACATTTTACTATTCATTTAAACTTTTAACAGTCATATTTTCAGTACTATTATAAGTCATAATATGTTAGTTTAAATTTAACTATTACCTTGAACTTTTTTTTTCTTCTTCTTTAATTTCTTTTTCTTCAATTTCAAATGCTATTATAATTTTCAACTATAAACAGCTACTTCTAGTTGACAATTTTGAGATTTCTATGATATGGTGGTTTAATGACCTAATTTAGGGTTAGAGTTACAGAATAGAAAGAAGAGAACAGTAAGTATGAGCTTAAGGATAAAAGCAGGAAAAAAAAATGAAATACTTTCTTTGGTGGGTGACCAAACTCAGTCAACTAACTATGGTTGTATTTTAGTTTTTATACTACTAAGATAATTTCACCATGTGTTAATGATTCAGTAATCAAGCATTGTATTATTTTTATTAATTTATTATTATCATTGTTGTTGTTGTCACTTGTCAGAATTTAAATACGTCTACCGTAGTATTTAATCATCAAATTAGCTTAGGATTGCTTAGCTTAAAATAGCTTAAAATGGCTTAGCATTTAGCCCTTTAATGTAACATAAAATGACATAGTATTAGTTTAGCTTTATTATTCAAAAAGTCAAATTCGATATAATACAGTCGAATTTAATATAAATACTGTCGAATTCAATTGTAATAGCAAGGAATTCAACTGTTTAAAATAGTCATTAATCAAATTTGATATCAATCTAATAAAATTGACTTTAATTATAGCATAATATATACTTTGAGCAAATCTAAGATATGAATTGACTATAGTATTAGGCTATTAAGTTATTTTAACTATATATTAATTTATAACTAATCAAGATCAAGCAATAATGATTGTTACTAATTTTATATTTTTCATTAATATTTTAATAACATAGTATTATTGGATTATACTTTGCGAATTAGTATTAGTGTTGTTAATTTCAATAGTGTTAGGGTTTAGGTTATAGGGTTTAGTCTAGCAGTTTAGGTTTTAGGTTAGAGTATAAGGTTTCATTAATAAATGATTAATAATTATTTGGAACACATATTTAAGATAGATATAAATCTTACTTCAATAAAATATATTCGATCAAATTCAAGTTATTAATCAATAAAATATATTCGATCAAATTCAAGTTATTAATGATGAATTTAACCCATTGACTATTTAGGTATAATTTCATTAATATTCACTATTACATTCGAGTTTGTCAACTTTACAACTTGCAAGGTTGAATTAAAAATTATTGATATTAATTTTAGAATTTAGACCACATTAAATAGACATGGGTGTAAAATGGCATTGTCAATGTCAACTTGTCAAATGTTAATGACAAATTATGGAATTCGACTATGTATGATTAATACGATAAATTGTACAAAGTCAAATTTGATGATAATAAAGTTGAATTCGATATAAACATTATCGAATTCGACTGTAATGCGAAGAATTCAACTTTTTAAAATTGTCATTTATCAAATTTAATATCAATCTAATAAAATTGACTTTAATTGCAGTATAATATATACTTTGATCAAATTATTAATTTATAACTATTATATTAATTTATTTCAACTATATATTAATTTATAACTAATCAAGATCAAGTAATCATGATTGTTAATAATTTTAAATTTTTCATTAACATTTTAATAATATAGTATTATTGGATTACACTTTGTGAATTAGTATTAGTTTTGTTAATTTCAATAGTCTTAGACCTTATAAATGAATACTACACCATTTTACATTAACATTTTCTTATTATGTTATTATCTTATTACTCTTAATAAGCAACAGAGCGATAAATTTATTGTGTTATTTAAAGCCTCAAAACGCAACGCTTAAATTAAAATGGCATAGTATATAATCACCCAATCATAACCAAAGGGTAAAGGCGAATAGTTATGCAAATATTAATATTATATATGTTATAAATTGACAATAAGCAACATTGTTTTGTACTTTCAACCTATATATAAGTGACATGTGGTGGGTTGGTGGCAATTTTTGGAATATAGTAGAATCACAGAACTCAACACACTGGACTCGACATTTCATTTTACATTTTGTCATACAATGAAGTTTGTACTTTTCTATTCTTCAAGGTTTTCTCTCGTTCATCTCTAAATTTTTCTCTAGTTCTCTCTTCTCTATTCCTACTTTTCATTATTCTCTCATAAATGGTGGGGTCACGTAAAAGTGAAACATCACCAAAAAAAAAAGATGTTTGACCCCTAAGAAAAGAATCCCTATCCCAGCAGCAAAACACAGAGTAAGTATTAACTCTTAAGTACTTTAAGCTTTTGCATGTATTTTTTGTTCTATTGTGTTTTCATTCGCCATATAGAAAATGGCTGCAAATTTTCATTTTTATAGATTAGCATTTATGGTTGAATCGAATTAATAATGTCGAATTGAAAATTGTGTAAGTCGAATTTGACCTTATTAAAGTCAAATTTGGCTTTACTAAGTTCGAATTCCACCTTAATAAACTTGGATAGCACAACACTTTATTTAATCTAGTTAAAATATATATCTGATTTGATGCTTCATATGATTCATCATATAGGAAAGCATAGTTACGGTTAGTCCCGATATGGAATACTTCTTCGCTAAAATTTCAACATATTTTCATCTAGAAGATAAGATTGTTTTGATAAACAATAAGCTTACTGAAACATAAATAAAATTGCTAAAAGAAACTGCCTTTGGCCACCTTCTGAATCCACAACCAGGAAAGTGGAGTAAACAACTTGTCCACAGCGTATTGTTAAGGTAGATGGAGGACGATGATGATGAGGGAGATTCCATATACTTCAAATTTGGTAGGAAAGAAGTGAAGTTTACGAGGGAGGAGTTTGCCTTGATAGTAGGTCTGAAGTTAGGGAATAGTGATATGCACTTAATAATGTTATTTTAGGTGAGGTGGGAGTTCGTTTGAAGAAATTCATGCATGACCTTATCGGGGACATGGATTTGACATATGGTCATATAAATGAAGTGTTTGACAAATGGGAAGTGACACCCCATATTTAGATGTGGTGGCTGTTACATTGCTATGCTATTCACACAGATTGTTTCTAGGCAGGCGATGTTAAAAGGTTGATATGAAGCTATTAGACTTAGTAGGAAACTTGAGTCAGTAGAACCAATTTCCTTAGGAAGACTGGGCATTCAAGTCAATAGTTTAATTTACCAGGTCATGCATAGCAAATATGATGAAACAACAACCCAAATCAAAGGAAACAACTATGAGGACATATATAATTGAAGGTTTCCTAATTGCATTCCAAGTAGTATCCCATTATTGCTTTGAAAGTTGAATATTTTAATATAATGAATTAGTATTATGTGACTTTAGTAAGGTCGAATTTGGCTTTATTAAGGTCGAATTTGGCTTTACTAAAGCTGAATTTGACCCTACTAAAATCGTATTCGACCTTATTAAAGTTATATTCGACCTTACTAAAGTCGTATTTGACCTTGAAATGCATGCAAGGTTAGTTAACTTTTTAACGTGTGGCTGATATGCTATATAATTATAATATTACAAGTGTTTGCTTGTGAGATTGAACCTGAGTTGTAGAAAAGCAAATTGTTTAAGAGGTGTACAAATCTCCAGCCAGGTATAGCAAGGATTTTTAAGTGGCAAATGGTATTCAGTAATATCAAACAAGCCACCCTAGAGAATAATTCTATTTTTAAATTCTTAAAAAATATAAGTCCTATGGAAATTGATATAATTGTTGTAGAAATAAGAAAATATGGACTTTTTTCTGGTCTTAATAAAGAAAAAGAAGTAGAGGAATTTAGAGATGAGGTTGAAGAAAGAGAAGAGGAAGATGAAGATGAAAAAGAAGAGGAAGAAAAAGCAAACATTGATGAGGAAGAAGAAGATGAAGATGAGGATGATGAGGACGATCCATTAAAGTTTAGTTTTATAGAGAGAAAGGAGGAAAAAATTATGAACAATGAGGACATTGAGGAGAATAAATTTGATAATAAATTAAAATATTTTGAGGAAAATATTGACAATAAATTAAAAGATTTTGAGGTGAAGATGTTGAAGAGTATTGATGATAAAATTTTGTCATTAAAGGAAAGCATGGATAATAAAATGAGGGATTTTGCTAAAACAATGATGAAGAATTTAGATGATCATTATAAGAAAATTGATGATAATTTAAATTCTTATCATAATAGAATGGAAATCCAAATTGCAGGCTTGAAGGATGTAGTGAATCAGCTGGACCAAAAACAACATAAATCAGCTGATGAAGAAGAGACAAATAAATAAGATAATGAAGAGGCAAATAAATAATGTAAATCTTCTATTAAAGAAGATTTTAAGTCTGCTAAGGAAGTTAATTAGAAGAGTTAGACTGATAATGAAGCGGATAATGGGTTAGACTTGGACAATCTGGTTAACAAAATTACATCTTCCTATGACCTTGATAAACAAGAATCATCTCCTCATGGGCTAAAAGAGTTGGCCAATGTATGTGAATATCAACAAATTGTCCAAGTAGTAGTTCCAATTAATTCATTGCCTCCTAAACTTACAATTGTTAATGATATCACAGAGGTCATCCCACCATGATCACAGCTAGTAAAGCAACAATTGGTTTATAGTGAAGAAGATTTAAGCCTTAAAAAGCCAAAATCTTTAAGCAAAGTTCCTTGTAACTTTGATCTTAGTTTTGATTCATTTTCTATTAGAAAAAGATTTTTTCTATGATCAATAGGAGTTAGAAATGGATAGGTGGCTCTCCATACAAAAACTAGAAAAATTAAGAGGTGATTACCATACCATTGATAGAGGATTTTTTGAGCATTTCATGAAAAAGGACAGCTGGCTCGAAACAACAATATGTAGAAACTAGCAACTTATTTTTATTGTTTTGTTAGCTATAATATATAATGTTATAATTATACCTTCATATAGTCTACAGTCAACATCAACACATCCAAATTGACCTTTGAATTGTCGAAATTGACTTTAAAATGGTCGAATTCTTTCTTCATTGTTATCGAATTTGATTGTATCATAGTCAAATCCAACTATATTAAGGTTTTTATTTGACTATAGCATGATGAATTTGACTTCATCAAAATTGGATTCGACTGAATCATAGTCGAATTCAATTGTATCAAGGTCTTTATTCAACTGTATCATGATGAATTCAACTTTATCAAAATCTAATTCAACTATGCAATAAGGCCCAATTCTATTATATTACAGCTACTTATATAGTGTACTGGCATGGATTAATTATTGAGCAACACATAGATTGGTACATGTATGTATTGAAGATAATAATATACTCCATGCTTGATGACAGATCAAAAACTAATAAACTATTGCACTTGCTAATAGCACGTTTGCTTTGAGTCTGAAATATTTTTTTTTTTTATAAAGTTAATTACTTTGCTATTGAGTGAATAGCCTAAACTTATGTCAATTTGTAATACAGCAAGCATAGGAGTCATTATCATATGACAAAAGTGAAAATTATATCTTTGATTCATTGGCCTTAAGGGTATACAATACTGACAACCTCAATTATGCCAGAAGTTTTGTTGATGCTGATCAGGCTATTTTCCCTTGCAATGTAAGATGCAATGACTGGATTATGGTTAGATTAGATTTGCAAAATGAAGTTGTGCATATATACAACTCCATGAAAATTGACCAAAGGTTGCTTAACTCCATACAATGGATAGCGACAACTATGCTAAGGCTTCATACTTTCATTTACTATTATAAAATAAGTCATACAAGCCACACAAAACATAAAATATGGGATATTAAAGTCGAACAAGATCTCCCACAATAGAAATGTGGGTCTAGTGATTGTGGTATTTTTTGCACTAAAGTTGATAGAATATTATGCCCTTGGTATATCATTGAATGACATTGTAGTAAAAAATCCTCTAAGACTGAGGCGTCAAATGGCTACAACTATTTTTTGTGTTGCAATAGACGAAGAAAAAATTTATTAAGCCAAAGACAAAAAATGACATTAGAACGTTGTTTCGAGTATATTATTCATTATTTTATTAAATGTATATTATTATCCATTAATTTTATCAAACCTTTTTTAATTTATTGATATTTTAATGTTAATAATGTACGGTCCATTAATGTCAAATTCAATAGTAATATCGAATTCGACTTTATTGATGTCGAATTTGACTTTATTAATGTTAAATTTGATTATATTAATTGTTCAGTTCGAGGATCAGTTATATCAATTTGGTTCAACTCAAATATGGTTCGGGACGGTTTTTGATATGGATATACATGAATATTCAAAATTATACTAAACTGCCCAAACTAGTTCAAGTCAGTTTGGGTATTTTACCTAAGGTTGGGTATTTACTATTTTGGAGAAATTGTTGGGCTAAGGATTCGGTCGGTTCGGGCTACCACCGGCCTCTTGCTTAGCCCTAATTTAAAGGTATAGTTTTAATTTTTTACATCTCAATATACACACATATACATTTTTATAAATATATATTTTATATTTATATTTAAAATTGAAATTTTACTTTTCAGCCTAGGACATATCAATATTATATTTTAAATAAAATAAAATAATGTTGAAACAGTAATATTGCAATATTAGTTTTAATATAATTGTTAGAGAAATTATCCTACATCAAAACTAGATGATAATACAAAGGACTTATAACATGTTAAACCCTTCAACATTAACACTCAAGATTTAAGGTTGGATTTGGGTTCTTAATATGGTCTCAACGAAACATTTGTTATGCATTTATACCCTCTTGTATCCTATATGTGTATCGCCAATTGCCAAGTTCTAAATTTATTGGCCTTCTATTAATACTCTACATATGCTTCATGACACGAATTCAGTATTCAATTGTACCACGTGCTAGTCGTGTTTAATACGTATCAAGAGATAATGTTAGAAAAATTATTTCACATCGAAAATAAGTAATAATATAAAGGGCTTATAATATATTAAGCATTTTAATTTTAACACCTAAGTTTTAATATTAGATTTGAGTTCTTAATATCTTAGAGAAATTCTTCCACATCGAAAATAAATAACAATATAAAGGGCTTTATAACATTTTTAAACCCTTCAACATTAACACTCGAGTTTTAAGGTTGAATTTATATTCTTAATATGATATCAGAGTCTCAACTAAATATTTATTCTGCATTTATGTCCTCTTATGTTCGCCATGTAAATTGTTCATTGCCAAATTCTAAATTTGTTAGTCTTTTATTAATACTGCATTGTGTTTCTTGACACTAACTCAGTATTTAATCGTGTCATGTATTAATCAGGTTTAATACATATTAAGAGATGGAGTTAAAGAAATTATTTCATATTAGAAATAAATAACAATACGAAGGACTTCATCGATTTTAAGGTTAGTTTTGGGTTGTTTTAATATAATATCTAAACATTATTTCAAAAAATAAGTCAATTTTTTATTTTTATTTTCCTGGGATGATTTTTTTTTTTTTTTTTTTTTTTTTTTTTGCCAAATTGGAAAGATATAATTTGATAGGCAATTTTAGTGTTAGTATAATATATTGTCATTAGGTTTAGGAATCGACTTTTAACATAGCAGCCATCTATTGCTTTGATAGCGCGTGGAATATTCTTTTCAGAAGAACCAACGGAGTTTGATTCCGTATAAAGTTGAGAAACTCCAGTCCAAATCAAAGCCCACGCGCACCTTCTCTGTGTTTCAGCCACTCTCTCTCACTTTCCCGTGAGAAAAATCACGTGGGCCATGGGTTGTGTATCCAATAAGAAACGGACAGGTGTACAAGTAAAAGCTTTGTCATTATGTATATCGGATTCGGCCTTGAGGACTGAAATCTTTTGCTCTCGCTTTCCCTCTTTTTTTTGTCTTCTAGTGAAACTTCTTCTCCTTTTTTTTTCTTTTGCTGGCTTAATATTTTGTCTTCTTATAATTTAATATCACACAAGTCTCTTCACATATGAAAATGAGATATATATATATATATATATATATATGAAAATAGATTATATTCAGTTTCTTTTTTTTCTCTTTTTCCTCGTCATACGAAGTATTTTCACAATTTCAAATAACATATATTAAAAAAATTATCTTCCCCTAATTCTATCTTAGAGTATGTTTGGTATTGAATTTGGAATTGGAATTGTTTTAAAAATTGCATTTTGATATTTTTCTTTAATTTTTTATTACTTTTTGTAAATCTTGATTTGAAATAGGCTAAAAAAATATAATTTTTTCCAAACAATAATTTTTTAAAAAATAAATATAATTTGATAAAAACAGTTTAACTATACTGTCTAACGCACACTTGATAATTTTCTTCAATCATTTTTTTCACACCAAAAATATTTCCTGAAAATTCTCTTCCTATAAATTCTCAATTCCTACAAATAATTGCTCCTACAATCATTTTCTGGATTTATTTTATTTTTCCATGATTTTATGGTTATTATCATTTTTCAAACACCAAAGATATTTTCTAAAAATTCTCAAGTACTATAAATAGTTGCTTCTACATCATTGTCTAATTTTATTTTTGCATGGTTTTATTATTATCATGTAGATATTTTCCTAAAATTCCAGCAAATTTACAAACAAAAAATTATAACAAAAATTAGTATATGAGCAAAAACTTACAAGCCAAGTAGTCAAGCAAGCAAACTTGAAATATAAAACATAAATTAAAAAAAAAAAAAAAAAAAAAAAAAAAAAAAAAGACAACCAATAAGTAAATATATGTCGCAATAGCTGATTTTACTTTCTAATCAAGTTTTTTATATCAAAGATGATTCGTTTACCAGGATACAACTAATGAATCAGACGTGGAATTGCTTCTCCCTTAAAGCTATTAATGAAATGTTTTGGCGCACCCCCAACCACTATTCTTGAGTCAAGCCTATTAATGTGGTTGGGAAGACTTTACAGTAAAACTAAATCTTTGTCTGTTCACTATAATAAATTGCTGATTTTCTATCGGTGAAAGTAAACAAACAGTGGGTAAACTGACGTACCAATCCATTGCCGACTCAATATTGCCGACTGAATTTATTATCGATTGATAAATATACCGATCGCAAAATGGTCAAAATTTAAAGTTAGTCGATAAATGTATCTTAAATAATAGATAAAAATCTAATAATAGTAAAAAATTAGTTGGTAATTATATTAAATATAATAATAAATAAATATACTCAATAAGCAAATTAGTTGGTAAATATTTTATAAAATGATAAAACAATTAAATTTGATCGGTAAATAGTTTATAAAACTATAAAATAATTTATTTTGATTGGTAATCGGTTAAAAAATTTATAAAAAAATAAATAATTAATAGAAGTGGTCACATAAACAATCAATAAATTTGTTAAGAATTAAAAAAATATTAATTTTCAATCGGTAAATCAGTCATTAAAGTGTGATATTTATTTTTATACTTTAAAAATATAAATATTAAATATACTAAATTATAAATAAAATATAAATATTATATAATAAATTATATATAATTCAATATGAATTAAAATCTTATATGTATAACAAAAAAAAATGGTGAAGTAGTATTCACATATATATAGAAAAAAAAACTATAAATCTAATCTAAATCTGCAGCATCATTTACATCTAGATCTACGATATAATCATTTTCATCATCACCAGAAGTATGAGCAGGATGAGGTGGAGCAGGAGGGGGAGGAGCAACATCAATCTACAGATGAGGTGGAGGTGGAGGAGGAGGGGGAGGAGGAGGAGGAGCAACAACATTTTGTAGATGAGGTAGAATATAAAATCTTGTCTGTGGTGCTAAGACTCGTAAGAGATCTCTTAGACCCTGCACTTGCTGCTGCAACTGCTGCTCCATTTGCAGTTGCATATCTTTAACCGCCTCCTAAACTCATCTATCTATCTCCTCCTATATCTGCTCAGCTGTAGGAGGCAGTAGTGGGGTGGAATAAAAGATGAATCGGCACTGAAATCTCTATAATATCTGCGTGCCTGTGAACTAATCCTGTATAGCTTCCATTTTCTTGAATCCCCCAACAGCGTTAAGATACAAGTCTTGCTCATACACAAGTGTGGGTTCTGTGGATCTAGGAGCTGGCTAAGCTAGAAGAAGTTAGTGATATCTCTTACATTTTATACAATAATAATTACCATCATAATAGTACGAAGTTATATTTTGCATTTTAATTATAATTTGAAGTAAATTTTATTGTTTATATGAACCCATTGCAATCTCAAGTCAACAAAAGTCTTCTCATCATACTTTGTCATGTGTGTGTAACAAAGAGCTTAATGGAATCAACATCTCGAGCTAATTGCCGTGCCTATTAAAAATTACAATATATATATATATATATACACATATCTGTATATATCTACATATATGTGTGTGTGTGTGTGTGTGTATATATATATATATATATATATATATATATATATATATATATATATATCAATTGCCTAATCCTGCATATAGTGCTTCTACAATAATTTAAAAAACAAAATAAAATTTAGTATAATCCGGAAGTAAAAACAAATCATTAATTATAATTATTCATTATACATTGAGTTGTATATTTATTATTAAATATTATTTACATACTTTGAATTTTTTTCAATAGTAGTCCCTGGTCTGCTATGGCACTCTCTTCCACATGACGCCAGCTAGATCAAGATTGGTCTTGAATATCTTCGTTATCTTCCTTGTAGTATCAATTAGTCGCAAACTGCAAATGTATTAAATGTTAGTTACAAATATTGCAAGTAATAAAATGATTTAAAAATGCAAATAAGAAATATTTGATAAGCACACCAGTCATCCTCTAAATAGATTATGGGTCTGTAAACAGGATAACAGTATACCCCATTATCAACATAATTAGTATTAGCCCCAACAGTAGGTTTAGATAAAGATGAACCAGAAGGATCTAGTCCATAAGTAGAGGAAGAAGGTGGAGCAGTAAGAGAAAAAGGTGGGTAGTTAAAATAGGAAAGGTTGCAAGGGAGAGGGAATCGGTGGTGGTAGGTTGTATGTAGTGTTGGTAGAAAGTATAGGTGCATGAATGCTAAAAAGTGCATGTGTAAAAATGGTAGATGGTGGAGATGCAAAAGTGGATGGTGGCAGAGGTCGATATATAAGTAGTCGACTTACTGTAGATGTACCCCGACCATGAATAGTACCCTGTTTGCAACCCTGAGCTCTTCTAGTAGCATCATCTCCAGTAGATGACACATACCTGGACATCTATTATATATGGTATCAATATTTTGCACAGGATATATTATATGTAATCACATATAAAAATATAAGGGTAATAACAAAAATATTAAAATAAAAAAATTACAATGAGATCTTTATATAATTTTAGAAATTCAAATACACACTTGAAATATGAAATTATAATTATTCAAAATCAATTTTTTCTACATCATTTTCATCAATAATATCATTCGTTGATCTATATTCTTACTCAAACTCAAATTCATCATCTAAATCATTATCTTCTTCATCTATATTAACAAATGACTCATTCCAATCATTTAATGATTCAGGTGGCTCGTCTTCATTAATTTCAATGCGATGCAAATTAACATCATATTCGGTTGTCAAATTGGTCGGTAAATTTTAATACCCTCCAAAGTTCCTCGCCTGACTTTGGCTTACTATCGGTCGGTAATTGATGATAAATCGATCAATAAATTGGTGTACCAACTAGTCCCACCAAGCTCATCGACCGATTTTGTTCAGTTGGTAATTTCAGTTCATAAGCTATCGGGCATCGGTCGATACTATGATTATATTTTTTACATTCAATTTTGGTTGGTATTCTATTAGTAATTACTAATTGATATGCATCGATCAGTAATTTTGGTTGGTGATTTGGTGTTTCCTTGTAGTGATTAGGAGGCATAAAAATTTACGGAAGCCAGATAAGTGGCTTTGTGGATTTTCAATTTCCATCATAGTGTGGAATAAGAGGCACCTTGAAACATCTATCTACTTTGTCTCTCATGATCTTGTTTGATAGGAGGGTGACTCAATAAGAACTAATATGGTAACATTGCATTGCTTCCCTTACCAATTGATCAACCTCTTTTTTCATTAAAGAAGTAATGGATGTGGTCGAGGAGGGTTTATAAGTATGATATGGAGATTCTTCCTCATCTTTTAGTTTACTATCAAGTTAGTCTCTATGTTCTTTTGAATATATGGATGAGGTAGGTTGTTTTGGTAGAAAGGCTTCTTTCAATTTATTGGCTAAATTTCTCAAGTTAGCCACAAACGTTAGCTAGAGGGTGTATTTGGATTAATTGGGGTTAGATTTTATACTGGTGGATCTCGAAGAGCTTCTTTCAATTTATTGGCTAAGTTTCTTAGATTAGCCACAAAACTCTAGTTAGGGGTGTATTTGAATCAGTTGGATCAGATTAGGTGTTGATGGATTATGGAGAGTTCTTTTACAAGGAAGCTTCCACGCTCATAGCACCAAATGATACCAAGTGTATTCAAAAAGCTCACAATGATTGACCTACAAGAAGTATATAATATCTTACTTAGCATAATGATTTTTTTTTTTACATGCTTAGTAATGGCTTGAACTTTGAATTTAGTGGGATTATGGAGAAAATCAAGGAGATAAGATCATGGATACTCATTTTGTTATAACTGCTTTCTTGGCTTTTTAAATTTAAAAGTTTAATGCAACATTTCAATGTAATTTAGTTGTTTAAAACTCATTAATAGAAGATTAAACCACTTAATAGAAAAGTTTTAAATAAAATTAAATTTCTCTAAGGAAAAAAGTTTTATAACAAAGATTAAATTATCAAAATCATCTAATTAATTTGAATGATAATTTTCTTTTTAATTCATTTTGATTTCAAGAAAAAAAATTGAAATTTTAAATTTGTAAAATAATCATTAATTACATTTACTAGATTTTAGAGTTCCTAATACAAAGTCAAGAAGTATAATAAAATTATTAATTATCTAAAATAATTCAACTTTTTGATTCTCTCCCTTAAAAACAAAATCAATTTTATTCTTACATTATTATTTTTTCATTTTTATTTTATGATTATCTATTAATTATCACTTATAAAATTCTCATTATAAATATTGTTTCATTTATTTATAATTTATTTTTATTTTTAAAACAATTTTAAATTCAATATATAATAAATTATTTTATTTATTTATTTTTTAAAGGTATTTTATTTATTTATTAAATCTTGAAATTATTTTAAATATTAAACAAAATTTACAACCCGCTCGAGGCACGACACTAGACTGACTAGTTTTTTTTTTTGATCCGCTAGACTGACTAGTTATAATTACAATAATGGTAAAAAAAAAAAAAAAAAAAAAAGCGGTAAAAACACGAAACCTAAGTCCGTCCGTCAACATTATCGCAGTGTCTATTTGAAGACGGCCTCCCTCCCTTTCCACCATCACCACCACCTCCACCATCACCATGGGTCAAGGCTCATCAGGCATGAACCGCCCACCGGGCGACCGTAAGAATGATTCCGATAACAGAAAAGACAAGAAATACGAACCCGCGGCTCCCCCATCCCGCGTAGGCCGCAAGCAGCGGAAACAAAAGGGCCCGGAGGTCGCCGCTCGACTCCCAACTGTCACTCCACTGACTAAATGCAGGCTCCGCCTCCTGAAACTCGAGCGAATCAAGGACTATCTTCTAATGGAAGAGGAATTTGTGGCCAATCAAGAGAGGCTGAAGCCACAAGAGGAGAAGAACGAGGAGGATAGATCGAAAGTCGACGATTTAAGAGGCTCGCCAATGAGCGTCGGAAACTTGGAGGAGTTGATTGATGAAAATCACGCCATAGTTTCGTCTTCAGTAGGGCCCGAGTACTATGTAGGGATTCTCTCGTTCGTTGATAAGGACCAGCTCGAGCCTGGCTGCGCTATTCTTATGCACAATAAGGTTTGCCAATTTTTTTTCACGTTTAGATTTTGTGAATTGGGTTAACTATTTTGAAAGCTTGACTTGCTGAGGGTTGTTCTGGGTTGTGTGTTGGTGTAGATGCATATACTGGTTGCTCTATGACAATTATACTATGACAATGTCGAAAGGCTAAATTTACATGGACTGATAATTGAAATCTCAACGACATTGTGTTTGACCTGAAAGGTTGTGGCTCAATAGAATCTCGAAAATAATTTGTCAAATGAGAAGATTTCAATTGCTGGCATTGGAATTGATGTTTTCAAATCCCTTTTACATTACCATTTTTGTCAAAAATTTGTTGGTTTGCGTGATTAATGATTTATTTTGGCGCATTGGCTCTTGTAGGGCAGAACGTGTTATTGTATTGAAGTTGAACTTTGTACTTGTAGCCTGAAATTGGATGAAATTTGATGCTAAATCTTTTTTATTCAACTCATTATTTTTTTTTTCCTGAAATAAACACTTTTTTAATATCTAAACAATATTTATAAAACTGCAAGAAATTGTGCTATGATATTCCCACCCTTTTCCTCTGAAAGTTCATATGTTACTGGTTACCCCTTTTGTTTTCATTTGATAAGAGAGTTTAATATGTGTTATTATGCACGACAAAGCTTCTGGATAATGAAGACACTGCTCCAGTTTTCCCTTTCTTTTTTAATGGATCCTTCTTCTCCTTAAGAATTGAAGGAACCAAGTTCACCTATACAAGAGAGCGAGCCTAGGAACAAAAACCATCAACCTTCCATTCTTGATGTCCCAAGATTCTGCTAGTTTGGAAACTAAAGAGAAAAACATGGATAGCTATGTCCAAAAAAGCAATAATACATGTACAATATGTTTTACAGTAGTGTGTCATTCTGGAGGCTACACTACATATTGCATATTATTTTATTTTTTTGTGACATTCATTATTTCATCTGTCTCTATCCAATAAGTGTGTTGTATTCGTGTTTCCTTGATGATGAAAGTGGACAGTGTGCTCTAAACTTCTTTATTGAATGTGGCTTCTGAAATGTTGAACAATAAGCTATAAATTTATATGCCAGACTTGTGTTTTATTATTGAGCTTCTCCATGCTATTTGGTTGTTTATGCTTGTTCAGGTTCTTTCTGTTGTTGGGCTTCTTCAAGATGAGGTTGATCCCATGGTTTCTGTAATGAAAGTTGAGAAAGCTCCATTGGAATCATATGCTGATATTGGTGGGTTGGATGCTCAAATACAGGAAATTAAAGAAGCAGTGGAGCTTCCTCTTACTCATCCTGAATTGTATGAAGACATTGGTATTAAACCCCCTAAAGGAGTGATACTCTATGGGGAGCCCGGGACAGGGAAAACATTGCTTGCCAAGGTGTGTCTTTCTCTGTCTATCACATTCTTTTGCGCAGATGCGCATTCAAGTACATGTTTTTTGAAGGCCCATTCTCACTATAACTATATTTGGTTATGGTTACACGATAACTTTTCTGGTATATATTTTTAAAGTTGACTATTTTCATTTCCTGCTGGGCATGAGCAATTGAGCATAATCTGGTAATTAATTCTTCCATGTGTTTTTTCATTGGGGTTGAAGTTATGAAAGTTTGTCTTTGCTTGTTATGAGCTTTTGCAGATTAAAACAAAAGAAATCAAGAGTCTCCTGCAATTTGAACATGATCTCTTGGCTCTTCAATTGTTTTGTCATTGAGTTTGTCTATATTTACTTTTCACAATTACTTAACGGGGATTTATAATTATAGTAGGTATTGCAAAACCTGATATTAATTCTAAAAAATAAACATTGTAGAACTTGTACATTTTTTCCTGGTCATCAAGAAAAAAAGAAAAAGCATTTAGATCAGATTTATTGTGCTTGTGGTGATAGAGGCCTTTGAGACTGGCTAAATTTTTCTTGATTTTCACTATAACTATATTTTGTTGCTAAAGAGATGAGTCTATTTGCTCTTCAAATTGCTCTTTAATCTGTTAAATTGTTCCAGAATCTTGCCTATGTAAATTTTTATTAGTAAGTCTTGCAGGGAAATAATCTATGTATTTTGTTTGGTTCCTCATGAAGCATTAGTAGGCCATATGCTAAAATCTTTACTCAATTTTTGGGTGGTTTTTGGAGGAGTTAGGGAAATAGAATAGGGGTGGGTCATTGGGGTGAAAAATGATGTATCAACATTGATTGGTTGCAAGTTGGAAGAACTCAGTTTGGCTCCTGTTGTGGCAGCAGGGAAAAGACAAGGATTAGGGCTTTGCATTTTTGCTTTGAGAACAGGGATAAGGAATTTGAATTGTTTTATTATTTTTTTTTCAGAGCTTAATGCGTAAAAGAGTTCAAAGTGAGGAATAAACCTTTAATTTGTCTTCTAGGATTGTGTTTAAATGTTTCATACATAATCTGTGTGATCTACGTGTTTGTGATATATGTAACCAGCAAATATATATTGCATGACTTTTGCCACACCTTTTGTCATTCACAAGTTTGTTGCTTGTTCACCCACCCGGTATATCATTTGGTGTTGGTTGGTGTCACAAATATGGTATGTGTCATTCAGGCAGTGGCAAATTCAACATCCGCAACTTTCTTGCGTGTAGTAGGAAGTGAATTAATTCAGAAGTACTTGGGAGATGGACCAAAATTAGTCAGGGAACTCTTCAGAGTTGCTGATGAGCTTTCACCATCAATCGTCTTCATCGATGAAATTGATGCAGTTGGCACAAAAAGGTGTGTTTATTGATGTACATGGTTGCAAGAAGTTGCATTATCATGGTGTGAAATTATGATTGACACTTTTGAAATTTTTTTATTTTCAAAGATATGATGCGCATTCTGGTGGTGAACGTGAGATACAGAGAACTATGTTGGAATTGCTGAATCAGTTAGATGGTTTTGATTCAAGAGGAGATGTGAAAGTAATTCTTGCAACAAACAGAATTGAAAGTCTTGATCCTGCCTTGTTGCGCCCTGGACGAATAGACAGAAAAATAGAATTTCCTCTACCAGATATCAAAACCAGGAGGCGAATTTTCCAGGTACTTGGTCATGTTTAACTGTAAGATTTATATTTTTAGTGCCTACTGTTGTTTTTATGTTCAAGTTGCCTATAATGCTTCTTGCTTTTTCCTTTGTTAATGTAGATACATACGTCAAGGATGACACTGGCAGATGATGTTAACTTGGAAGAGTTTGTAATGACTAAGGATGAATTTTCTGGAGCTGATATCAAAGCTATATGTACAGAGGCTGGTTTGCTAGCTTTAAGAGAGCGACGTATGAAGGTGATCTGTTGCATACTTTGAACATTTTAGGACAGGAGCAAATCATTTGGGGATCTTGCTAATTAACCTAGCATTTGCTTTTGTTGGGGATTTTCTGGTGCTATGTTTGCTTGAAAGCCTAATAAAGGATGGGGTTGCAGTTGAAAATAACTTATTTTTCCAGGCTGTCCAATTTTATGTGATATGGTTATGATCGAAATGATTGCTAGTCCATGCAACTGGACTGTTGTTTTTTAACCCATATTTTGCCATGTCTGAAGCATTTACGCAGCAAAAGCATGTCTCTCTCCCTCTCTCTCTCTCTCTCTCTCTCGTGCGTGTAAGCTTTTGTGATTAAATAGATATGCAGTCTTTATTGGATTTAGGATCTAGCCATAATTATTTGACTACTGCCAATTTAATTATCTTTGGTATTTCAATATTCAGGTAACCCATGCAGACTTCAAGAAAGCAAAGGAGAAAGTGATGTTCAAGAAGAAAGAAGGGGTGCCAGAAGGACTCTATCTGTGAAGGCAATGTCTTCACGTGAGGGTAGAAAATCCTGCCTTGTTTCTTTTAGCTTTTGCATCATGTTCTGCAATTTGATTTCTTTGAGGGTGAATATTTTTTTTCCCAAGTATTACTAGTCAAGTATCACACTTTTGGAGCACATTTTATTGTTTGACAGCATAATATGATAATCTGACAATTGTTCAATGAACCTTGATTTTAACTCTATTCTCATCTTAGTTTTTTACATGCTCCATACAAACCACCTGGGATAAAAAAGAATAGATTTTTTTGGTTATTTTGATTTGGGGGAAAATTGTTAGAGGAGAATGATCATGTGAAAATGTAATTTTTTTGTTCTGAGGGGATTTTTTGGTTAACTTGTTTGATTTTCGACTGTTAGTAATGAAATATGATCCATTTGATACCTTTTATTGCTTGATAGAATAATGTGATTTAATCTGTCTTGTGTTTTGTACGTGCTATGTGCCATTGCTACCGAGAAGTGAAGGTTGGAACTCAGAGAACCAGAATATAATCTATCTAAAAAAAAAAAAAAAAAAGAGAACCAGAATATAATTCCTACTTTTGATTCCTTTTGATTTCTTTTGGCCTTGAATTTATATAAATCGTTTATGATGAATATGGTGATGACATTTCAGTAGTAATGATATCCTAGTTAAAGAGAATTGCATGCGCACAAATGCTTACGACCATCTAAATTTTCACACGTGAAATTAAATGCTAAAAATGAGGCAGAATATACGGTAGGAGTGGAGCTTGTTTCACGCCAAAATTTGGCGTTAGCGGCAAGTTTGCCGCTGGATGGAGTCGCTCTAAAGCAGAACCCAACCGTGCTAAAGCATTTGATCACCTGGAGATGGAGATGTAAATGAGAGGCTATGCGAGTTATTGGGATTCAACTTCCATGATATCTGAGTTTTGAGTTTGAATTATTTAAATAATGATGAGTTTGGAGTCTAATGGAGTATATAAATTTTATATAATTTTAAATATATTCTATATTATATATAATAGCTTATTGATTCAAGTGCTAACTTAATTTTACGAAATGAATTTATTTTATTTTTTAATTTGTAATGGAGTCAAATCATAAGTATTTCGAGTGGACATTCAAGTTTGAGTTTGAATATAAAAATAAAAATTTGTTCGAGTTTTTAATTGAGTCAAATATAGATATTTGATGATGCCATTTAGCAAGACTTGTTCATAAGCTCTGCACAATTAGGCTTGTATTTTTTATTTAAATCCAAGTTAGGCCTAAATCCAAAATTAATTTGTTTTTTGGTTGTCCAAATTTAAGCCTGTTCTATAGAGAAATTTGTAAAATTTAGACCGACCCGAAGTATATATTTTTTTAAAAAAATTCAAATTTTCACTAATAAATTTTACCAAATTTGCTTGAAAACTAACTAATTTAAGGCTAAAAAAATAAAAATTGAAATTTCAAATTATAAATAAAATTATACAAACAAATTAAACAATTATGATTTCAAATATCTAAATCAAATTATACAAGTACTCTCAAAATTATATATTCTCAAAATTATATATTGATATTATTTCTGTGTTAATTTAAAGAAATTAAATAATAGAAAATTCACTTGTTTGCAGGGAAATAGACAAACAATTCTAGAAAATTAATTAACAACTTGTGAATCACAAGCAACAATATATCTTTTTTTTAGGGGTTTCTACATAAATATCTAAAAAGAGGATCACACTTATAAATATATTCTCACTTTTTAAAATTAACTTTTATAACTTAAGCGCTAATTTATTTATTTTTATACGCTCCAATTAGGTTGGTGGCTCTCGTGGCTGGTAAATAACTCTTCGTGGCTGGTAAATGACTCTTCATGGCAGTGTCACAATCTTGAATATTTATTTGTTTTGTCAAAATAGATAAAGATGTGGTTATTTAAAAAATATTTTCCATGAATAATAATTATAATGGAAATAAGTCTTCTCCTTAACAGCCTATTTATATAAATATAAATAGATAAAAGCATATAGATAAATAGTGATAAAATATTATCTCTATAAAAAATTCTCATTGTTATTTTAAAAAAAATATTTACTATATAAATTCCAAAAATTTGCAACAAATCCGACCTCAATCTAAATGGAATTACATACATATATTTAATTAATTTTTTGTTGTTTTAACTGTCACTGCATTAAAAATTTTCAAAAAGAATAGATTATATAATTTTTTTATGAACTTAAAAAGTTTAGAAGATGAAAATTCGATTATACATCTTAAATCTGCAAAAAAAAAAAAAAAAAAAAACCCTAAAAAACAACCAGTATTTTAGCAATACTAAAGATAAAGTATATAAAACAAACAATCAACTTCTTATCAACTAGCAATCAACTTGTAATCAACGATGAATCAACCTCTGATTAATCAAAACACAATCTAATAAATATAAAATGCTAGTGCTGTAAAATCTATATCAATTGAGTAATATAAAGAATATGTAACTTGTCTAACTAGTGTTATATACAATAGACACGTGTTTAAATGGATATTTTTTAAAACTTGAATTTTTAACATGTGTTGATTAATTAGATAATTAATAACATGTATAATTAGAGTTATGCCACCAATTAACACATGTTCAAATGGGTATTTTTCAAAACTTGAATCTTTGACATATAGTCATTAATTATATAATTTTTAATTAACATAATTTTCAATTATTCTAATGTACTAATCAACATATGTAACTATAGTTATGTCCAATCAGCACATGTTCAAATGGATATTTTTCAAAGCTTAAATCATTGACATGTGGTGATTAATTAAATAATTTTCAACTAATATAATTTCTAATTATTCTAATGTGCAAATAGAAAAACAAAAATAAAAAAAATAGAGCAAACATATACTGATAATAAAAAAATTATTAATTTTTATTTTGTGAACTGAAAAATTATCATATAAAAAATAAAAAATTAATAAATGGAATTCATAATTCACAATAAATAGTATATAACGAATATATTTTAAGAATATAATAAGTATATTTTAGGTATATCTTAAATATATACTATAATTATATGCTATCATATTCCTTGAAAGACTTAATAACCTTAACTTTTTTCTTCTTTGAAAAAGCATAATCTACATTTTTTTTATAGTGAGAATCATTATCAAAATTAAGATTAAAATATAAACAAATTCAATAAAACAATGTTTAAATTACAAAAGTCTATTTCTATAATTTATTTGCTCTTTTGATTTGATATATATTTTCAAAAAATTTCGGATATTGAATATTATATGAATATAAGTATATAAAAGGAATATATCAAGTATATATTAGATAAAAAAAATATACTAAAAAAATAATAAACAATTTTTAGGATTCACAGTAAACAGTATATAATGAGTATATTTTAGATATATTTCTAGTTTATTTCAAGTATATAACGAGTATATTTTAGGTATATCTTAAATATATATAAGAAATAGATGCTTTCATCTTTTTTGAAGACTTAACACTCTCAATTTTTTTTCGTTGATAATGTTATTCTTATTCAAGTTTGCCTATTTAGATTTAATTTTTTTTTTAAAACTCAAACATCAACCAAATATATAAATAAAATAAACCAAATATATAAACTATGAGTATGCTAAGATGGAAATTAAAATATATAAAAAGGCTAACTCTTTTTAATATGTATAATGCCACCCTTTTTATGTTACCATTTACCAATTTTCAAAAGCAAAATATCTCTGATCAGAACCTTATTATTTTACCATACTAAAAACATATGCAAAAAATTAAAAAAGGTAACCAAAAAAAAAAAAAACCAAAAACTAAAATGGGTTAAATTAATCCACCTTATACATAAACAGAATGTTAAAAACATACAAATATTTAAAATGTTACATAATAAAATATTAAATAAAAAGACTAAAAATTAAAAAATTAGAATAAAGCCAAGAAAAAATTAGTCTTTAAATAGTTTAAATTAAAATTAAAATTAACAAATTACTACTTTATGTTTTAACAAACTCATCCAATCATTCACTGCCACATAAACATTAAATCAAATTAATTAACATTATTAATTAACTAATTGCAAATTTTTACTATTTACTATCTCAATTTTTTTTCATAGCTTCATACTTGATAGAAGTACTCATTGGCAAAAAATAAAATAAAATAAAAGTTTGTTCACATGTCATAATGCATTCTATTATAAAAAAAAAGGGAATAATTCAATAAAATCAAATATGTAACTCAAGCATATGAATTTCTCCTATTACGTCACAAAAGTGTTAAAAAATAATATAAAAAAAGGCAAGAGTGTATAAAAGTAAAATCCAAAAAGCAAAAAAGTTTAAAAAGAAAAACGGAGGTATAAAAATTATTTTTTCCCAAAAAAGCGTGGATAGTGTAATTTCCTCTTTTTTTTATATGCCTTATAAATTCGGGCCAGCCCTGACTTTTAAAACTTGTGAGCAGCCCGTGTGCAAAATTTATGGATTTTTAACTGGGCTCAGGTTGGACAGAGCTTATAACCAAAATACATTGTCTCTTTATAATTTTGGGGTAGGCTTGGGTGAGCCGGGTAGGTACTTGAGTCTATAACCAATTTTATATTCAGCACTCAACACATATCTTAAAAATCTCAATTAATTCAAAATCACTTAAAATGCTAAGTTATTTAAATATTTAAGTACTTATTATATTTAGTATAAACTTTAAATTAAAAAATTTAACTACTTATTATACCCAGTATAAACTTTAAATAAAAAAATTTAACTTTACATTTTAAAGATTATATCACTTATATTATTCAACATTTAAAACTTAACATCTAAATTTTCAGCACTTAGAATGCATTTGGTATTATTGTTAAGGGTTAAAAAAGTGCTTCTAGAATTTTGTTTTTTGATTTTATTGATTATTTTTATTATTTTTTATAAATTGTTTTTTCAAATATGTTTTTTGGGAAAAATATCAATTTACCTGTTCATGTTTAAAGCAGTTTTAAAAAGATATAAAATTTTTTTTATTGAAAAATGCTTTTTTTAAACACAATCCCAAACAAGTATTTAATTTCAGTTTTTCAAATATCACCTTATGTTCAACACAATATCAGCTCACTTATGCTCAATTACACTCTTATTAATGGTAGCATTGCTTTGACCTAGTTTTTAGTTTCTAGCTTCTCATCAAAATTAGTTACAAAAGTCAAATATCCAAACATTACAACAAAGAAAACACATCAACAGTAGAGCAAAGACAGTACAAACTTTCACTTACAAGGCAAATTTAGAGATTTAAATGAAGAAAACAAAACCTACACTGTAACAAAGAAAACACTAACAGTCATTTCAAAGAACTCACTAACCATCACTTTCTAGGCAAATTCAGATTTATTAGTTCCTTAAATATATAGATAAATATGTAGCACCAAATGCATGGAAATGGCCTAGGCCTAGGCTGTTAATGATCATTTTCATACTGTTGAACCATCTCAAATACTTGGACTCTTGGCTCATGGTGGGCATAGCGTCTCTATTTTCCTCCCCACATTTTAGTGCCACTCTAATGAGGATTTCATTTCTCCATATTATAATCTATCCCTATGATTGGATCTGTGATCTTTTTAACCTAATTTTTTTTTTTTTTTTTTTTGCAAAAGCTCCCTTTCACTTCTCCTTTATCCCTTCAACCAACCTTTTTCTATTTAACTTCCTGACCATCATCTACTACATGGGTAATCATTGATGGGTTCTTTCCAATGATAATCACTACCACCACCATTCTATAGTTGTAGACATCCACTTTAGAGGTGATGGGCTAATTATATATCCACTCAGGAGCCATGTAACCTCTTGTTCCTCTCAAGCTTGATAAACTCAAAGTGTGAAGGTCACCTTTGCTTAACAACCAAGATAGCCCAAAATTTGAAACCTTTGGCTGATAATTAGCATTTAAGGGTCTATTTTATGGCTTTATATTGCAGTGCAGATGCCACTCCAACCGTTCTTCATGCAAATAAGATAAGCTTTTAATAATGCCAACTATGATTTCAAACCTCTTTTTCCAATCCAATGCTTTGGAAGAGAGATTTTCTACCAAAGATCCATGCTTCATATACTCATAAACCAGTGGCCAATGTTTTCTCTATGTAATATCCCCAAATTGTAATTGAGTTTACGCGATTCAACTTCCCAATAGTGCTTATACTCGAAATTCATCTTCACCTTGGCTAGCTTAATTAAGTCGCTTGATTGTTGCAACTCGTTTATCATTTAATACTCCTTTATAGACATTTCAGTAGCCCCTCTGCCTATAAGCAAAGGTACCATATGGACATATGAAAGTTGTTTTATCTTGGTCTTTAAGAAAGATGAATATTTGATTGTAACGTGAATAACCATCAAGGAAAAAATAGTGAGTGTGGCCTCCAATCCTTTCTAACATTTGATCAATGAAAAGAAAGGGAAAATGATCCTTTCTTGTTGTTAAGTTTAGCTTTCTATAGTTGATAAAAACCCGCCACCCATTAACTGTCCTTTTTGAGATGAGTTCTCCATCTTCACTTTCCACCACTGTCATCCCACCTTTATTAGATACACATTGAACATGAATCACCCAAGAGTTATTGAAGATTGGATAAATTATTCCTTTATCTAAGAGCTTCATAATCTCTTTCTTGACCACTTCCTTGATATTGGAGTTTAATCTTCTTTGTCTCTTCGCTATAGCTTGAAACTCATCCTTTATAAGGATTTCACATATGATAATAGAAGGACTAATCCCCTTTGTGTCTGAGATTTGCTATCCTATAGCTTTTATTCTTCAATGAATCAACTTAACCACTTTTTTTTTTTCTTTTGAGAGTTTATTTGATATAATGATAGGCGATATCTCTCCCTCTCTCAAGAAAGTGTACCTTAGATGGTTAGGAAGAGATTTAAGTTCTAATTGGGGTGGTTTTTCAATCGATGGTTGTATTGGGTTGTCATTTCTCACTAAAAGTTCAGGTTTGGCAAAAAGGGAAATGTCACGGTCGTTATTACGGATGGTTTGTTCAAGACTGCCATTTGCTAAATTTTGCAGTGTTGCATGCACTATATGTGTTGCGCTCGCCATACTCACTTTAACACTTTCCATTACACCCTTTCCATTTGTTACAACAATGGGTTGATCTCTTTCCTAATCCTCGTTCTTTATTTCAGTAATACATTCTTTAATCACATCAATCTTCATGTAAGATTCTTCTTCCAAGGGATATTTCATGGCCTTGAACATGTTGAATTTTACCTTTTCATCCCTAATCCTCAAAGTGAGCTTTCTTTCATAGACATCTACTAGTGCTTGCCCGGTGTTGAGGAATGGTCACCCAAGGGTTAATGGCCTATCATTATCTTCTTTGAAGTCAAGAACCACAAAGTCCACAGGAATAATGAACTTTTTCACCTTTACAAGCACATCTTCAATGATACCAAATGGTCTTTTTAAGGAATGATCTGCTAGTTGTAAAAGCATTGATGTTGGTTTGACCTTTCCCAGTCCGAGCTTCTTGAAAAGAGACAAAGGCATTAAGTTAACCAGCTCTTAGATCACATAAGCACCTGGGAAATTCTAAATCCCCAACAACACAAGGGATTGTAAAACTCCTAAGATCTTTCATTTTTATTAGCATTTTTCTTGTGATGATTGATCTATAGTTTTCTTTTAGAGCAACAATTTGCCCTTCATCCCATTTTCTTTTATTGGTGATAATATCCTTTAAGAACTTGGCATATTGAGGATCAAAGCTAAAACCTCCACAAAAGGAATATTGATTTGCAACTTCTTAAATATCTCAAAAAACTTAAAGAATTGTTAATCTGCTTGTTGCTTTTTCAGCTTTTAAGGGAATGGAACTTTGGGTATATAAGAAGCATGGTCCTTGGACTTTAGATCATCTTGTTGTTGTTGTGAGCCATCCATCTTATTTGTATCATCTTTTCCAACCTTCTAATCTTCATGTTTCATAGTTAGTGGTGCCAGTTCTTTACCACTTTGCAAAGTGATAGCTTTTAATTGTTCTTTTGAATTTGATTTAGTATTGCTTGGAAGATTTACTTGATTTCACATTGAAAATGAATTTCTAAACTTTCCCCCTTGTACTTCTAAATTGTGAATAGAGGATGAATGATTATTTGCAATTTGATTGAATTTTGCCTCCATTATTTTGTAGTTTTCATCTTGATTAGTCATCTTGCTCTTTAAAGCTTCCATGAATTTATCCATTTTAGACTCAAAGCTTGCTAGCCTATCTTGTGGTTGTTGTTGAAATCCACATGGTCCTTGTTGCTTATTGAAGTTTGATTATCCAACGTTATTACCACCCCGAGAAAAATTGGGATGATTCCTCCACCCTTGATTGCATGTATTTGAGTAGAGGTTATTGCTTGGCCTTGCTTGGAATTGATTTCCCACATAGTTCACTTGTTCATTGTAATTTCCAGCTAGAAGATTGGCCATGTAACATTCATTACTTGCATGCCCTATTTCATAACAAAAGTCACACCTACTTCGAATTGTAGCAATGGAATGTGGATTAGCATTTAAAGCACTAAGTTACTTTGTTAGATTGGGTACTTGCGATTGGAAAGATGTCAATTGGTCTCAGGACAACAGTCCCCTTTGATCCTTCAATTTTGGTTGCTTGAGATTGTTTATTAGCCATAAAATATTATTTGTAACCGTTTATTCTAAAAGCTTAAGTGCCCCTTTGATAGTCTTTCTGATTAATAACCCTCCAGTTGCTACATCAATAGTGCTTCTTATATCACCCATTATAGAAGGTCTGAATTAGTAACTCATTAGGAAGGCGATGATGGGGGCAACTCCTTTGAAATTCTGTAAATCACTCCTATACTTCATACAATGACTCTCTTTCAAATTGCTGAAAATTGGTGATCTTCTTGATAATGCTTGTTGTCTTTGCTAAATGAGAGTACTTTGCAAGGAATATCTGAGCAAGTTGATCCCAAGTAGTGATTGACCCCAATGGAAGAGAATTCAACCATGTCTTTGCCTTGTCCTTTAAGGTGAAAAGGAAGAATCGAAGCATGATTGCATCATCTGACACTCCATTATACCTAAAGGTATCACAAATTTCTAAGAAATTAGCTATATGAGTATTAGGATCCTCATTAGCCAATCTATAAAATTGCACATTCGATTAAAACATTTGGAGTAAAGCTAGCTTAATCTCACAATTATTTGCATTCACACTTGGCCTAGTAATCCCTTATTATGCCCTATTCAAATCCGATATAGAGAACTTGAGTAAAGTCCTCACATTCCTTTGTTGGTTGCCTTGCTGACCTTGATCATCAATTGCATTCTCCTGATCCTCACCATTGTTTCTTCCATTATCTGCCATTGTTGGTTCCTTAGTCTTGGCTACTTTCTTGTTTTCTCTCTCAAATTTTGCAAGTTTAGGTTTATAAGGCTCTAGAGTCAAATTTGATCTTCGAGTGTTGTGTATAAATTGGAAAGGACAAACCTGAAAATTACAAATAAAATAAAGGTAAAAACTAATAATAAAGAATTTTCCTTAAATCAAGCCTAAGTAAATTGATTTTGATGTTAAACTAATTAGTTCCTAGCAATGGTGCAAAAAACTTGTTGGTGTAAAATCAGCGTATACAAAGTCCACAAGTAATATATGATGAATAGAGTATCATTTCCATGAGGATTATTAATTACTCATTGATGTAGTTTTCTTTCTTTTTTTTTCTAAGGTTTGAATCAAGAAATCTATTCTAAATTAGGTTGAGATATTAATTATGATTCTAAAACTAAAGGAAGAACACAAGAGTTAATCTAAAGGGAAGAACAATGATAATTAAATTGTAGGAATCAATATATATCCATACTCAATCAATCAATTACCTATAAACCTTAGGTCATGATATGATCCAAGGTATCCATTGTATTGATTATACTCTCTCGATTATTTAACCAACTAAACCAAAATTCAAGTAGTTACAAAATAATTCAATTAATTCTCATATAATCAAAGTATTCCTTAATTACTCAAATATATTCCTTAATTACTCAAATATAGCTTAAAGTGAACCCTATGAATATTTAATCACCAATTATAATCTCTTATCAATTAGCAATTAAATAAGTATTTATAGGTCTATTGCATCAGCATCTCTCAATACATAATACAACATAAGTCATAATTTTGTTGGCCAAACAAAACTAAGCATGAATAACAACAAATACCATAATCATATAAATCAGATTTTATAAATAATCAAATGAAATTATGTTTCAAAGCATTGATTCCTAACTAAAGAGTTTACTTAGACATAATTAAAGTAATCACAAGTTATAAGGAAGATAAAGAAATCATAAATACAAGAAAGGACAGGATGAGAAAGTAAAATCTCTCGATCTTCAATCTTGTAGTCTTCAATTCTTGAATTCTTCTTGACTTAATCTCCTCCTCAATCTCTCCAAAGCTCTCTTTATATCTTTCATTGAGTCCCTTATATCCTATTTATAGTGCTTTTCATCTCCTTGCATGGTTAGGTCAAAAAAATTTTGAATTAGGAGTGAAAATCAGACTTGGATGCTGAGTACTTATTGTGGGTGCAACATCTATGGAGGGGGCAATAGGATTCAGCTCTTTAAGTGTTGCACCCTCTACATTTGTTGCGGGCTCCATACTTGCCTCCTTTGTTTCCACTACTTTTGCCACCTCTAAAGTTCACATTAAGCCTCACAAAAACCTTAAAAACATTTCTCACATCTAAAAATATAAAATGCAAAAAAAAAAAAAAAAGCAAAATATGAGCCTATATGCATGAAATTCTTATGAAAAACCATCTAATAATATATATCCTACATGCACACATCAATAAGTGAGCCAAAATGCAATTGAGTTGATTTAATGTCTTGGGTTATACACAGAGTGGACGCAAGTGCAAATTCTTTAAATTGGTGGACCCTGAGATGTCTGATAGGGCAGTTTATATGACTAATGAGCTAATCAAAGATAAAGAACTTTTAGATAAAATTGAAGACATGAAGAAATGGAAAGGATTATTCCCTAGTGAAATGGACTTGTACCATGAAGCAGGTAATGGAAATGTGGTGAATGAGATTGTTGAGTTGAGGAAAAAGGTTGAGTTATTGAAGGAGGAGAAATGTTATGAAGTTGACCTCATATGTAATTTGAAGAAAAAGACAAAGTGCTATCTACTTATTATGATATTATCTTGGGTTTATTTCTTTTATTTATATGTAATATCTTGATGCACTGCCTTGTTTAGTGGTGGGATACTTTGTTTGGTTCAGTTGTTGTACTTAGGATGTAGGCGGTTGTTTTTGTATGTGATATAATGAATGGAATTTCATATATTTGGTAACTTGTGATTTTTTCAAAAGAAATTACTCAATTGCTTTATAGATTAATCAATGGAAACTTAGTAATCCCCATCACTGATAAGTATCATATTAGCTGATATAATGTAATTGTCATATGCAAGTTGTAATTTTCAAATTTGTAACTTAAACTTGTGTCACATGTAAAAAAAAAATAATAGAAGAAGAAATATTGAAAAATATATAAGTTTCATTAATAATATAGTCATTAAAGTTCATTACAATGCATTTCATTAGTTTGCAGGAAACTATAATGAAATTATAGTTTAAAACACATTGAGTAAACTATGATCAAAATATAGACATATGGACTTTACCAACCAAAATAACTTGCACATCCAGTTTGACCCTTGCAATTTCCTAGTTAATTACATAAGATATATAACTGCAAGCATGATCATCCATTTCTAACCCTCCTATATTTGTATGTGAGAGTACTATAACTTATATATGTTCTAAAACACACATGGTAAAAAACATGTTTAACAACTTCTAGAACATACATGGTGAAAAACATGTTTAATAACCACATATTTATGTTAGCTACTATTGCCTTCATCCCAATCTAACTTTATATGGGGCCATTGTTAGATGAACCCCTTCTATCCTTCTTTGATCTAATCAACTGTCTCTGCTCTTCAAGCTGCCTGGTTGTCACTATAGGTTAACCACCAAATTGTAAACCATTTGGCTTAAACTCAAGATCAATTAATCTAGCTTCTCTATGCTCAGGGGTCTTGAAAATAATCCTCCTCCCAACATCTGCTCCTTCAGTCACTCCCCTTGCATAGATGTTAATAGAAGGTGACACATGTAGGCTAGTGTCACTACTCTGTCTACCAATGAGGATTCCAACATTGTTATTGGTAGTAATCTTGGGCCTTTTGTAATAAAATCTTGGAGATCCAAACCCTTCACATTCAAAGCATGTTGGTAAAATAACGCTCTTATATGAATGTGATGGCTGCAAGTTAAACATTTACAAGTATATATAATTGGCATTGATAATGCATATTTAAGTAAAGAAATTTGATCGATTAAGTTTGGTCAATTGAAAGTAAGAAATTTAAGATGATTACGATACCCACATTATATACTGTCCTTCAACTTATTTCATTAAGATAGACTCCAAATCCTAAGGTTGCTTTCTTCCTAGAAGCCCTTTGCATTTACCTCCAAGATCCTTTGCACTAAAAGGTTTTACCTTGGTACCAATTGAATCACTTCCCTTTAAACTTATATTTCAAGCATTAGAATTGGATCCCATTTGCATGTTTATTACTTCCTGAGTCTAATATGCATTAACTTTTTCAACAGCTTATAATAGCTCTCCTTGTGTGTTTGCAGGATGGATAGTGATTTGTTATATAGATTTTGTATGCATTAGAGGTTAAGAAGTCTACATACTTCTGGATCTCTAGCTTGTCTGGCTCTTTGTCTTTTTCTATTACTTGTCCTAATTGCTTCCATACTGCTTAAAGCTCCAGTTGATACATATGCTTTGTGAGCTTTCTTCTCCTTTACCTGGTAATGAATATATCAATGAACATATGAATCAAAATTTATGACTGATTCTAAAATAACAGCAAATTGTTTTGTTATTACCAGGCTCTTATTTTTACAAGTTATTTTGTTATGACTAAACTCTTTGCATTTTACATCTAATGACCATTCCTCTTCTTGATAACTTTCCTGTTTTCCTCTTGAGTTGGTCTTCATCAGGTTGCTTAGTGTTGTTCTTTTTCTTCCTACTAGGTTGTGTTGTGACTGGTGGATACTGTATAGGCTCGTAATGATTAAACTTCCAAAACTTTCTTCCTTTCATAGGCTGGAGATGATGTTTATAAGCAGTAGTATAAATGGACTTGTAATACCAATGAGAGACATAGGTTTTTGGATTCATTTTTTCATACAATAATGCACTTATGGCATATCCACATGGAATTCCACTTAGGTCCCAAAGCCTGCATTGTACATACCCTCTCATCCAAGAATAAAGCATGCATATCTTCCTTATGTCCAAATTTCATACATATGATCCCTATTAAATTGAACTCTACAATTAACTGACTCATTCACATTCTGCTCAAACTTCTTAATTGCAGTTGGTGAATAATCAATAGGCCATTTCAAAGTCATTTCACTATATTTTCACAACTTACTCATTACCTTTGTTCTAATGGACTCAAGCACACTAATTATATGTTTCTTTCTTGCTTCAAGAATCCATGAATTGAAACATTTTGATATGTTGTTGTCAACCATATTAGATTGGCATAATGTACTCACATATGCCCTACACCATTTGTGAGGTGGCCAATGCAACAAATCCTCTATTACTCTCACTCCATGGTTAATTGCCAATATTTGAAGATTGTCCTTGAACTCTTCCTCATATGTGCTCCAAGTATAATTCTAGAAATTTCTCTTCAACTCTTCACCTTTCCATTTCTTTCTCCAATTAACAAACACATGTCTTACACACTAACAATGCTCTGTTGCAGGTAGAGTCTCACTCATTGCAAGTAGAAGTCCTTGAAATTAAATATATTGTCATTAGAAACCTATATCTAGGATAATAATTGTTTAAGTGATGATTAACAATGGATGATACATACTCTTTGCACGTCATATATGAAAGTAAAACCAACACCATCTTTCAAATCTAGTACTTTGACTGGCCATTGAATAAATCATTTCCAATTAAACTTGTTCTCTCTATCAACTACTACTTCCCATACAATTGGAAACATTTGATTGTTTCCATCTTGTCCAACTGTAGCTAAGAGTTGTCCGTTGCAGACACTTTTCATGAAATAGTCATCAAGTCCAATTATAGGCCTACAACTAGCTAACCTACCTCTTTTGCAAGCATCAAAACAAACAATGACTCCTTCAAAAACTCTCTTCCCCCTTCTTAACCATTCTTTATTCAAGTCAATTTTCATTTTAGAACCTAGATTTGAAGTTTTTATTTCATTTGCGTATGCTTCTAATTCTTCATATTCAACCTTATGGTTCCCATCCAATTCTGCCTTCATTATATTTCTTGCCCTTTTGCATATTGCCGTAGTGGTATGAATCTTCAATTTCTTTTTAGCCTTCTTCTTTAATACTTTTACTTTCATTGTTGGTTCATCATAAATTCTATCTTTAAAAAATTTAGCCAAATATTTTACAGTGACTCAGATTATGGAAGACCTTAGAACATCTGTGCTTTGAATGATATGTCTTCACAACTAAGCCACTTGTGTTACTATTTCCTTTGGATGCAAATATTAGAAATGGAAAATTGCCTGTATATTTTGCTCTGATCCTATTATTATCATTCATTACCATCCTTAAACCTACTTTGTTGGTCACTGCATACTTAGCCAATGCTTCTATAAATTCTTTGGCAGAAGCACATGTCATTCCAATTTCAAACACATGATATTCTGCTTTAGGATTGAATATTGATCTACCTCTTCTATTTAGTTGTGCTTCTTCTTCATCAGTTATTTAGTAAGAGTCATTGTAATTATCATCTGAATCAGGCATGGCAGGATCAATCCCTGGACTTAAGGCTTGGTGCTTTCTCCATAAGAATCATTAGCTGCATATCTACTATGTATAGTATTTCCCATCAAATCAATTTTCTATTGCTTATCTCCATCAGTGTCTAAATCACTATCATCATAATAAGGGTTACCATCTTCTGAACTAGATGAAGAGGAACTATCACTATTTAAAGGATTAGGTTAAAAAATCCTAATCCTTGGATATGAAGCTCTCCCTTTATCAGCTCCATTTATGCCCTTCATTTTCTTCCTTTGAACTACATGCATTTTAACTTTTAATTTCTTCTTTTGCAATTATGTTATATCACCTTCTTTTTACTTATTTTGCCACTTTGATAATTTCCTCTTCTGTTTCCCCTTTAACAATTCTTCTTCCACATAAACAGTGTACACTGGTATTGATTCTTCACTCACATTATCATTTCCAAATCCACCATCATAATCACAAGGAACATTTAATAATTCAAAATTATGGGATACAAGATCTATATTACCTCTGATATCATTAATTTCATCTCCATTTACAACAGCATTCACATTTGCATTTGTCTCACACTCAGGTTCAACATCAGGGTAAGCACTATCAATAATGTCTTTGTCATTCTGAACACATGAGTTTTGTGTTAGTAACCTAATATCACATTCATTTTCTACCACTACAGAGTCATTTGTTTGAACATTGTTTACTTGTTCATCACCTTTGGCATTAACTACATTTTGCTGTTTATCTACTATAGTAGGTAGAGGGGATAGGAACAACATAGGTTTTTGAAAGACATGAACATCAATAAGATGAACAACATATAACTCGATAGGTGGAGGGAATAGGAACAACATAGGTTTTTGAAAGACATGAACATCAATAGGATGAACAACATATAACTCAATGTGTGTAGTTATTGGTGTTATTATACTTAGCAAATGTCTAATACCTTCATCTCCCTCAAGCACATATAACCCTTTAGAAAGAGGTTTGTTAGGAACTCTAAAAAGGATATCTTCTATGTTTTGAAAACCCAGACCATTTACAATTTTGTCTTTAATGTTAATGAAATTCAATATATCTGGATCCCAATTAGACACTACATCTTCATATCCATTAACATACTCAACTTCACCATTCTCATCCACAAATTGACCACCACATTTATATATGATATTTATCAATTGATCTTTCATTCTATCACCATACAAAACAATAAATATAAGTACTTTTTCTTTTATGAAGTCTATCAGATCAAAATAAACAGAACACACATTCAGAACTGATAGCAAAAGAGAAGCTTTTTTTTTTTTTTTTTTAATGCTTATTTACAATTAGTAATTGGCAAGCAAGAGACAAGCAAGATCCACACAACATTTGTTTAGCATCAAAGCATAAAAACACACACAAAATTGGCCCTACTTTGCATAATAGTAATTTTAACTACCCACATACAAAAACCCATATATGTAAGAAGAAAAATAATTAATTCTAAGTATAATTAATTCAATAAACTTACTTAGATTAACAGATCCCAACAGGAAATGTTGTGACTTTCCTAATAATAGTAGAAGATTTGGTCACTTTTAGGGTTCAAAATGGGTGGTAGCATGTGCAAGACAATATTTTTTTTCATTAAATTCTTCATTTCAATGTAAAATGGAGTTTGGGGGTTTAAAAAACACTAGTAATTTCTCTAATAACTGACTTTCTCTCTCTTTCTATATAACAGGTCATCGGGGGTAATTTTTCCCTCCATTAATTACTAGACCACGTGTCCAATTTGACTGTATGACATTTCTCATGCCTTTACAAAGTTGATAAATGGGCTGTTAGGTTTTGTCACGGTAAGCTTCAAATTGGACCAATTTTGCACGTTTGAGCCTAACATTGCATCGAAATAGAATATAAACTCTTGATTGCATTTTTTTTTTTCCATAGTTTAAGACCCAAATTGAGCGTTGTCCCACACAACAACTCGGTCCTTTTTATCACCATTAGTTCTGTTGAATCAAAAAAGAAACCCAATTTTTTTTTTATGCTTCCATAGAAAACAAAATCTCCATGAGCAGACACAGCCTTTTAATCCGAAGTTCAGGACAATAAAAATCGAGACAAGAAGAGTTCATAGGGCAAAAGCCGAGGGTTTTGTACTGAAAGAAGTTGAGGATTTGCTGATTCATCTGTTATTCGGTAAGCTCATTTTTCTGAATTTTTGTTTCTAAAATTTAAGGTAAAGTCAAAGGAAAATGTAGTTTGATGGCGATTTGGGCTTAATAATGACTAATATGATTTGAGTTGATTTTGTTTCAGATTATCTCTTATTTATGGACTAACTTTGAATCTTAAAATTAATTTGGAAAAATTAAGATTTTCATTAAAATTTCCTTTAATCTTTCCTAGTTATTTCCGATTTCATGGTCAACAAGTGATTGGTATTTCATTTTTACATTGATTAGTTTGAAATCCTTGTTGCTAGCCTTCATTGGTCTGAAAGTGGATAAACTGTGCATGGTCATGAAGCAACACAGTTGATAAGCCATGAATGGAATAATCGTGAGCTGAATTTTGTGCAACTATTAAAATTTGTACTGCTAGAGTATGAAATCTAAAATGAACATTTTAATTTTTTGTTTTAGTTTTGGAAGATTTAAAATTAAAATATATATATATATATATGGGTGTATGTGTCTACATATTTTTGTTTGTGTATGTGTCTATATATGTGTATGTGTGTGTCTATTTGTATGTGTATATATGTATGTGTGTGTGTTTATATCTATATCTATATGTACATCTATATTTATGGTTACTTTGTTTAAAAACAAAGTAAACTATTTTATTTATGAAAAAATAATTTTTTTCCAAAAAAATCATAATTTTATTTATATTTTTCGTTAATTAAACTATTATTTCGTAATTCTAAACTATTATTTCGTAATTCTTTTTACTTGCAAAAAAAAACTTTTAATTTTATGAAAATATTGAATTATTTTTTGCAAAATAAGAACTTTATGAAAAGAAAATTAATTTTGTAATTATGAAAAAATAGTTCTCTTATGAAAAATCACAATTTTTTTTTATATTTTTTCATAAATTAAACTTTTTTTTTTTATAAAGTTTATAAGTATATAAATTTAAAATATTAGCTCAATCATTCTAACATTTTTTATTTTTAATTAGTGAAATGTAATAACTGGTTAATTTAATTATAATATTTTAAATAGTTTAATTATATTTATAATTTATTACTATTCTGTTGGTTATAAAAAAAAAAATTGTACTTTATTTTAAAATAAAGTAATCTAAGTATTTGCTTGTATGATGCCATTTATAAGAAAATTGTGATTTTTTTTTAAAAATACATTTTTTTATTACAAAATTATTTTTCTCTTAAAATTATTAATTTGTATAAAATAAATTATATTTTTATAAAATTAAATTTTTTTTTTGCAATTAAGTAGAATTGCGAAAAAATAATTTACTTTACTAAAAAATATAAATAAAATTATAATTTTTCATAAAAAATCTATTTTTTTAGTAAATAAAATAGGTTACTTTGTTTTAAAATAAAGTAATAATAGAAAACACCTTATATCTATACTATATATAAATGTATGGTAGGGGAAGGATAAATAATTTTACTTATATGCCCCGTATTTTATTCTTACTAATTATATATTTAGTGCGTAATATGGTCTTTGAGTATTATTTATTAAAATAATTTTGTTTTTTAAGATTAAAATCAATTAATTACAAAATTACATAAACTTTGAAAATAATAATTATTATGCAAGATAAAAAAAAAACACTCGTAATTTGAGGATTAAAATAATTACTATGAAAGATAAAAATAAAAAAAAACACTTCGTTTTGGCTATGAAAATTTTATAAATTTTATTATAAAGCACATTATGAAAATTTAAGTACTATTCATTAGAAAGCACATTACAAAATTAATTAATTCTTATATTTATTTACATGGTAAATTATTATTAATCCTAATACAACTCTATTTCTTATATCAATTATATTTTCATTAAATTAATTTCATTTTTTCATTAAGTTGTGTTCAATTATTATTAATCCTAATAGGAGTACAAACTCTGTTCCTTAGATAATTATATTTCCTTCTTTTATTAATAGTACATTAAATTTGCTCTATATAAACATATACAGTTATTGTCTACAATATAATTTATAAACTTCTATTCTCATTAGTTTTATTCTCATTAGCTTTATTCAAACATATGGTAATATTGAAGTTCAATTAAATAATTTATTTTGGTTGATATTGATATTTAATTTATTTTTCTAATGTTATTTTATTTTTTAGTTGTACAATTTTTTTAGGTACTGTAGTTTATGTTAAACCAACTTTTTGTGTCAAGGAAAAGAAAATAATAAAAAAAGAGATAACAATAGTGATAGAAAGGTAATAAAATTAAATTTTTTTTTATTTGCTTATGCTATTACTATTTTTTTAAATTATATATATTAATTTTTATTTTATTTTCCAAATTGTAGATTAGAAAAATTAGATTTGGTTCTATAGGAAGATGTAGCAGAAAATAAAAATGCACTAATTAAGAATTCATTTAATAATAACGATCAAAATCCCATTATTATAGTATTAAATATCAAAGTTTCTATTTATAATGGTTAATTTTTTTTCTAAAAAAGAAAATCAATTTTTTACAATTCTATAAACATTTAGCTTAAATTTACTTTTTTTTTTTTTTTTATTATAACTGATCTTCAATTATTAAACTTGAAGATTAGTACTATTCAAATTAATTCAAATATACCAGAAGTTAATGAGTTATGAGAGTCATGAGTATATTATTTTTAAATTTTATTTTTAATAATTTTGGTAGCCCATTGTTTATTTATAAAAATACTAATGTGATTATTATTTATGAAATTATCAATTATAATGATATATTATTAAAGGGCAGCAAAAAGTATTTGAAATTAATATAAAAAGATTTAATAAATACGAAAAATGAGTCTAAAAAAAATAACAAGAAAAACATTTCAAATAAGTGGCTAAATTATACATTTAGATAAATACTTGAATTTTTGTTATATTTATATAGTAATATTTTTTTAAAAAAATTCGTAGGGTCTTAAATGTTATTTTATAGCAACAATTGAAGATATTGAAAATAAATATACAACTTGGTTGATTTTAATGGGTTAATGTCAAAGATATCATAGAGAAAATCTCAACTTAATGTGAGTATCGAGTTGTATTAAAATAGTGATAACAAGTGTATTATTGATAATACAAAATCTGTGCATATCAGTTTTATAAAAATAGAATTGGAATAATCGGTTTAATCTAGTTAATTGAAAATTGGCGGTCAATCCATTTTGATTCATTCAAAAAACTGAAATTTCTCTTAAATCGTCTTTTCACTAATTTTTAACTGATCAGACCTATATTACGAAATTTTTTATATAATGACCAAAAGAAATAAAAGAAAAATGAAAAAATTTTGTCTAACCGTTCTGACTGGTTGAACAGTGAACTAGTGACCTGTATGGTTCTATTACTAGTTCAATTTTTAAAACAATGCATGAACACCGGAAAAATTATTGTTGATTTTTTGGGAGAATAGAAATTAAGTTATAATGTGTCAAAAATATTAAATTTATCACCACTAACAAAAATATACAACATATATTAAAATTATGAGAAAACAATAGACGTATCAAGTATTAGCATGAAATCAACCTATAATTAATAATTAGGCTATAGAACAATAACAAAATAAATTAAAAATTATAATAAAACATATATATCAATTCATTTATTTTCTTTTTTTAACATATTTTTAAATATAAGAATACCATTTAAAATTATAAAAAATGATTTATTTAAATATGTTTGACTTATCTTCTTTCAATATTATGCATCTATTGTCTTTTAAAATATATTCATATATTTATATAAATTGTATAATTTTTTGTGTTATTAGTTTAATTATATTAAATATACACGACTATACAACTTAGATAATATTTATTGTATATAATTATATTTTCATTTTAACTTAACTTGGATACAACAATTAAAGTAAATTTAATAATTAAGTTATATAAATATTTCTCATTGATAATCTTAAAAGTCAACTAATAAGATTTTGGTCTTATGGTATTTATTTGAAAAGTTTTATATAATTTTAATTAAAAATTTTATTTAATATTAAAGTATATAATTTTATACTTAAATGACAAAAAAAAAAAAATTGGCCATTAAATTTTTAATAAGAAAAAAGTGAAAGTTTGTAATAAGTATTTATATTATTAATGAGTTGTAATGAGTGATAATAGAGATTAACATGTGAAGCACGTTATAAAATATATATATATATATATATATATATATATATATTACCGGGCTGTGCTATTCAAGCTGAGCTTACTCAGCCCAAGCTCAGCCTAAAATTAATTTGGGCTTGAAAATATTGATCAAACTCAGACAAGCCCAGCCTAATTAAAACAAATCGGGCTTCAGACAAGCCCAGCCTAATTTTACAGTAGGTTAAGTATAGGATTATAAGTTACAACCATAAAATGTCCTTATTGGGTGAATGGAATCTGATCCAACTCAAATTAATAATTGGATAAATTATTATTTCATCCTTGAAACTTGAATTAATTAACAAAGTGATTCTTCTATTTTGAAAGATTAACTAAATAGTCCTTTGATTTTTGTTTTCATTAAACTCCTTATTCTTTCCATTGAATTTTTTGCATTTTTCCATTAAATTTATGTGAAATGACCAAAATACCTCAATACATATATTAAAAAAAAAAAAGAAAAAATTTATAATTGAAAAATCTATTATTAAGTTTAGTCATTAATAAGAAAATTTTAATGATTGAATTGAATTAAAATAAAAAAAATTCAACTTATAAATTTTTTTTCTTGTTATATATATATATATATATATATATATATATATTGAAAGCATTTTTGTCATTTCATATAAATTTAAATGTAAAAACTATAAAAACTGGATGAAAGCACTAAAAAATTTGAAGGAAATAAAAGTTAAACTATTTAGTTAGCAAAAAAAAAAAAAAAGAGAAATCACTTCATTAGTTAAAAATGAGTTATAAAATAATAATTTACTATGGTAAAAAGAACATTTTGGTGTCTCAACTTGGTCAAATTTTACAATTGAGTGATTAAACTTATAAAACTTACAATTTGGTATCTGAACCTGTAAAAAACTTTCAATTGAGTGGATTTTACCAGTTGTTAACTAGTCACCATATAACCTCAAATAATGCGGATAAGTGTGTATAGATGGCATTTTATTATTGGTTGGCGTTAAATGACGTGGAAATCTGATATGACGTGAAAATATGACATGTCTAGGTTAAAGTGCAAAAATATTCCAACAGTAAAAAAAAAAAATCGAAAATTCATATAAATTTAGAGTTTTGTTCTAATTACAGATAATTTTCTTCAATCTCCTTCAATTCCTTCAAACTCGTTGTCAATTATGTTGATAAATTTTATATGTCTTTCTTTTGCTTCCATCTTTATTGTAGTTCATGGGAGAATTCCCAAGTTGCTATAAATGCAATAGACAATGGATATTGAGGACTTCATGGACAAAGAAAAATCCTTGGAGAAGATTTGTGAATTACGAGTTACATAAGGACAATGGCGATTGTGATTTTTTCAAGTGGGTTGATATTGAAATTTGTGGTAGGTTGAAGAGCATATTCTAGACTTGATTAGGTGGTTGAGAGAAGTTGAAGTTGAGAGGGATAGGTGCAGAAAAAGAGAGAAGTGGTTATGGGCATTTGCAATTATCTCCATCTTGATTTTGATGTTGAAGCAATGGTAGTAGTTTTAATTAATGTTTGATAGAATGGGGATCTAGTTTATTTTGTTATTATTTTATATAATATGAATCATAATGATTCTATTATGTTGAATTTCAATTTTTATTTTGCGTTATATATATAAAATGAAATGTTTTTGCATTTTCAATTTATGATTATGTAGTGTTCTGGCTTTTTGATGTTTATTTGGTATAGTATGTTGCTATAGATACTATGTGTTTGAACAAATGTCTGAATGAGTATATAACACTGGACATATTTGCATTGAGCTATTGAGTAGCCAACCAGATATGCTAATAGCACAATGCAACCATAACTCATAATCTTATATGCTAAGGCTAACATAGAACCTAAACGAAGTATGAACATATACAAAACTTGAATTGCTAAGGCTAACAAAGGATATACCAGGTTAACAAAGGATATACTAACACATATATCACTAAACCTGCACTAACACAGTACATAAACATTCACAAATATCATTAAACCTACACTAACAATACTACTAAAGCAACACAAATTTCACCAAAACTAACTTGTAACAAGCATATCACCTAAAACAAAAGTTAAAAAAATAAACTCAATTGACAAAAAATGAATATGCTCACACTCTCATTCTCAACCATAATCATCTTTAACTATATTAACACATTAATAACATTGTTTCAAGTTGACAAAATAATTTGTTTTCCCATTAATCACATTGAATAAAAAATTACAATTTGAAAATCATGTCCTATCAATTGACAAAAACCAAATTATAAACTAGTAGGCTAGCTCCCTTGCACTTGATTCTTAGGTAGGATTTTTCTGTAATGACCCTTGGTTGCCCCTTTGTACAGTCCTGGCTTTTTTGGTCTTATTGGTTGCCTTCTCATTGCTTACCTTGTCATTGTTGCTTGAATCAACCTTCCTTTTTCTCTCACCCCCTTCAATTTGGTTCTTTCTTTTTTGCTTTTGCCCCTGCAACATCATCAAATTAAAGGTTAGTATAAACTAGAATGAAACTCAATTCACAATATTAACCAAATAATACTTGAAGCTGAAGTGGTGCGATGAACTGTTTGCCCCATTTTTTTAAGGGATTTTTACACAAATAATCTAAAAACTAAAAAAATAACTAAAAACTAAAAAAAATTTAACTTTTTTGTTGCTTAATTTTTATTTTGCAAAAATGTCATAAACTTCTCTCTTCATTTATAAATTTAGCCTATCTTTTTCTTTTTGTCTATTAAAGTTCAATTTTTTCTCTGTTTTTGCTATCATATATTGGTTTCATTTCCAATTAAAATTAAAAAATTAATTTAATCATATTAAATTTTAAATTATGAAAATTCAAAATGAATTAATTATTAACCTTTTTTTTAGATTGAAAACTATATAATTTATCTAAGTTTATATATTAGATTTTTTCATAAATTTGTACGGTATCGTTTGTTATGTATAAAAATTAAATTTATATTTATTAAATAAAATACTTTTAGAATTACAGTTTTTTTGAGATTTTAAAAAATTCTCAAAATAAATAAATAATAGTCACAACAAACAGTATACATTAAGCTCTGTATATATATATATGTATATATATACACACACACACTTCTTGTAAATAACAACAAATAATATATATTACTATAAAATTCAGTATTTTTTAGTATATAATTAGTATCTAATAATATTTATACATGGCTTAAATTTACAAAAATATTTCATGAATCAAACCAAATAATTTATCGCATATATTATAAATTAGAAAAACTAATCTCTTATATTAAAAAAAAGGAACAAATAGTAGCAAACAGTATACATTATTATAAAATTCAGTATTCTTTTAGTATATAATTAGTATCTAATAATGTTTATATATGACTTAAATTTACAAAAATAGCTCATTAATAAAAGAAAATAATTTATAGCATATGTTATAAATTAGAAACACTAATATCTTATATTAAAAAAAAGGAACAAATAATAACAAACAATATACATTACTATAAAATTTAGTATTCTTTTAGTATATAATCAATATTTAATATTGTTTATATGTGACTTAAATTTACAAAAATGGCTCATCAATAAAAGCAAACAATTTATAGCATATGGTATAAATTAGAAATACTAATTTCTTAAAAAAAAATAAAAAAAGAAGCAGAATGAACAAATCATAGTAAATATTATAAATTACTATAAAATTCAGTATTCTTTTCAAATATAAAAAGTTTCTAATAATGTTTATACATGTCATTAATTTAATAAAATTAGTTTTTTCAATTAAAACACCATCAATGGACTTGCATATATGTAATACGAAAACATATACCCATTTTGAATACAAAGAAACATAAAAAAAAAAAAAATAATTCTTCTAATAATATCAACATAATAAATTCACAAATTGTTCTAATAACTACAAAGTTTTTTTTCCTTTTTCCTTGTTCACATTCTTCTTCTTCCCCTTCACATTTTTCTTCATCAACCTGCTAGGAAACTCAGACTCAATTTCAACATTTAAGCATATTCTATTTCTTATGGCAGACTTTTCTTGTTTACTAATAATTAAAATATAACAAAATCTAAATCAATTTTCAATACCATCCCATTTAGCAAAATGAACCCAATATAAAAGATGGTTAAAGCAACCCATATTCCAACAAATCCACTAGTTTTGGAGAGAACAAAAATTTAACTTGAAAATTTCATTAGAAAATGAAAATGAAATTAATAATTAGAAAATAATTATCAATAAAAAAATAATAGATTTATATAAATAAAAACTATAATAAATTGTGGGTTTTATTTATATTACTAACTATAAAATATGCAGAATATGCAAAATTTGATGCTATAATATTCACATAATAAAAAATAAATGCTATTGAGTTTATAAGTTATGTAGCAACAAACTAATGAATAGATAATAAAAAAAATTCAGCTCAAGTTATTAATATCTTGAAGAAAATAGATAAATAATTAATTTAATATTATACACTATTTATTTATTTTTTAAAATGAAATTTAATGGTTAATATTATATTAGTATTTGATATTATAAAGAAAATTATTAAAATACAAAAGTCATTATAAAAATTAATCAAACATTAAATAATGATAAAGTAGATATTGCACGAATTTTATAGGATTTTTAATAAGTAAAGGTTAAAAAAATAAATCAATCAGCTTAAAAATGTAAAAAAAGTAAAAGTGGCAACATAATTGTAAAAAAAAAAAAATAAAGAAAAAAACATGAGGCATAATTTCTTCTTTTTTAAATCCTTGCTTTCTGTTAGTCATGAATGAAGGCTGAGTTTCATTACCTGTCCTCACTAAGCCTTCATTATATATGACTCTCTGGGTACTAGTTTTAGGCTGAAACATAGTATATCACAAGTGAATTTTGGAAAATTGAAAAATTTTAGCTGTTAGTGAATCAGTGGTAAGAACTTAAATTGATTGCTACATGCCCTTGGTTGGATATGTGTACACATCACAGCCAATAGGAGGTTGTGGCTCAAGTCGAAGCATGTTCTTGTCTCTTAGTGCAGAAAACTTTGCCATTGAATCTGTCTAGGCTTCTATATATATCAGGTAAAATGTTATCACCAAGCTAGCTGGAAGAATTTATTCTAGGACTTGTGCACTCCAATGGAACTGTATTGGCTTGAGATTGTAATTCAGATTGTGCATTAACTAAATTATGACTTTCTTCTATTTGCTAATTACCAAATTACAAAGAAATCAATGACTTAGCAAACATATTAATGAAGACCACTTTAAGGTGTGCATGTAATTTCATAATCTAAGTAATACTTATAAAGCAAGAATGCAACACTTGAGATTGGGGATTGAAGCTTGTGCAATACCTAGTGTATCTATTTATGCTTTGTTGTGAATTGCTTTGACTTTGAATATGATTGCGCTTTGTTATGGATTGTTGGATATTAGTCACTAAATTTGTAGACTGTTGACCCTGCAGCTGCACCTGCATTGCCACACTTGAAATTTGTAATTACAATTGGTTTACCCTAATGAATTAGTGCACTTACTAACTAACAATTGTTTATATATAAATAATTTAAGGAATGATAACTTACAGTCTCATTGGAATGAGAGTTGACTTCTTGTTGATGTCCTTGCTATGTTGCTTATATATCCCTTATTGGCTGTGTTTTCTTCTTTTTCATTATTGAACACTCCTTTTTATTATGTCCTTTTCCAAAAAAAAAAAAAAAAAACACACTGCATGTCATCATTCTACCATTTCTAAATAGTTTATGCCCACTTGCACCAAACTCTCCTACTTCCTTTCTCCTATTCCTTATTTTCCTACCTAGTTTTTTTTTAATAAGTGGAGGTAGAGGGGTTCATTACTTATCTTTTCTTAAAATTTGCTAGAATTCATTAGGTACATCATTTGGGAATATACCTGCAAGTATCTATTTTTAGTGTAATACTTATGCACATAATCCAAAGTGTCTTTATCTACTTCAAGTATGGTATAAATGGCATGACAACAAAGGTTCCCAATTAATTGCCACTTCCTACAAGGACACATGCCATTTTGCAAATCCATTTAGTTGAAAATTTTTTATAGGTGCAGACACCAAATTGTAATTGTTACAAGTTTTAAATGCTTAATTGTAAAATTTGGCCAAATTAAGAGACTACAATGATCTTTTTACTAACTTCAATTTACCCCTTAGAAATTAATAGCCTAGTGTCTAGCAAAAGCCTATGATAGTCTCCGTCGCTCTGTCCTTTTCCAAACAAAAAACCAAAAAAATTTTATTTCCTATTCCTCTGCAACTCTCAAAATCCCTCAAAAACCTCATTCTTAATTCTTAATTCCTCACATGATTTAAGGTAAATTAACTCTAATTTACCTACAAAGATTACTTCTTTTTTTTATTATTATTATTTTTAATTTGATTATAGCTATTCAATCCCATTTTGACTAAGTTGATAAATTTTCTATAAATCAAATTATTGTTATTTGTTGATTAGGGGGTGATATTATTGAGGTGACATAACCATTTGTAATAATTGCAACTGCTAGCTATGACCACACTATTAGGCTTTGGGAGGCCAAAAGCGATCGTTGCTATCGTACAATTCCGTACCCAGATTCGGTACATTTTTAATTTTTTTGTATTTAATTCTAACTTCACTAATTTTTTTTAAGAGTAGAAAATTACACTTTGTTAAGTTGTTTTGGGTTAAACTGATATTGGGTTACTGCCTTTGTATGACAACTTTTGGTTACAGAGGTTTGATTTGTATTTTTCATAGTCATGTTTTAGCTAATGTGAATTCAAATAAAGAAAGCTAGATATGATATTTTATTTAGTTGTTGATTCTATTTTTAGATTATATAATACAAAGTTTAGGAAATGAGTTTATTTGGTTGAACCCAATTATTTTTCTCCAAGAATCCTCAATATTGAAAAATGATCATGACATCTCAACTCTAATGATCTTACTTTCCATTTTATTGGGTCATGGGTTGTGATATGGCAGGTCTAGCTAGTTAATCGACTTGAAATAGAAATGCTTATTGGTTGCTACTGGTAATCCTCACATTCGATTGTTCGATGTCAACTCGAACAGCCTCAACCAGTATATCTGTGCCACCTTTTTGCTCGTGTTTTTCTTCCTGAATTATATTTTGTTTTTCTGCAATAAATTATGTAGATTTTATTGTATTACATGACAAGTGAGGAGCTATGATTCACGTACAAAAGATGCCATGGCAGTGGGGTTTCAATGTGATGGAAACAGGATGTATTTGGGATCTGAGGATGGCACGGTAAAGGTTTGGGAGTTGAGGTACACTTTCCTTGAAAAGTAGATGTTGTATCTATTTTTCTCTATTTTGTTATCCTATATAGTCAAATTACTATTTAGTCTTTGATATGTGATTTAATTAATTAATTTGTCTTTACTTTTTGAGAAATTAACTAATTAGTTTTTGATTTTGCTTCTGTTAAATTATTTAATTCTTTTATTCAGTTTTTGTGCCTCTTTTTGTTAAATTTATAGAAAATAACTAAAATACCCTTTATATATAATAAATATAATTTTAATTTTATTATTTAAAGATAAAAAATCAAATTAATAGAAGTAAATATTATTGATATAATTATTATACTATAATATCATCAAATTATAAAATTATTTATTATTATGTAATTATATAATTATTTAATTTTATTAACTTGAATTTTTTTATCTTTAAATAATAACATTAAAATTATATTTATTATATATACAAGGATATTTTAGTTATTTTTCATAAATTTAAGTACAAAAACTGGACGGAAGGGAGAAATAGATATAAGAAAATCAAAATTAAAGGACTAATTATTTAGTATTTCAAAAAACACGAATGAGTTAGTTAATTAGGTTAAATCTTAGGGATTAAATAGTAATTTTTCTTTTTTTTTGGGAATGTTTGTTTAGAATATTGTTTGGACTTAATTCTTATTTAAAGCCTTCTATAGAGCTCCAGGTTGTCAAAGGGAGTATGAAATTTGTGCAACTGTTAACACTGTTGTGCTACACCCAAATCAGGTTTATTATTTTCTATCCTTCTTATAGATTTAAACAGTGTCCAGATAAAGAAAAAGGAAAAAGGTATTATGTATTCTCATTAATGAATCGTAATTATATTTTATATTGTAAGATTACAACTTTTTGTCGAAAGACAAGTCTTGTTATTCATATGGGAATTTATGGTATGCATAATTGATTTTGCTGTTGTTTTTGTCTTGTTGAAGTGTGATATTTCATTTGTCAGCTTGCTTTCAATAGTTCTAGGGGTTACCTAGTGAACTGGAAAGTAAGGCTAATAATAAACTAGCCGGAAAAGTTACTTGGTTATTTGGTTTTTACATGGTAAACATTATTGAAAGGCAAGTAGAAGTAATTGCAGCATGAGCTTTTAGAAGAGAAATTGTAATTGTGATGTTGTAAATAATGGTGATTTTTTCTTTTTGGTAAAAAGATATTAATATCGGATAGGATATGTTGTTCAAATTTGATTTCAATCCAGTTATAATACTGTTGCTGTTTCCCTAGCAACCATTTAGTAACTTCAGGAGCTACTAGTATACGTGAATTTTTCTTTCCCACATTGTTCTGATATTTAGTCTCACGATTTTGACTTTGGCCAGCCCCACGAACTTGAGAGGTTTTTACTAATTTAGGTATTTTTTATAAAATATTTTTCAGTTTAAGTTATTTTTATTTAAAATCTTCAATAGAAGTTAATTGCAAAAATATTTGTAAATTTAAATTACTTTAAAAAAAAAAATTATTATCCGCTGATTAAGAAAGCAGACTGCCTCAAACTGCTACTTGAGGCAGTGGCCAGACCTGGCCGCTACTGCCAGCAGCGGCTAGGGCTGGCCATCCCATCCCATGCAGCATCTTTGCGGGATGGGACTAAGCATTGTAAACTTTCTCGCTTTTATTTTTTATTTTTTATTTTTTTTAATTTTTAATCTTTAAATTCTTCGATTCTTAGTAGATGTAAATAATTTGCTTAGTTTTTAAAAGTTTATAGGAATAAAGAAAATAATAAAAAATAATATTATTCGTTATAAGTAATAGAATTTCACTCAAATTACAGTAATTAATAATTATAATTTATTAATAATAATAAAATGATGTTGATTTTTTATTATTATTATTGCATTAAAAATAACTATATTTGAAGTCCATTCACATTGATATTTACTTTTATATGTATGAAATATGACCAATAAAAAATATCCTTTTTAAAATTCAGTATTTAAAATTAAATTATGAAATTATATATAAGATTTATTATCATTATATTGTATTTAGTAAACATAAAAAAAATATATTATTTTATATCATAAAAATTAAAATAACAACAATAAATTAAGCACTATTAATAACACCTAATAGTAAGTAATTAAGAATAACTAATAGTATTTAATAATAAATAATAGTATTTTATACAAAACATCATTATTAACATGTAAAAAAATAATATTAACAAGAATAAATAATATTTAAAAATAATAACTAATAGTAGTTTATATAAAAATATAATCATTAATAAGTATTAGTATTTTTTGCATATTCTAAATAGTCATCGTTTAAAAATTCTATTTAAGGAGACTGAATTTTAAGTGTAAGATATTTGTGACTCTTTCAGCTTTTTCTAAAAATTTCATTTTAACAAAATTATTATATGTCAATTATTGTTTTGGAATTAGTTTAATTATAAAACTAAAATATGTAGTTCAATCAAATTACTAAGACCATGAGACCTATTTCATTTCTTCAAATTTTCTGAGGTGGTAATATTATTTAATTATTCTCAAATTGATGTTAAATATGTGATTACTATTTTTTTTGCTTAAATTATTTTATTTCATTTGGAACGTATACGTAGTATTTTAATATAATTCTTATCATTTTAAAATTTTATATAAAATCATTACTATTTTATATGATTAATATAATAAAATTAAATTATTATTTTAAATATTATTAATATGAATTAAACATAATAAATAATTATCACATATAACATAATAAATTAATTATAATTTTATAATATATAATAATTAATGGTATAATTGAAATATTAGAAATTTAATATATACAATAAATATAATATTATTCATAATAATTATCATAAATTAAATAAATGAAGTCATAAAATAAACAAAATTAAATTAAAAAAAATTCATTTAGAAAAAAAAAATTCAAAGTAAAAAAAAAAAAAAAAGAGGCCGTGAGGAAAAAATGAATCTGGCCACTGCTTCTAATAGCGGCCGGAGCCAGGCTGTTGGTCCCACCAGCAGCCAGGCCACAGCCTTCCACCTCAGCAAATTTTAATCTAAATTGAAATAATTTTAAAAACAACTTAAAATATGAATTATTGTAAAAAAACGATCTAAAATAAAAATTATTTTATAAAAAAATTCCAAAATAGTAAAAAGGCCTGAACTTGGTGACTTGTGATTAACATCCTTAATAAAATTAATTTTGCGGGTTAGCGTATATCATTCTTGCTTTCTAGTCTAATATGTACAACTTTGGTTCTGCAGACTGAATTGACATCTGGGGATCAAAAGGCGAACATTCGTATGTGGGACTTGACAGCAAACTCGTGCAGCTGTGAATCGGTATGCTTTAATGACGATACATTACCTTGTAGCAGTGAAGTCGCAAATTTAGAATTTGTGCATTAGTAATTGCATCCTTTTCAGTGCACCACCGCAAAGATATAGATATGTTTGAATTTTGCAAATTCTTTCACACATGAATGTGCAAATGCACATGCTTAAACTGGGGAAACAACATGATCACAAAAGCCAAGTGGGTCCACTGGGCGTATTCCCTCTCTATGGTGATGTCAAGAATTAATTGTTGCTTGACAAATTTTTGTTTTGCTATTGCATACTAGTAATTACTATAAAGGAGAAATATTTGAAAATTATCATAACGACATAAAAGCCAAATGGGTCTACTGGACTTCCTCCTCTCTTTGGTGATGCCTAGAATTAATTGTTGCTAGACAGAATTTTTTGTTTTACTATTGCATGATAGTAATTACTGTGAAGGAGAAGTGTTTGAAAATTGTCATAATGATTACAGGAGTAATTGACCGTACTGTGTATATTTTAAAAAATATATATAAAAATATGTTATTTTAAAAAATATTTACTCAAATATGCATTGTTTGGCATTTTAAATGCCGAATTAGTTGAAGCAAAAACTAATTCGGTATTTTAAATACTGAATTAGTGTTTATTATGCATTTTTTCTTTGATTTTTTGCTGATGTGGGGCCCGTGTACCTAGTTCGGTATTTAAAATACCGAACTAGTTCATAGTTCGGCATTATAAATGCCAAACTTGTAATCTGTTGTGACTTGTCATGTCGCAGCAGGCCTGCACCCTAAGTTCGGCATTTATAATGCCGAACTTATAGTCCGACGTGCAGGCCTTAGTCCCTTCCGTGCAGGGTACCGTGCAGGGTAAGTCCCATAGGTGCAGCACGGGTTCTAGTTCGGCATTATAAATGCCGAACTAGAGCTATGCACCCCAGCCGTTGGATTCTCGAGATCCAACGGCTAGGGAGTAATATAAAAAATTATTATGCTGTTGCTCTTCCTTCTTCCTTCTCTCCCTCATTTCACTTTGTTTGCTGCGTTTCTTTCCTCTCTCACAACTCTTTCAACTTTGCTTCAGTTTTTTTTTTTTTTTTGTTGCTGTGAAAGATTGATATTAATTATTGAAAAAGCTTGAAGAAGGAAAAAAGGTATATATTATTAATTTAAATTTTTGAAGTAATTTATAAATTTTTTTAAATTAATTTCAGCAAATTATTATTTTCTATAATATATAAAAATAATATTGATGAAAAATAATTGTCGCTATTTTTTAGCTGATTATAACAATATTCAAATTTTTGAAGATATTATCCACGGAAAAGGTAATTTTTATTTTTAAAATTATATTAAGACAGCATATTAGATTGATTATTATATATGTTGTTTGTATAATTTGTATTGTATAGGATTTTTTTTTTGTCAAATAATATTTATTTTTTGTATGTAAAAGTCTTTAGGGATAAAATGATTGCTTGAAATTTGTTAATATATTTTTCAAGTTCACCTCTTAATTATTTGAAATATAAATATAAAATAAAATTAAACATTGTAATTTCTTTAAGTGTTAAGGTAATAAAATAAAAAAATAAATAAATATTCCAATTAAAAGCACCATAAAATATTAATTAATTTAATATAATTATATAAGATTAAAAATATTTGTTAATAAATTCAAGTAATATTAGTAAATAATATAACTTAATTTAGGATTAAAAATATTTGTTAATAAATTCAAGTAATATTAGTAAATAATATAACTTAATTTAGGCTATAAATATTTGTTAAAATATATATTTATTAATTTAGGCGATAAGTTAATTAAAATATATAATTAATATGTAATATATTTGATTAGCTCAATTAAAGTATATTAAATTTAAATAATAAAAATATATAATCTCATATTATTTATGTTATTAATATTAAAAATATATAATATAATATTATATATGTTATTAATTAAGTTAAAAAATAAGTATAATAAATAAGAAAAATTTGCACTGAAATATTTTATTAATGTGTCACCATAAAATATTAATTAATTTACTATAATTATATAAGATTAAAAATAGTTGTTAATAAATTCAAGTAATATTAGTAAATAATAGAACTTAATTTAGGTGATATTAATTAATTAAAATATATAACTAATATGTAATATATTTGATTAGCTCAATTAATTGAATAGTGAATGAATTAAGAAAACTGATTAAATTATGATAATATTAAAAATATATAATATCATATTATATATGTTATTAATTAAGTTAAAAAATAAGTATAATAAATAAGAAAAATTTTAACTGAAATATTTTATTAATGGGTATGAAATTAATTTCATTAATGTATGTGAAACAATATAAATAAAAATATTTGTGAAATAAAAAGTTATGCGAAATATTAATTTATAGGAAATAAAAATAGTATTGGATCAAAAAATTATAGTGAAAATAAAATAAAGTAATTTATTTGTAATAATAACATTTTTATGCGAAATAATAATTTATGTTAGAAACTATAAAAATATCTAATGGAATTTAATAATATAATAAAAGAGTATAAATTAACTTAATTTACTATATATTAGTTAATTGTATTATATATTTAACATTTACTATAATTAATGAATTTAATAATTAATTCGGTTAAGTATAATTAATGAAATATGAAATTTTTTTTATACTATAATAATATATATATATATATATATATATATATATATATATATATATATATATATATATATATATATATATATATATATATATATATATATATATATATATATATATATATATATATATAATATTTAATATTATATAAAGAGTATAAAAACCTATATAAAGTATTAATTTTTGAACATAATAAAAGTTATATTTTGATGAAATGAACTTGTTGTAAAAAGTGAAATTAATTTTCAAATATGACTAAACTATAAGCCCTAAAATGCAAATCTTTAGAATTATTATTTATTATTATTATTATTATTTCAAAAATAAATTATATATATATATATATATATATATATATATATATATATATATATATATATATATATATATATATATATATATCGAAAATAATAATAATGAAAGAATAAAAATAATATTAGAATTTAAATTTGTATAATGATTATCTTGTATAAATTATAGAATGATAAGCAGATTTAGAAAGTGGAATTATTTGACAAAATGAAAATTATAAATCCTAAATCCTAAATCTAAATTTGTAAATCATAAATTTTAAAATATTGGTCATATAGATTATGCTACAAATTAATTTTTAGCATATTGTGAAAAAGTAAAAGTAATTACACTGACATTAATATAAATAAATATTGTTACTTAATTTTTTTTTTATTTTTTTGTTTGGAATTCATTATATATAATGCTAATAGATATGGCCGAATCGATACCAATATATTTTTACTGAGGAGTTGAAGTGATACGCCGTGACTATAGAGTTGATTATATAAATGGGCAATGCAATATGCTCCAAGTTCATCCTGTACATAAAATCACAGAAATGCTCCACATTGTTCACGCAGCCACAAATATAGATTGTGAACAATATTTTATCAACTCAATAATATTTAGGGTACTTGTAAGAGTGGTAAATGGAGTTGTCTACCAAATGGCAGAAATATTGGAAGACGATGATGTAGAATGAATGTTTCAACATATGGATATGTTTAGACAGGATTTTGTATTTTTTGAGATTTATGTTGGTATTAGTCAGAAGACAGCAAATGATGACATAAGTGAGGATGATGGGGAAGGGAATGCAGATGGGAATGGAGAAGACAATAATGCAAGTGCACATGATGATGCAGAGGGATCAGGGGCAATGTTTTCATATGTTTTTGAAGAGAACGAAGATGATGAAGATGTCGAGGAAGATGACAGTGATGATGCACCAGAAGAGTCTGATGAAAGCGATGAAAATATGCTTCATGAATCAGACGATTCTGACTCCAAACATTCTGCTTTTGGAGTACATGAGGGGGAGGCATGTACTGTAAGTAATAATGCAGTCATGAATGTACCATCACATTTTTTTTAGCTACAACTCAAATGAGTTTGTAGATTTTGAAGCAATGCGGGTACCAGATGGAAATGAAAACATGATAGATTATGGTGATGGGTTATATAAAGGTATGCTTTTTACCAGCAAAGAAGAATGTAAGCTTGCAATCCAACAGCATACAATACAGAATAATTACGAGTATTGCTCAAAAGAATCTCGGGAAGAGACATTTGTATGGATTTGCAAGAGAAAATCTAGTGGTTGTAATTGGCGAGTACGGGCAAGAAAGCTGAGGGATGACAGTTGGTGGAAGATAAGCTAATATGATGAGCCACATACGTGTCTGAACACAGGCAGTACATCAGATCATAAACATTTATCTGCAAATGTTATTGCTAATCTTGTGGCACCCCTTGTGACAGAAATACCTTTAATTAAGATTAAAGCTTTACAAGCTGCAGTGAAAGATCAATTAGACTATGAACCATCTTATAGAAAGACATGGAAGGCAAAACAAATTGTAATTGAAAAAACATTTGGTGATTGGGATGAGTCATTTTCTCATCTTCAACGTTGGTTGCGAGCAGCATAAGCAACCAATCCTGGTACCCATTACATTCTTAATGATGAGGAGCATGTTATCAACAACTGCATTGATCCAACTTGTGTATTTGAACGCATATTTTGGTGCTTCAAGCCATGTATTGATGGGATAAAAAATTACAGGCCTGCTCTCATCATTGAAGGCACTTTTTTATATAGAAAGTATAATGCTGTTTTATTGTGTGCATCAGTTCTAGATGGTGATAATCATATTCTTCCTGTGGCATTTGCTATTGTACAAAAAGAGAATAATGACAACTGGGATTGGTTCATGACGTGCATACGGATGCATGTTACTAGCAACAAAAAATTATTTGTTATTTCTGATCGACACAAAGGCATAATAAATGCAATGAAAAGCAATTTATGGAAAATGTGTCCTCATCGATATTGTATCTGCCACGTGGTCAGTAATTACAATACAACTTTCAAAAATGCAGAAATGAAGAAATTGATACAAAATGAAAATAGGTTTCCTCTTTCTACCTCAACTAGATTCGAGTTTGGTAGTTCATCAGGGGCTCAGCCACCTGAGATCACAACTAAGATGTATGGACAGTCCCAGACCTCCTCTTCATTCGCACAGTTTGCATTTACGTCATTTCAACCGAACCCATATGTTGCGTCGTCTTCTGCATTCATGCCTTGGGTAGGGGCATAGTGGGATGGAACTCCCATATAGCAAATGCAAACGCAATATTCAGGCAGATTTTTCACTTCAACAAATACGTTTGCACCTGCTTTTGGCCATCCATTTGCTACACCAACATATACTCATACTCCTATACCATATCAACTTCAGGATCAAGAGCACGATGCTACTGCTGATGAAGAGCAAACTGAAGTGCAGCCAATCGTAGTTCAACCTAGACGTGCTCCTCCACATGATCGTAGGCCTCCTTCTTGTGGGACTAGAGGTGATCAGTGTCACGTTCAGGGGGGACATAGACGACGTGGAGGGCATTAGTTTTTTTTTTTTTTTTAATGACAATTATACACTTGGTATAATATTTATTTGTATAATTATATATGCATATTTTATATTATGTTTATAAATTCTCATTGCATTCTCTGTTGACTTATTTAAATATTTTTTAAGTGGAATTATTTAAATATTGAAAAATCGCATATAATTTACAAAAACTTCATATAAATTAACATAAAAAATTAATAAAATATAAATTAATGCACAGTTTAGTTTTTTTTCAAATTTTCAATTTTAATTATGTAATAACAACAAAATTAATAAGCAAACCCAATTTTTTCCATTATTATTTGTACATTAGAACAATTAAGGACACAAATAAATTCTAATATTAAGCAAACAAAATATTATTAACATAGTCATGTATTTATATGTTATTTACCTCTTTTCATGCAAAATTTCTTTAAAAATTCAAATATTTTTTAATATGACCTACAAAAAAATATTAATATTTTCGGTCATATTTATAATTATTTATAAAAAACAAAATTCTCAAATTTCTGCCCATTAATTAATATTAATATTTTATATTATTATTATTATTATTATTATTATTATTATTATTATTATTATTATTATTATTATTATTATTATTATTATTATACTTTACACATTATCTTATTAAATTACTTAAATATTTTTATGCCCATCGAAAAATAGCAATTCATTGTACAAAATAAACTAATAAAATTTATTAATAAATTATGTCATAAAATATAAAAAATAAAAACATATAATTAAAAAGTTATAAGAAATCAATTATTAACAAAATATATTATAACTAACTTATTATCTAATAATAATAATAATAAGTACTGTTATTTTATTCATATTATTATTATTTTCATGCCCAATTATATTCATAATTTTTATTATTTTAGATATTTTTACTTTAAATATTTTAACACAATACTAAAAAATTACAAACAATCAATTATATAAAATAACAAAAAACATTTTAACAAAATAATAACAAGTATTATCACACAATTAACAATTAATAAAAAATATATATTATTACCTTATGTTATTTTCAAATAAATAAGAAAATAAAATTTATCTCTTTCAATTAAATTTTTTTAATTGTTCTAAAAATATATATCATTTCTAAATTATTATTAATTTATATTTAAAATTATTTGTAACAAAAAATACTTTAAATATTAAATGAAAAATATATAAATTATTTATAATATTAAAAATAAAATTTACCTTTATTTTTTTCTTATTCTTCTTCTTCAAATTAAAATGAGATTTGAAAAAAAAATTAAAAAAGGAGAAAAGTAAAGTTTGAATGATACAGCATATTAAGTGCAATGGGGTGGGGTGGACAGCATATTAAGTGAATGGCAGTAGGGTGGGTAGGTGATCTGGGGGCCTGGTCCAGTTCGGTATTTTAAATACCGAATTGCTACACCTGGCCCCATTGGTGTAGTAGGATAATTGTAGTTCTGTATTTTAAATACTGAACTATGGTACAGGGGCCCCACCAGTGGGCAACATAAACACTAATTCGGTATTTAAAATATCGAACTAGAGTACACGAGCCCTACACCAGCAAAAAACCAAAGAAAAAATGCATAATAAACACTAATTTGGTATTTAAAATACCGAACTAATTTTTGCTTCAATTAATTCGGCATTTAAAATGCCAAACAATGCATATTTGGGTAAATTTTTTTAAAATAACATATTTTGGTTTATATTTTTTAAAATATGCACAGTACGGTCAATTACTCTGATTACAGTCTGAACTTAGGTACCTGAGGTGGATACAGCTGTGAGATCTCTAACAGTTTTGTGGGATGGCAGGATGGTAGTTGCTGCAAATAATCGTGGAACATGTTACGTATGCTGCTTGTTGCTAGGGACCCACGTAGCTCTTTAATGCATCAACTATCTAACATTACTTTGCTATGGTATTTTAATATCATCTCATCCAAAGATGTCCTCTTTCAGACTATGACCAACTTTGAGCCACTAAATAAGCTACAAGCACACAATGGACACATTCTCAAATGTCTTCTTTCACCTGAATTTTGGTGTCAAATATTTTTCTTGTTTCTTCCTTGTTGACATCTCATATGTTCTGTATTTTTTTGTGTGCCCCTTCCCAGCAATCTCTTGTGATAAGATGTCAAACTAATCTTTGTTAATATTATATTATCTATTATATATCTGGCAATCCCATTATCAGATCACACTGTCAAGATATGGAATGTTGATGGGTTTACATTAGAGAAAACTTTAATAGTTAGTCACTAAGAGCAACAACACTGTGCTGTTTTGGATTGCCTATATTTTTTGCTAATTATTTTAAGGGAGATAGCCTTTGTCAAGAACCCATACTAAATTTTCTGTATGTCTTGTGATCTCCAGGTCATCAACGGTGGGTATGGGACTATGTTTTCTTCATAGATGGTGCCTACTTAATAACAGGTGAATGACTGTATTCTTTTTCTGATTAACTGTATTCTTGCTCACTGTTTTATTATCTTGCTATGATATGTTGCAAAGTTAGGGCATGCGCATGCTTTCTTTGAACTATAGTGAATACCACGTCGCGATCCTTCTATCCCTTATTCTACGCTCCTTTTGCGGAAAGTCTTGCTTTTTTAAAATAAATAAAAACTCGTTGGCTTAAGGTCATTATTACAGCAAAGTTTCGGTTTTCATTGGGGATTGGGGCCTAAGTACTTTCCACCAAGAATTTTGATTTTTCCAGATTCCAGTTGGATGCACTTTTTTTACATGATTGTCTAATATATTTTTATATTGTTGTCCTACACAGCTTCGTCTGATACAACAGTGAGATTTTGGTCCATGTCTACTGGTGAAGACATTAGGGCGCATCAAGGTCATCATAAAGCCACTGATTTTTCCCATAACAGTTTTATGTTTTATCTGTGCGATGAATGTATTTATCTATGTTTTCTTGTTTATTTGTATAAATGTTTCATTTTTCCTTTAGAAAATGTCATTTGGGGCTAAATTTGTCTGTAGGATGAAGTGTGTAGCAGAACAATGTCTACGGATTTTCTCTTTTCTAATCAGGTGGATTTGGGAGATAGCAGGGAAAAGAAGGAAAGCTATTTTTAGTTTGTAAAGTAGCAGCGGGTGGAAAGGTGGGATGTTTATTCTTGTCTTTGAATATTGTAATAAATATAATATAAATTGAGCTGATCACGAAACTCGAAGATACTGAACTTTACTGAAAATCCGAATAAAAAATCTCTATAACTGAAAAATTTCCGTTGACTATTTGACTTTCTATGAATTGAATCGTTCCGATTTTTTTTGTATAGCTCTGGAGATTAATAGTTATTTATACTGAGAACTGTATCAAGCCATATCGAACCATCCCGAACTAAAAAATCAAAATTAAAATCGATTTAAAAAAAAAAAAAAAAAAATATATATATATATATATATATATATATATATATATATATATATATATATATATATATATATATATAGCAACACATTTAAGGAAATTCGATAATGTGTAAGTAAAATTAAATTTTATTAACTATTAAATTTCATTTTCAAATTAGTAGTTGCAATATATATACACACACATTTGATATTGAATTAGTAATATATTTAAAGAAATTCAATAATCTATAAGTAAAATTTAATTTTTATTAATTATTGAATATGCATGTGTGTGTGTGTATGTATACATGTATGTATGTGTGTGTGTGTGTTTGTGTGTGTATATATATAAACAAATACAAATTTTGATATTGAATTAGCAACACATGAGGAAATTTAATACTCTATGAGTAAAATTTAATTATGTACTTTGTAATTTGATTTTTATTTTAACTTTGTGGATTGTAAATAAATTTCTTTAATTATATATTATGTAGTTTGATTTTTGTTTTTGTTGTATGTACTGATTTCATTTTAGGTTTAAACTAAAAAAAATATACTTTTAATTATTTAAAAATAAAAAATATCTGAATCTCTATTTTATCCCATTCCATACCAAATCATTTCATAAGACCTACATTTCATCCCAAACTGTCCCAAAAAAAGAGATTGGAGATTTTTCTCAGCAATTTGATTTCAAAGATCAGATTTTAGAAATCTCCGAAATTCGGTTTAGTTCCAAAAATTTTTAAATTTTTGAATTTCTCCGAGCCGTGCTTAGCCCTAAATATAAATATAGGAGTGATTGGGATTTGAAAACATTGGATTATCAAATCAACTTTATTCCCTCTAGATCCCCAAATGTATGGCGCTAGGGTTTGTTTGGATCGTGGAATTGAATACATGAGAAATAGAATAGCTATTTTTCATGGAATGAAAATATCTATTCCTTACCCTTCATAAATTTTATATTGTATAAGTGTGGAAGACATATAATCATAATAAATTATTATATATTTAAAACTTTGAAACTTGTGATTATAAATTTTTTATTTCATATAATTATTCACAATAGAAATTGAATGAGTAAATTGCACTAAAAATCATTGAACTTTTAATATTTTTTATTTTGCTCGCTAAAAATTAATCTTACCAAAATCACTAACAATTTGTTTTTTTTTTTTTTTTTACTGCAAGGTCACTAAACATTTTCAAATTTAAAATTCATTGAAAATATGATATGGCATATCTATGTCACCTAGCCTTTTAAGTAGTATTGCCGTGTAGATATGTCAGTAAAAATTGCTATGTTATATTGCCATGTCACACTGCCAAGTTTGACTTAAATTGTAAGTTCTCTCTTTGTGCATAAGCGACACATAGAGAGAGGAAATTTTTTTTTTACTGCTCATCCACTCTTTCCTTGAAATTTGCCTCTTTCATTTTTCCTTTCTCTCTTTCTAAAAATTAGCTGAGAAAGTGATAAAAAATATAAGTGTTTTAGATTAGGTTATTATATATGAATTGAATAGTTCATTGAGATGGAATTGGTGCTCAATTAATTAGTGATAGGTCTAATAAAAATTGAGATTTAGGATTGTGGTTATTTACACTACACAATGCTTAGAGTTAGAGAGAGAAAACAAAGGAAAGCATGAGAAAGAGAGAGAAAGCCATAGAAGAAGTCATATAAAAAAGTCAGCGTAAATGGATTGGTGAAAGAGAAAGCTAGATGACTTGGCCCTAAATTATTATACGTGTCTATTACTTTTTGCACTCTGTGTTTAATGAGCCTTTCAGTTGGCAGAATATTCATCCCATTCCAAAATAAAGCTAAGTCTTACATATTAACAACCTTCACTTTCTTCCCTAAAACTAATTCAACTACTAGTAATTCTAACCCATGCAACAACAATCAAACCCAACATATTCTCCCCACACTCAATTCAATAGTTCTAATATCACAATTTGTGACTTCATAATACTAACCCACACCCCCCACAATCAAAACCATAACAAATATCAGAAAGAGAACACAAAATATGCATCTACAATTATTTTTCGTTCTTGGTTCCTTATGTGGGAGGCCTTCAGCATTTCCACTTAAGTTCTTATATCATGGATCTAGGTCCACGTTGCATCATGGACCTGGATTTAAAATTTTAACTATTATATACATAATAAAATGAGTAATAACACTAGCTGGTATAGTTGGTTAATATATGAATCTCATTTCTTTCCCTTAAGGTTGTGAGTTCAAATCTTAGCAAAAGCTTTCTTTTTTCTTTTTTTAGTTATTCTTTGTTTTTTTTCCCATTTTTAGTTATTCTTTTTATTTCTTTTTTTATTGTAATATTTGCAATTAAAATTATATTAATAGTTAATTTTTTTTATTTTTTAATTATTTTAATTAAATTTATATTTATTTCTATAAAAAAAATTATATTAATGGTTGAATTTTTTATAAATATTTATTTATTTCTATGAAATTATCAATTTGATTTTTTTATGCATGTTGAATTTGAAAAACTAATAGAGTTATTGAATATTATTTTATATTTGTTTAGGTAAATTATTTAATACATCAAATAAAATTCACTTTCTATATATATATATATATATATATATATATATATATATATATATATATATATATATATATATATATATATATATATATATATATATATATATATTATTTAAATGAATTATAGAATAATATTTTTATTTTTATGATATTAAAATTTTGTTGTAATATTTATATTATTAAAATAAATCTAAATTTTTTTTTATAGTTATAAACTAATCTATCAAAATTCATAAATTATAATTTAGCAAAAAAAATTCATAAATCATAGAGAATAAGTTTATCAGTTATAAAGTATAGGTTCATAATATATATAACATAAATTCATCACTTCTAAATAATATATTTTATTCTCTTATTAGTATAACTAATGAATCTATTGTTTATAAATAATAAACCTACACTATATATTTGATAAATCTATAAGTAATACTTAATTAACATATTGCTTATATTATTTTGAATTCTACTCGATCGAGATAACAGAACTAGTTGTTGAGTAATAAAAAAAATAGATAATTTAGTATTGATTTATAATAATAAATCTTGCAGTAAAAAATAATGAATTTGTATATGATATATGAAGAACCTAAACGTTATATCTAATGAACATGATAGTTATGTGTGATGAATTTAAACTTTAAATTTAATAAACCTCATAATTATATGTGAAATATTAAAGAATAAAAATTATAAATATGAGAAATGAATAAAATTAAATTATAAAATAATTAAATAATGAATCTGACAGTAAAAGATAATGAATTTGCATATGATATATTTAATAAACCTGATAGTTATATGTGATGAACCTAAATGTTATGTCTATTGAACCTGATAGTTATATATGATGAACTTAAATTTTAAATCTAATAAACCTCATAATTATATGTGAAATATTAAAGAATGAAAATTAAAAATATGAGGAATGAATAAAATTAATTTATAAAATAATTAAATCATGAATTTGATAGTAAAAGATAATGAATCTGCATTTGATATATCTAATGAACCTGATAGTTATATGTGATAAACCTAAATGTTATATCTAATGAACCTAATAATTATATGTGATGAACTTAAACTTTAAATCTAATAAACCTCATAATTATATGTAAAATATTAAAGAATAAAAATTATAAATATGAGGAATGAATAAAATTAAATGATAGAATAATTAAATCATGAATTTGACAGTAAAAGATAATGAATCTGCATGTGATATATGATGAATATAAACGTTATATCTAATAAATTTGATAGTTATATATAATGAATTTAAATTTTAAATCTAATAAACCTGATAATTTAAAGTTTAATATGAATTTGTAGTTTACAAATGATGAACTTACACTGTACATTTGATAAATTTATAAGTAATACTTAATGAACATATTACTCATAAGTGGTGAACATGATTATTATATAAATTATATTTAATGGTGAATTTTCAATGAATTTTTTATTATTTAAAAAAAGATTTGATTTTTGAAAATTCACTGTTATAAAAAAGATAAATATGATATTTATTTTTTTGTTAAATTATCTTTAAAAACCATTTAAAAAATTACCCATAAAAATGTTAAAATATATAAATAAAAATTATATTGAAAAATTAATGATATTAAAATTAATTATCATTATAATAATCAAATAAAAAAATCCAACCATTAATATAATCTTTTTCTTATAAAAATTAATATAAAGTTAATTAGAATAATTATTATTATTTAAAAAAATGAATTTTGAAAATTCATTGTTATAAAAAAAATAAATATGATATTTTATAAAAATGTAAAATTTTCCTTAAAAATTATTTAAAAATTACCTATAAAAATATTAAAATTTATAAACAAAAATTACGTTGAAAAATTAATGATATTAAGTAATCATTAGAAGAATCAAATAAAAAAATTTAACCGTTAATGTAATTTTTCAGTATTTATTATATTAAAAAGCGAAAAGAAAAAAAAAAGAATGAATAAAAAAAGAGAAAAAAAAAGCAATAAATGGAAAAAGAAAAAAAAAAAAAAAGAGAATTTTCAATGTTTTGTGCAGTTTAAACCTGGAACATCCAAGTATTAAAGCTGCTATATTAACCAATTGTGCTAACCTATCATTTGAATATTTTTACTACATATATAATATTTATTCTATTTTTTGGGACCATGATGCTACATGGTCCCCGATCCATGATATAAATTGTCTTTCCACCTCCATCTTGCTCAACTCTTTGACCTCTGATCAATTTCGTATTATCTTCAACCATTCTAAATCTACTAGAGTAACCTTTTGCGGTGGTTAGTAGATCAACCCAACCAAATGAGTCACAATATTTCACCATCTCCTACATCACAGAGAAACCATACCCATTACTTTCTTAATCCAATATTAATCAACAATAAACAAAATAAATTCAGTAGCACTCTTACATACAAATTTGTACCCATCCATTTTTTGCACAATCAATCATAAAAAACCCATATTAAAAAGAAATTGAGAATCATTATGCTAGTAGTTAACAGAGACCACTTACATTCTTATAATTTCTATATCTATAGAAGTAATCTTGGGTTTTTCGCATTCTATGAAGTTTTAAGCACATAAGAGAGACCACACTTGCAATGGGGTACAAGAACTTGAGATATTAAAACTAGGTAATCAAAATTTGGTTGGAATTCAAATCAATTTAAGGTTTTTTAATTTGTAGTATCAACTAAAATTTTGAAAGAAATTTTTGCTATTTGCTTGATTGCAATATAAATTGATTCTAGATAGAAGCAAGAAATTGATAATGAAAAGAGAGAAACATCAAGCAGAAGAAGAGGAATATGTGGATTTTAGAGATGGAGATCGAGTTTAAATAGAGAAGTCGTAGGTTTAGAAAGAGGAAGCCAACTAAAAAAAAAAAATTACTCCTTCCCTCTGTACGTGTCACTTATGCAATAGAGAGAGAAGGTTTTTCTGAAATTCTATAGGTTCATTTTACAACAAATTTGACAGTGAGATGTGGGAATTTTTACTGACGTGGCGTCTGCATGGCAATCTTACTCAGAAGGCTAGGTGACATGGACATGACATATCAAATTTTCGATGAGTTTTTGATCTAAAAATGTTTAGCGATCTCCCAGAGAGAAAAAAAAATTAATTGTTAGTGATTTCTGTAAGAAATTAATTTTTAGTGAGTAAAACAAAAAACTACTAATTTAGTGATTTTTGATGCATTTTACCCAAATTTGAACTAAAACTGAAAATAATTATTTCATGTAAAATAGTCATTCTAATTCAATTTTTTCTCGTATTATTTCATAAATCAAATAAGTCCTATGTACACAAAAGCTTATATCATATGCATGGGGATGTTTTTCCCCTTTAAAAAATAGGAAAAGACTTCCAATTGGACTATATCTTATTCTGTAAGCATGATCCAAAATACCAATTTTTTAAAAATCGAACTAGTGATCGAACGGATCAAGGAAATAGTTCATGGTCCAATCGGTCCGATCGATTTAACTATCGGTTCAACTGTTTTATGAAAAATACCTAAATTTTTTTTACTATATCATGTAAAATGGTAAATACTATAGACTAATAACAACATATTAGATTATAAATATGGAAAATAAAATAAATAACCAATAACATAACACTTCTTAGAAAAAACAACTAAGTATAAAATTATAAATAATCAAATACAAAATTTAAACAAATACCTAATCACGATACCACCAAGTTAACAACAATAATATATTCAAAAGTTTACAACATATTCAAAAGTTTACCACATAAATTAAACAACAACAACATATCCAAAAGGTCATCACATAAACTAAACAAAGTTCACAACCTCAATTCTCCAAGAAAGCTCCAAAGCTTAAAGTTTAGAAACATCTATTCAATGTAATCTCTTTCATATGCTTTGGCATGCATTTCTTGAACCATTCTTTCATAACTCCAATCTTCATTATCACCTTCATCAATCAACTCATCCAAGTTATGTAATTCTTGCATTTGACTTATAAGCTTATCCATATCTACAAAAAAGAGAAAATAATTAAATAAGTGTTTTTAGAGTATAAGAAAAAAGTGGCAAGCAACTAACACCTTTTTCTTCATGAACATTTTTGGAAGGCCTTCCTCACTATAAAGCCTATTATTTAACTTATTCATATCTAGAAGAGTTGAAGAATCCTCTTCTTCCATAACCCAAAATTCAGCTTGATCAATATTTTCATAGTCAATAGGGTCATACTCAACATTTCTTTTGGTTATCAAGCCTATAAGTTTAAAAAAAAAAAAGAAAGAAAGAAAACTAAAACTTATAAATTGCAAGAAAATGAATTAGAGGCATAAATCTTTTTTTTTTTTTTTAAAAAAAAGAACTATTACCTTTCTTTTAAACACAAGTTATAATGAACAAACACAAGGTCATTCAATTTTTGGTGTTCCAATCTATGCATTCTTTCAAACACTCTCTAATTCCTTTCACGTATAGAAGAAGAAGAAGTTTAGCTCAAAATCTTTATAGTAAAATTTTGGATATTTTGAGCACTACATCCAAACACTCTCCACCATTCATCTATAATTGAAATTATTGAATAAAAATAAATAAATAACTAAAATAAAATAAATAAATAATTGAATTTGAATTTTTAAATACATAATTAAATACAAACTAGGCTGCATATAATTTGATGAATCCAAGGCAAGTTGTCAACTAAAATTTTCTAATCTATCTTGATATATGCTCATTTCATCAATGCACTTTTGTTGCTTAGTTTTGTCACAAACTAAGGTGGTGACCATCTCAAAAAATCCATCCATTATCTTCTTTTTTATACATTTATTTACCTTGTCATATGCAAAAATCGAGTTTAGAAGATAAGTTGTTGCATGAATATCTAGTCAGAATTGCTTATCCCACCTAGTCTTAATAATACTTGTGAAGGGCATGTACAATCTTTTTGATTTTAGAAGAGATGCTTCATTGCTTTCCTAGCCTTGTATATTCCATCATAGACATAACTATTGGAAGGCCTATGATCAGTATCCATTATACACAACAAATGTAGAGGGGGAGCAACAACACCAACTAGCATTGCACAATCACTACAAAATTTTGCGTCAAGTATCACTGCAATCATAGAACTAGCTTTTTTACCTTTATAGTATTGAGAATGCTTGAATGTGTTACTAGTAAAAAATGCTTGCATATCATGTTAATGGTCAAGGATACTCTTCAATGCAATGGATGTGGTAGCAAAACGAGTAGCCCCTGGATGTACAATTTATTTCCATCCTTCTATTTTCCTCAGCCAAGCTAGCAAAAATGCATGATTATAAACAAATTTTGTTACCAAAGAAGCTCTTTTTGCAAGGTTACTAACTAGCTCCATTTTGCCAATGTTACTAAGAATAAAATTCAGCTTTATAGTTGGCTCCATTACTAGTTACCAAATGAATGATATGACTTGGTCCAACTTAATAGACCAACTTAAAAAAAAAAAAAATTACAAAAGGGTGTTTACATCTTTCACTATATCAAAAGTATCGACTGATCTCACAAAGGTTATTCCTCTTTTGCAATACATTAAAAAGTTCATTAGTTGCTTATTTGACTGATCTTGCTAACCATTAGCCATAATAGTGCAGCCCCGTTGTTCCCAAATGCTCCGATAATTATTAATTACTAATTGAAATTCTTTTTTTTTTTATACATCCTAACAAATTAGTTTGCAAAGTATGATATTTTGGTGCTTTATAACCTGGACCAATAGCAGCAATAGCATCCACCATTCTTTGAAAATAAATAGAAGTCACAATATTTTTGGGGAGCAAGTTTCATAGGAATATCTAGAGACAGCCATACCAATATTATGTAAAGTTTCCTTACCTATAAGGACACTTTTGGTTGAAGATTGTGCACCATGAGTGGTTCTAGGTGTGAAAAATTTAGATATCTTCTCATCTCGATTTCTTTTTCCTTTTTTGAGAAGCCACTGTCTCTTTCCCTTTATTTGAGTATGTGGTGGATAACTTCTATCACATGATCACCATAAAGATTATCATCTTCAAATAATCTTATAGCTTGGTTTTTTCATCAAACTCCTTCAAAGATTGTTCCATTTGATATAGCACATCATAAGGAACTTTTTTGTATGCAAAAATATCTCTTTTCAACTAGCTAAGTGCTTCTTCATTCTATTAATTCCCCTGCCCCTTCAAACATTATTGCATTGCAAGCATGTCCAACTTTCTTTCCATCCTTATCCATATCCTCTTTAAAATGAGCCCACATTGGATTAGATTTTGTCCTCACTAACAATTAGACAGAATTAGCCATAGAACTACATTGTTAACCACTTGATGAGTCCATCTGTATCAAAATGTCCATAGAATAGGCAGGTTATAGGTTTGTAATTTTTACAATCAAGAATGAAGGTATAATTTCAATATGAAGTAGAAGAAAGGCAATGAGAATTAAAGACAAAGAAAGTAAAAGCATTCTATGTATTATCGTGCCAAGTGATGAATTTTCATAACAAATTACAATTTGTTAACAACAAACTTTAATAAAATTACAAATTTCAAACCACATTATTAACTTCATTCATGGAATAAAATTTCAGACTTTGGCCTATTTAGCTTCATTTTCATATTGCTTGCTCAAACTCCCTTTAAATTAATGGGATTTTTAATTTTTAATTAATTAAAAAAATCAAAATTAACCTAATGAAAATAATGTGTTATGGAGGTTCATATTTCAAATTATAAGTTAAGAAATAATAATCAAACATCTTCATATTTGATTCAAAACAAAATTAATAGAAATATATATAAGTAATGCTCAATCCTTATTGACACAAACAAACTTCCCTTTTCCAATTATAAATGCTCAAGACAAAGCATGGCATTGTAGACAAAATGAGAATAGAGTTACCTTTCCTATTGATTGTAAAAGAGAATTTATAATTTTAGATTATCTTTTCTAAATATTTAGCTCCATGATTAAACTTGTAAATCCAAATGTATGAGCAACAACTCCAATTAACATATTTCTAGCCTTTGTAAAATTCCCCAAATTATTTGCACAATTTAATTTACTTAAAATTACAAATGAATTTCACCAAAATGATATGGCAATGCAAAAGTTTTAATTGTAATTCAAATTAGAGCAAAATTGAGAGGAATGATTTGGTTAAATTTTATTTTCAAAATCAAATCAAATTAAATCAATGATGATCATATAAATTTTATCATATATCAAGTTTTTATTCTAACCAGTTTTTATTATGAATTATCAAGTTTCGGTTTTTCAAGCAAGATTAACAAATTTTGGCAAGAAATTGCCAAATCAATTTATATTTTTGCTAAATAAAGTCTTAAGCATGAAAAAAATTGATTTCTAGCATGAAAACAAATTAAAATTACAATGCTCATAAGAAATTTGCAAAGAAAATTAAGAAATTTTTACCCTTCAACAATGGAGGAGAAGAAAAGCATGAAGTAAAGGAGGCTACTTGAAATTGAAGGAGGAGCTACGTCTATTGGATGGATGACGCTGAAGGTGATTCTAGTCGTTGGAGGTATCTGGGTTGCCAAAATGAAAAGGACGAGAGAAAGGGAGACAAGAATGAAGTAATGAAGAACAAAAAAACTAAAAAAGATGAAAGGAAAAGAAATAGGGTTAAGCTGTGTTACTTGTGGTCTATCCCAGATCCCATGTTGTTTTAACCTTTAGCCTTTTAGTTTTTTCTTTTAAATGAATTGTTCAGTTCAGTCTGATCAATTGATTCTTCGATTATTAACAGTTTAGCCAATTCTATCCGGTTAAACATAGTTTAACTACACATATGATTATTTAGGTGTGATTGGACTAGACTGGCCTCTGGTTCCTGGTTGAACTAGCCAGTCTGGTATGATTTTTAAACATTGGTTAGAAGTCACTTTCATAGAAGAACATCCATATGTTTTAATTAAAATTGAAGACCTGTATATATATGATGTTCTTAAGTGATGACCATGAGATTTCAAATGATTCTAAATGCATTTAGAGCTTAAATCTTTCAACTTCTTTGTGCTTTGATTTTAGAACAATTACATTTTAAAAATTTTTAGTGTTCTATTTGTATTAGATAGTGTACTTCAGTCCATTCTTTGTACTAGCTTCTTGTAAGTCTTAAGAGACTCTAAAACTTGATATCTCTTGTAATTTGGGTGAAATTCCAAATAAACTATTGTAAAGTGAAATCCTAAAGAACGATGGCTAGTGGAATCCTAAAGAACTATAGCAAAATCTAAAAGAACTAGAGCGAAATCCTGATTCAACTATTATAAGCATTTGGGCTCAAACCCATTGAAATAATTATTAAACCCAGACCGGACTGGATTGGTGGGTTGACCTTGTGACCTAGGCACTAAACCAGTTCGAGTTTGTTATTAAACTAGAGTTGCAATTGACCCACAAAAAATCATACGAGCTCGACAGTTGAACCAATGACCTGGTGTGACCCAATCAGTGACTCGGTGGTCTCACAATTTTCAATTTTTTTTCTTTTCTCACTATAAATTGCTTTCATTTAGATAAATTATTATGATATGCACTTTTATTTTTATTTTTGAAGATTTCTTTAATTATTTTGCATTTTCATTCTATATAGTAAAAGTTAGAAAATTTTCATTTATTTTAATCCTTAACGTTAAATTAATTTTAATTCCTAAAATTTAATAATTTAATTATATTTAATTCTTACATTGATATATGATGAAATATTTACACATTTCGATGAAAAAGTTAGGATTAAAATTGTTAAATTTCAATTTCTTTTTTTTTAGTCCATAGCGTGATTCATAAATATAAAAGATTAAAGATACATTAAAGATCTAATGGACTTATTTATGTCTTTTTTCTTTATGTTTGTAACTAAAAATATTTAGTTTTTTTTTTTTTGAGTAAAGTTTATGTGCTCCTAAATCTTCTAATATTTTATAATTATTTTATTATATAAAATTATAAATTACATATTTAATTAATTATATCGATCCACCGGTTCAACCATTGATCCAGTGGTTGAATCATTGACCCATTAACCTAACTTATAGACTGGGTTGATGTCTGGGCTAGGTTTAATAACTATGAGTGGAATCATAAATTAAATATTTAATAGAAGTGGACATAAAAGAAGAGTTGAACCATTAGAAAATCCGCGGAGAAATTTATATTCCTTAACTCCTTTTTGTTATTACTCTACATTTAGTAATCTTATTGCATATAGGGTGTTAAATTGTATTAAAATTTTTAAATTCCTATTCACTCCTCTCTAGGAATTTCCATATAAGGGTTCAAAAATTTGTATCAGAGCTTATGATCTTGCTTTGTGTAAAATATAATAATTATAAGAGCTAAATGATTCATTATGGCAGGTTCTTCCAAAACTCCATTCCAAGAGGGCCTGTGCATTATAAGGCCTCTATTATTTTATGGCACAAACTAAAATCAAGGGAAGGTTAGGGTGATTTCTTATATGAGATCACAAGGGTATGACCTTTAGGAAGCCGTAGGGAAAGCTCCCTTCATCCCATAGAGGAAAGTACAAATGAACCTAAAGATCCCTCCACCTATACAACTAATGATAAGTAGAGGTTGGCGTTGAATGACAAAGCTGTGGATATACTCTTTTACTCACTTGATGAAATTGAGTTCAATAGAGTTTTAGCTAGTGAAACAGCAAAAGAGATATGGAATATATTAAATATGACTTATGAACTCATAAGTCAAGTAAAGAACACTAATTAAACATTTTCACCACAAGTTTTGAAAATTTTAGCATGAAGAATGATGAGATGCTGGCAAAGATGTACAAGAGGTTCAATACAATATTGAATGATCTCAAAGGTCTTGAAAAGACCTTTACTTAAAAGGAGCTAATCACCAAGCTCTTAAGGTCTTTACTAGAGAAGTACTATTCAGTGAAGCCTCAATTTTGCATCCTTTATGATGCGGCCATAATTTGATACTTGACAAGATTAGTGCACTAGCTGGTTAGTGGGCAGGGGTCAAGGGAGCAAACCCCCTTGCAAGGCAGCAAGAGGCAATGTCCCCAAAGCAAAAAATGTGTTTCTGAGCATATCACTACAAAGATACATAATTTTTGGATACTGAGTTCTCTGATCCTGATCGAACTTTTTGTTCTGGACAAGATTTTTCCAAAACTGATTGGATTTTTCTCAAAACTGACTGTCAAACTATTTGATAATTAATTTTAAGTCCACCGACATTGACCAAAAATTTTTCAGAGTCCAGAAAACCCTAAAAAACAACTCGAGATGCAAAAAAAATCAAAGTGGCTAGACTGTACTGATCTGCCATCGGAGTAGGCAGTGGCGCCACTGACCTTCCCAGTGGCAGTCACCAAAGGAACTAGTTGCACTGCCCAAAAGGCAGGGGCGACACTGCCTCTCTGGGCAATGCCACCGGATATGCCAACGGCCACCGCCGGAAAGACCGGTGCAGCCTTGAAAGATGGTTGCACCACTGGCCTTTGTGTTGGCTGGTTCCCTTCTGCCCCTCCAAAAATTTCAATTTTACCCTTCTTAACCCATTTTTAGCCTCTTTTAATCTCTATCCTTTTTGTCTTTTCACTTTTCCTCTTTTCAAACTACCCCCATCTCATTTTGCCTATAAATAGGCCATTTCTTCATTTTTCTTCACTCCTTGAACTTGAGTTGATTCTATCCACTTGTTCGTTTCCCTCTCTCCCTTCAATCAATCCTATTCTTGATTAATTAATTAATCTTTTTAATTAATTAATCTATCTCCAACAAATTAATTAATTAATCTTTTTAAAATCACATCATCCAATTAACTAATTAATTACTCTTTTTAATCAATCAATTCAATTAATTAGTCATTTTAATTAATTAATCAATCTACTCAAATCCACCTAATTAATTAATTAATACTTTTAATTAATAAATCAATCAATCCAACTAGTATTTTAAAAATTGAGCTGCTGATCGAATGATCAGGTCACTAGTTCTTAGTACCACCGGTTCAACCGTTTTATTATAGAATACCTATATTTGTATTTTTTTTAATATTTTTATGTGATTACTATAAAATATTAAATTATAACATCTAAAAAAAAATACAATTAACTAAAGACCAAATTTAAATACATTTAAGAAAAAAAATATAATAAAAGTTTTTTTTTTTTAATAATTTTCAAAAGTGGACCAGTTCTTCCGATTTGGCCGGTTTACCAATTTTTCCAGTTCAATATGCTTTAACTAAAAATCCAATTATTTGGAGATAATCTGATCAGACTGGCCTTTAGTTCTCGGTTAAATCGGTTGAACCAGTCGGTCCAATTTTAAAAAAAATGAATCCAACCATTTGTTCTCATCCACTTTCCTTGGATAGGATTTTCACTTTCCGGCATCGATAAAATGGAATTTTGGTCCAGTAAAATTCTCTGCCGGACACACATAAAGGTATAACATCTCTTCTCATCCATCCAAATTCTCAAATCAAAAAAAATTAATATGATCAACTACTAAACCCTCCACTTAATTGTGGAATAAATTATGTGAATTTTGATCTCGATATGTAGGGACGTGTGGAATTTAAATCCAAATCCCAAATTAATTCCTTTTTCCTATTTACTTTTCATTTGCTTTGTAAGGCAATTTGTGGCTTTCCTATAACCCATAAGGCCTAGAGAAGGCATCCCATTATTTCATTTATGTAACTAATTAACTTAATTATTTTGGAGTTAAGGAGCAATTATGTAATTTCCCTAGGACTAGAAAGAACACTCTCCTTTTAACTTGTAGATATTTTATTTTACTTGCTTTATCAATTTTGTCATGCACCTACAATTATGCCATGATCATGCATTTTAATTGTCATTTTATAATTATCATTCATGATATCAATTTTTATGCCAAATTTAACTTAAGAGTCAAATTTAAATTATTTAAAACTAAAAACCTAGTCTCTGAATCCTCTTTGATTTCAAAAATAGTGATTTTGTCTTAGGTATATTAATTACAAAATTATTGAATTATAGTAGTAATTGGGTTTTTTCCTTAATTTTTTCATTTAAAATAAAATAGGGTGGTGACTCCCAAAACACTTTCAAAATTAACCCATTCAAACTTGAGTGCTCTAATTGTGAGTCCTACTTGAATGAGCATTTCAATCTCCCTCCCAGTGGATAGGGTCGGCACTTGGGCGGGGTCTCACAGATTCTAAGATAGATGCAATTAAAGAGTCCAAAATTTTGGTTTCATTAATTCTTGAAGGGTTAGTAGGGAATCTAATCACCTATAAGATGAAGAAGAACAAGAGGTAAGAGATAAGAGAAAAGAGAAAAGGAAAGAAAAAGAAAGAATCCTCAAGTAAGGATGATAAGGAAGAGTAGGGATGGCAATGTTAAACACGACATGAATAAAACACAAAATTAATGGTTTTGGATTGGGGGTTATTGTGTCATGTTAATTTTGTATCGATCCGATTGAAATACGAAAATAATCATATTGTATCGTTGGTTGACTCATTAACCCAAAAACAACATGCTTAACCCATTTAATATTCACATGTCATGACTTCTAAAATATGTATATATAAATATTGCTTTAAATCTTCTTTATAAATTTATGTCTAATTATATTTTAGGTAATAACATAAATTAATAGGAGTTAATTTAGTAAATTTGAAATTTTTAAATATTAAAATAAAAAATCAATTTAAAATTTTAAATGTGTTATTCATGTTGTACCATGTTACTTATTAATTAAATGGATCATATTCATATTTATATTTTTGACACTAAAAACTATTCATATCATGTTTGTATTGACTATTATCGTGTCATGAGTGTAGATCAACAGGACCCACTAACACGAATTGCCATTCCTTAAGGAAGAGATATGTCTTCTTGCAAGAAAGTTTAGCAAATTCAATAAGTTCATATCAAAAGATAAATACAAGAGGAGGAGTTTTGATAAAGACAAGAGAAAGAAAGTATAAAAATTCAAGGATAGTATGACATGCTATGAGTGCAAGAAATTAGGTCCACTCTCAAACGCTATAAGAAGAAAGATAAGAGAGAGAAAATATCCAAAAAATAACAAAGCATATGCATCTTGGAGTAAAAGTGACAATTTAAGTGATAAGAACTCATCCAAAGATGATGAAAATGAGAGAGTCAACCTATGGTTGACAGCACAAGAAGATGAGCATGAAGAGATTGAGGTAAAATCTAAACCCTACACTTTTGATGAATTGCAAGACGCTTTTGATGTTTTAATCAAAAATTTCATGAACACTACAAAGGAGAACTTTGCTTTGAAAAATAATATATGTTGTTTAAAGAATGAGCATGAGAGAACTTAAATGAACTTTTGAAAGAAAATGAAAAACTCATGTCTCAACTAAAAGATTTGAGAAACTCCTTTAAAGAGCTCTTTAGTGAGCATGATAAAATCAAGAGTGAGTTAAATAACTCAAAAGAACATTTGAGAAAGTTCACCGTCGATAGCAAAACTCTAGAAGATATTGTTGCCTCTATGTGTGATAAAGTGGGGTTAGTATACAATATTGAATTCAAAGTGAAAAAATCTAACACTTTCTTTGAGAAGAAAACGTTAGACCTTAAGAAGTTAACTAAGTGTTCATACAGCCATTATCATGGTCATGCACTTCATAGATGTCCTATCAAATTTAATAGACCATATATTATTAGAAAGATTTGGATTGAAAAAGATTCAAAACCAATCTCTAAGAGTGTTGGGGTTCTTAAAAGTACTAACAATAATGGACTCAAAACAAAAATGGTACCAATAAATAAATGAGACTTCTAGTTTTGTAGGGAGACACAAAGGAAAGAAACAAGTAAGTGCCTATTAATGGTTGTTAAAAGCATATTGAGTAATAAAGTAGAATTCTCAAATATGGGAGCCAAATTTTGAGAAATTATAAGTATTGGAGATAATTCTTTTACACAAGGAGGGAACAATTTATGGTCGACATATCTTATGTATAATCTATCCTTAAACTCTTATAATTTTTTATGATAGATATATTGGTAAGCATTTAATTGTTATTTATGCATTGGTGGTATGTTTGCATAAGATTGAAAGCTAAGTGATGGATTTTTTCTAGATTCTTGTCACTTTAACTTCAAATTTTTTACTTTAATTGTATTTCTTTATGTGTTTTGATGATTATTCCTTATTATTGCTATTTATTACTTTTGATTTTAATGGCCTTTGCCTCTTTTCTTTTTGATTATGACATAAAAGTGGAGAAATATGAAATGTGCATGCTTATGTTAGGAGGAGATCAAGTTTAGAGAAATTTGTAATTACTTTGATTGTATATACATTTGTTTAGATTAAACTACTTGGATAGATACTTAGTTATTTGGTTTGAGCTTAAATACTTGAAATTGAACCAAGTTATACTTTAATTGCTATAGTGTTTTGTAAGTGGTATATTTAATTAGTTTAGCTTTGCCATCATAAAAAAGGAAGAGACTGTTTGTCCTTGTAAGTGTTTTGATGATGTCCAAAACTTTGCTTTACTCCCTAATACACTTAACAAAGCTTGCAACAAAGTGTTTGCTAATATGAAAGAGGTAACACATGTCACAGTAGTAGAACAAATATTACAAACAAATTGAATTCCAACAAATTCAAACAAAGAGCAAAGTAATGACCGTTACACATTACGAATACTCATTAGAAAAAATCACCGCCATCCTCATCATTCAGGTATAGTCATCCTCACTAACCTTCTCATCAGTTGAGTTAAGTCATCCTCCTTATTAGTCAAATAAAATGAATGCTCATTACATAAAATTAACGAGCATTACTTATCAAGTCAAATTAACACAAAAGAGATCATGCTTGTTCATAGAAGTGACCAATATTCTTAAGCATAGTAACGAACGTTATTTGTTGCACGATTTCTGCAAGTGTACAGGTCATGCCAAGTAATAGTGTGTGAATAGAGTGTCGAATCTATAGGGAAGGGTTGACAAGTACCAAAATTAAGATTACTCTATTATTTAGAAAATCTATTATGAGAATTCGTATTTTAAGTTAAAGTGAAATTCAAGTAAATAAATGATGATAAATATGAAATAAGATTAAAGGTCTAGGATTTAGAATTCATCAATTGATCACATATGATTTCTTTATAATCTTTAGATGGATTATTTTTACTGGAATTAATGATTAGATTTTCCTAAATTATATTATGTTCTCTCTCAAGATACAACATGTATGTTCATATTAACCTTACGTCTACTTTCGTGATCATAAGCAATTAATAAAAACCCCTTAAGTTTTATGGAAATCCTTTTAAAAATCACAAAGGAGTATTCTTATCTCTAAGCAATACATTCCCTAGGTCAATTATCCTAATGAACTAATATTGTGTTTCCACTCTTGCTACTTCACACAATATTTTAAATCATGCAATTAATGGCTAGTTAATTATAACCATTAAGTTCTAAGATAAAAGATTAATTCCAACAATCAAATCCAATCAATTAAATATAAATAATCATATGCAGATCAAAAGATTACATCTAAATTCTATAAAATAAATTATCTACTCATAATTGAGAAGCAAGAAATAATTAAATTAATAATCAAAATAACAAACATAATAACAACTTATAATTAAATTCAAAAATAAAGTTTAGGAAGAACTTGTTTTGAGATACAATCTTTGACGAACTTGAGCTCTAAAAACTTCTCATCTTGATCAAAATAACAATAAAAGAAATCTATTCTAAGAAAATATATGTAACTCTCTCTACATCTATTTTTTGCAACTTTGAATTGTGATTTTGGAGAAGGGAGGTAATGCCTATTTATAGGCAAATTCCATCTTCATTTTCAACCATGTTGCATAATTGATTACATCATTATTTTCATGATATCATCTCTTGCATTATTAATTTCATGACATTATCTCTTGCATCATTAATTTCATCACATCATTGCATGCATCATTTATAAAATGACATCATTGTCTGTATTATTTATAACATGATATCATCGCCTGAGTCATGATATTACTGTATCATTGTGATATCATTTTGATGTGCAAAAATAAAATAAAAATACTAAAAATATATTATAATTTATTTATAAATTGTAGAACTAATTTATTTCTAAAAATAAATAATAATATTATTGCATTATCGAGAACTGAGCTAAAATTTGAGTTTAAACAAATAAAATAACTCTAAAAATATAGAGTTATCACACCTCCAAACTTAAGTTTTTGCTTGTCCTCAAGCAAAAGAAAATTCAAAATCTAAACTAACCTAAACTAGTCCACTTTTGTAGGAAATTACGATTGCATTTAGTGTATGCAACAAGCCTTTAAACCCCTAGGTGTTCCATAGAGGACGAGTTATAGTCTTGTGAGGGTTGTGAGGGTCTCCAGTGGTGATACCCACAAATACTTATAAAACTCTAAACTTTCAAATATTTATTTCAAAAAGGAAATTTAATCCTCTCATGCTTAGTTTGAATAATTTTTCAAAGTTCTCAAGAAATTAACATTTATAGACAACATATCAATAGTATTGCAAGTCAAGCTTCTATCTTAAGTTCAAAACAATCCTCATCTTAATCATGCTTGAATAACCGTGCATTAAATCAACTGCAAAATATTGTTATACTTCAGATAGACATATACACACTAATATCTTTAAATACCTCTATCAAATGATATAAAATAGATGTACAAATCTCATAAGCATATTAAAGCAAACAATATCCACTAATGGAATTCACAAATCAAGAGATATCAATAGGTCTTGACTAAGCTTGTAATGGGGCTAACACAAGGTATTTTGGATAAACAAAAAAAAGGCTAAATGAATAAAAGTAAGATAATTATGCCAAGTTTACAAAAGAAAATCAATAGCTCAAATAAAGGGATTAAATTAATGAAGGATCCCTTTCATCTTAAACACCATTTTTTTTCAATGTTTTCTTCTTTTAAGCCCCCTTCTTCTTCTTCCATTTTTTTTTTACCAACAACATCATTTTAAGGATAAGTAAGAATTACCAACTTTTATTTAATTCAATTTTCTTGCTTTCCCCTAAACTTATTTTAAGTAGAAGGTAGTCTTTTAAAATGAATAATACTCTCAGTTATTAGAGATCCCCAAACTTTAATAATTTCCTTTTTTTTTTCATTAGAATGTGAACTTGACAAAATTATCTCACAAATAGGGTGAAGGATAATAATTAAGGTCAATTAACAAATAAAGAAAACTTTAATAGGGCACAAAGGGGTAAACTAAAAAATTAAAAATAAGGGTGGATATAAGTAATAGGCTAAACAAACAATGCCTAAATCATATCTCTCTTTCAAAATGAATTCAAAATTTTGCCTTAAAAGTATGCAAAAACATGTTCTAAGATAGGTGAGACAAATGAAGATAAAAAATTATATAGAAGCTCTCTCTAAGTAAGCATACACAATTTCAATACAATTACTATAATACAAAGCAAATCAAAACATAATTTTAATAAAAGTTAATTTCTTACCCTAAAATAGTTGCTTAACCTGAAATACCTTAATAAATTGTCCATAAATACCAATTATAATTAATCATTGGCCTTTCATCAAATTATTTAACATAAGCATATTTTATTAAAAAAAATTAAATTTATTCATCAAAACACAAAAGAAATGAATAAAAAACAAACTAAACCTCCTCCAAACTTGCAATTGACATTGTCCTCAATGTCAAAGAAACAAACCAAAAGAAAGAAAATACTACCTCTTGTAGAAAAGTGGATTCTAAATTGTAAGCAGGGTGTGTATTTCACTTCCTTGTTTCCTATAAAACATCATGAAACAACTAAAAGCAAATATGAGAAACTAATCACAGAAAACATTAATTTTTTTTGTATTTTTTTGTATTTTATTTTATTTAAAATTTTTTATTTTGGAAACTAGGAAAAATAAATAAATAAATAAATAAAGAAGTTAGAAATTTGGGTTGCCTCCCAAAAGCACTTAATTTATAGCCTTTAGCTAGACTTTCTCAGAATTTGATCACGTGGCCTCTTTTAAGGAGTAAACTATCCTTTGTTCCACCAAATCTCCACTGAAATAAGGTTTAAGGCATTGTCCATTTACTTTGAATGTTTCTCCCGCATTTTTTTGCAACTCCATAGCTCCATGATGATATACCTTCGCTACTTGAAACGGTTCTGACCATTTGGATTTCAACTTTTCTGGAAAAAGTTTCAAACATGAGTTAAAAAGCAATACCTGTTGGCCTTCTTCAAAGTGTCTCTTACAGATGTGTTTGTCATGTCAACGTTTGGTGCGCTCTTTATAAATCTTGGCGTTTTCATAAGCTTCCAGCTGTATTTCTTCAAGCTCACTCAATTGAAGTAACCTCTTGCGACTAGCAGCTTCCACATCCATATTTAACTTTCTTATTGCCTAGTAAGCTTTATGTTCGAGCTCCACAGGTAAGTGACATGCTTTACCAAAGACAAGTCGATATGGAGACATATAAATTAAGGTCTTGAAAGCAGTCTTATAGGCCCACAAAGCATCGTCCAATTTGAGTGCCCAATCCTTCTTAGAGTTATTCATTGTCTTTTCTAAAATATTCTTCATTCTCTATTTGAAATTTCCACCTGACCACTCGTTTGAGGATGATATAGAGTGGCTACTCTATGGTTGTACTATCATCCAATATGGGATACCATGATGAGGACAGTTTCTTTGCAAATCTTTAAACCTTTCCCATGCTTTATATAGTGTCTCTCCATCAAATTGAATGAAACTAGTAATATCATTCCTTAGCTTAGCATTCTTTGCAGGGGGAAATATTTTGTAAGAAAAGCACTTGTGAGTTGATTCTATGTAGTGATAGATCCTGGGGCTTGAGATATTAGCCAAGTTTTTGCTTTATCCCTAAGAAAAAATGGGAAAAGCCTCAGTCTAATGGCATCATCAGTAACGCCATTCATCTTGATTGTATCACAGATTTCTAAGAAATTTTCCAAATGAGCTTTGGCATCTTCCATGACTCCTCTAAACTGAGACTGCTGAGCCATCTGAATGAGTGAAGGTTTGATCTCAAAATTGTTGGCTGCAACAGTGGGTCTTTCTATGTTGGATCACATAACCGAGTTTGCATGGCAAATTCCCGTAGTGCCCTATTAGCTCCATTGTCCACCATTTCTTCCTCTACTCCTTCAAGTCCTTCCTCAAAAGTTTCTTACTCAAATTTTGCTCCTTCTTTCAAAGGCTCTTGCTTGTTGGCCTTGTCTGCTTTCTCTTTTCTAAGTCTCTCCTTTTTGGCTTTGGTTAAAGCCTTAAACCTTCACTCGATTTTAGGATCCAATTCCTCTAAAATTGCTTCAGGATCGTTTTTCATAAACACCTATACGAGCTGTATGATAAACAAGATAAAAATTCAGTTTTAAAAATAAATTAAGGTATCTAAAGTAATAGAGTATATCAATTATATTGATATTGTCAAAAATTGCCTTTCCCGGCAACGACGCTAAAAACTTATTGCATGATTTCTGCAAGTGTACAGGTCATGCTAAGTAATAGTGTGTGAATAGAGTGTTGAATCCATAGAGAAAGGTTGACAAGTACCAAAATTAAGATTACTCTATTATTTAGAAAATCAATTATGAGAATTTGTATTTTAAGCTAAAGTGAAATTCAAGTAAATAAATGATGATAAATATGAAATAAGATTAAAGGTATAGGATTTAGAATTCATCAATTGATCACATATAATTTCTTTATAATTTTTAGATGGATTATTTTTGCTGGAATTAATGATTAGATTTCCCTAAATTATATAATATTCTCTCTCAAGATACAATATGTATGTTCATATTAACCTTACGTCTACTCTTGTGATCATAGGCAATTAATACAAACCCATTAAGTTTTATGGAAATCCTTTTAAAAATCACAAAGGAGTATTCTTATCTCTAAGCAATACATTCTCTAGGTCAATTATCCTAATGAACTAATATTGTATTTCCACTCTCGCTACTTCACACAATATCTTAAATCATGCAATTAATGGCTAGTTAATTATAACCATTAAGTTCTAAGATAAAAGATTAATTCCAACAATCAAATCCAATCAATTAAATATAAATAATCATATGCAAATCAAAAGATTACATTTAAATCCTAGAAAATAAAATTACCTACAAATAATTGAGAAGGAAGAAATAATTAAATTAACAATCAAAATAACAAACATAATAACAACTTATAATTAAATTCAAGAATAAAGTTTAGAAAGAACTTGTTTTGAGATACAATCTTTGATGAACTTGAGCTCCAAAAACTCCCCTTCTTGATCAAAATAACAATAAAAGATATCTATTCTAAGAAAATATATGTAACTCTCTCTATATCTATTTTTTGCTACTTTGAGTTGTGATTTTGGAGAAGGTAGGTAATGCCTATTTATAGGCAAATTCCATCTTCATTTTCAACCATGTTGCATTATTGATTATATCATTATTTTCATGATATCATCTCTTGCATCATTAATTTCATGGCATTATTGCCTGCAACATTTATAAAATGACATCATTGTCTGCATCATTTATAAAATGACATCACCACCTGAGTCATAATATTACTGCATCATTGTGACATTATTTTGATGTGCAAAAATAAAATAAAAATACTAAAAATATATTATAATTTATTTATAAATTGTAGAACTATTTATTTCTAAAAATAAATAATAATATTATTGCATTCTCGAGAATTGAGCTAAAATTTGAGTTTAAACAAATAAAATAACTCTAAAAATATAGAGTTATCATTATTGATAGGTAACAAACATTACTTATAAAGGTAAAATTGAGACTTCAAACACAGAAGAGAAGATTATCCTCATTCATAAAAGTCACTAATATTATCAAAGCAACATAATGAACATTGTTAAGAAGTAATGAATATTACCTATAGTTGTTAAGCATAATCTAGGAAGATTTATAGCCGTTGAAAATGACCTAAGAATTTTTAAAAGTCACAACAGAATAGTCATATATTTCAATTGAAATTGAAGACCTATATATGTGTGTGTGTGTGTGTGTGCGCATGAGTGTGTGTGTGTGATATCCCTAAATGAAACTAAGAGATTTTAAGTGATTCTAAATGCATCAAAACTTAAATATTTTAACTTCTTTGTGCTATGATTTTAGAACACTAACATTTTGTTGAAACTTTTGAGTGTTCTATTTGTATTAGCTAGTGTACTTTAATACATTCTTCATACTAACTTCTTATAAGTCTTAAAAGACTTTAAAACCTCATATCTCTTGTAAATTGAGAGTTAGGCAAAATCCCAAATAATTTATTGTAAAGGAGAAATCTTAGAGAACTAGGGTTAAATTTTGATCCAACTACTATAAGCATGTGGGTGTAACCCATTGAATCAGTAGAACCCTAAATCATGGATTTAGGAGAAATGGACATTAGAGAAGAATTGACTCTAAACTGCTATAAAATTGACTGAGAAATTTCTATCCCTTAACTCAATTTTGTTATTACTCTGCATTTTGTAATTTTATTTCATATACGATGTTAAATTGCATTTGAATTTTTAAATTCATATTCACCCTCCTTTAGGAATTACTATGTAAAGGCTTAACACCTATATTGGTGGTTGTGGACTCTTGTACTTAGATGACCCAAATTCCATTTTTCAAAAGTGGTAAGAAGTGCACATTTGATGAGCTTGTAAGGAGTTTATTAGGGATGGCTTTTCTTGTAAGTTAAGTAGGATCATCTAGAGGTGAGGCAAAGCATTACTGAAGACAGGAGCCTGCTGTTTAGGATAACTACTTTGATAAGGTGTGAGATAGTATGTCCATTAGGCCTTGGGCTTGATTACTATTAGGAGCTTAGTCTTGGTCATTTGATGATGTAAGGTCTACTTTCAGGAGCAGTTAGGCCTATCTTGGTCTTAGTTAGAATGACCTATTTTTGTGCAGTGATTTTTAGTCCTTATCAAAGGCCTTCCACTTCTCTAGCTTAAAAGACTGAGTTCATGGCAATAAAGAGTAGTATCTTTTATAGTCTTCTATTAGTCATTACTAGTTGGTGAAGTGTTAAGTCTTTTATCTAGCTAATGAAGTGCCAAGTCTTCTGTCTTAGAGTATATGCAAGCAGACCATGTCTAATTTGTGTGGTATGTGCTCGTGGTCTCAAGTATTGTAGCAAACTTCTTGAGAAAATGCAAAAGTTTTCCATAGACTTTTGGTGTAGTTATAAAGGTCATTAAAGGTGCAGTGAAAATGTAAAAGTTTTAATGAGCATCAATTAGATCTTATATATAACTAGAACTATATATAACTATAGCATATCATAGTTATTTATCTATCTCCTTTTAAAATCTATAAGCCTAACTTACTTTCTTTGTTTGTTTATTGTTTTCCATATACATAGCTTTTATTGGTCGTCTGTGCTTTTCCTAGGATGATTATGTTGGATCTAAGTACAACTTTTCCAGGTTCAAGATAAGATGCTCATACAACTTAGGTTTGAGATTGTTGGATGCCATTACTGCTGCATGCATGGTATTTTATAGGAATAGATTAGTTACGCCTAGCTTTTTGTTGTCTTTAGGTTCTAGATTTTTTAGGCATTGATCTTAGATCATTGTAATTGTTTTTCACCTAAAATATTCTTATAATTAGTTCTCTTCTCAAATCAGCTTTCACATAATGTGCAAGTTCTTATAGGTGAATGAAAATGGCAGAGCATCATGCCACCCATCACTAGTATGTCAGATCATCAAATGGGTATCATGAATAGACATTGTTATGCCCATAGATGGATAGGAGGTGTTTGTTCACTGCTACATCATAATAATGGATGTTGTCTTTTCAACTTGTAACTTTGTCTTTTCCACTTGTTACCCTATCATAATAGGACATTTTGTCATTTTCATATTATGTTTGCTTGTAATTTGAACAAATTTTAATGAATTTACGTCATTTCATTCTTGTACAAGTTCTCTCTACTTCTTTGATTGACTCGCTTTTTATATGTTTGCTTCTTACTTTTATAGATTGTGATATTGTTTGAGCTTAACTTATGTCTGATTCTGTTCAATTTGAGTGCCTAGAAGGCCTTATTGGCTTGCTGTTTATTGAAGCAGAGGCTTTTGCTTTGTCTACAGCTAAAGTTGGTTGTATGTCATATTATGGATGTCCTTGTAAGCTTTTTTTTTTTTACTTGCCTTATTCTCTAGACTGGTTGGATATGGCTTAGCCCCCTATAGCAATGTTGTTTTTCAATATGGATTGGACCTGTTTTTGGTCTTATTATCCTTGCAAGGTAGGGTTGTCTTCTAAGTGCATGCCCTGCCGCATACAAGGCATGTTGTGTCCCAACAAAGGCTTGCTGATTTGCCTTGTTGGCCTGGGACTTATTGAGTTTTTCTAGTTGCTTCCTAATCTAATTGATGCCCAGCTGGGCCTTTATCTACTTGCCACTTCGCAGGTGTCTTTATGAACTTATTAACTTTGCTCATATTAGCTAGGCCTTCATCTGTCCTCCTTGGTCTCATTAACTTTGCTAAATTGCACCCATTATTCCTGAATTTAGGACTTGGTTTCACCATTGTCCCTAAACTTCAATTGTAATGATAAAATCTTCCAACTTCAATTTAATTGCAATGATTGTCCTTGAGACAGTTTTTCAGCCATTAACGGGTCAAAAAACTAACGTGGCAACTCATCACCAATTTTAATTTTTTTTTACCCTTTCCAATGCATTCCCATCATATTCCACAATCTACCACCACGATCTTTGACTTAACCTAACACCACCATCTTCATCTTCATCTTCCTCCTTAACCAAAACCTAATATATTAATATAATTATTTTTATTATTTTGATTTTATATTACTACATTATTATTATTATTATTATTATTATTATTATTATTATTATTATTATTATTATTATTATTATTATTATTATTATTATTATTATTATTATTAAAAGAAAAAAATAAAAATAAAAATGGAATGCTGCTACAACTTAAGCTTAAAGCCATTCTCACCAAATGAATCACCATTGTCGAAGCTTGAAGCATATCACCTCTTGAAGCTCCATAAACATCAAATTAATTCCTAAACACCAAAGCTCATACTCAATCGTGGTCCTATAAAGGTTAGATATGGTTTTTATTTTTTAGAGGTTAGATCTGATTGTTGAAAGAAGAAGAAGAAGAAAAGAAAGATCTCCATGAACATCAAATTAATCAGTGAATACCAAAGCTCATACCCCATCTTGATCCGATGGAGGTTAGATCTAGTTTTAGTTTTTGGATATTAGATTTGATTGTTGAAAGAAGAAGAAGAAGAAAAGAAAAATCTACTGAGAGAGGTTAGATCTAGTTTTGATTTTGGAGAGAGAGAAAGAGAGAGATGGAGGCCAACAATAGCAAAATGTATCATTGATTAACATTAATTTTGATTCTTGAAGCTCCACACCATCGCCATCCATTGTTGTGGCAACAACTCATGGTACTCCAAGTACATTTTTTTTTATTTTCATTCATTATTTTATTTTATTTTTCTATTTTTGCATTTTATTTTTCTTCTTTTTTTTTTATTTTTTTACTTGGGTTTCAAAAATTCATCAAATCCCATTAATGCTAACACAATAATCCATTTGAGATTATGTGAAAAAAAGAAACCTTATTTCACATACTGATTTTTGGCCTTTGGTTTTATTGAGATTGAAAAATAGAAAGAGAAAGAGAAGGAGGAGGATGTTGTGACTAAGATATAGATGTGGTGGCGGCGGCGGCGGAGTTGTGATGGTGATTAGAAAATGAATTGGCTAAGAATAGGAGAAATTAGTCATTGTTGACAATTAGAGAGAAAATTTTCTAAATAGAGAAAGAGAAAGAGAAAGAGAAAGAAGGAGGATTGTTAAAGAGAAAGAAGGAGGATTGTTGGATTTCATACGCATATGGAAAATGAAAGAACTCCTACATCGAGTCTCATTTTGCATAAAAATATTAAAAAGTACTTAGTTGAGTGCCATGTATGCATTCCGATGAAGTTTAGATTTGAAAAATAGCATCAAGGATAATTGTTGCATTGAAATTGAAGTAGGGGATCTTATCATTGTAAATTGAAGTTTAGGAACAACAGTGAAACTATACCCTAAATTTAGGGACAACGGTAAAACTAGATCATAAGATTAGAGACAAAGGATACAATTTAGCCTATTAACTTTCCCTAGAATGGATCTTCAATTGTCATCCTTAGTCTTACTGACTTCGCTCGGATTGGATCTGCCCTCTTGGGCCTACTATCTAAAGTGGTTGAGCTTGTCATAGATTGAATTAGAAGTGTAAACGAGCTGAGCCGAGCCAAGTTTTAGTTTATTCAGACTCAGTTCATATTTTTTTTCGAGCTCAAGCTAAAGTTTTGGATCGAACTTGAAAATCATGTTCAATCTTGGCTCGCTGAGCTTGAGCTTAACTCGAACTTGGCTCGTTAATAAATTATAATCTAGCTCGACTCATTATGAAACTTGTTTATAACTTATCAAAATACTTAACTTCCTAAATATTTATTTCTAATATAATAAGTATAATGAAAATACTTAAAACTAATATAAAAGTAAAACATCTAATTAGTGAAACAATGCAATAATAAAATTGAGCATTATATGGATTATAAAGATATTAATTAATAAAAAAATATATTTTATATAGTATGAAAATATTATGTTATGTTAATCAGAAATATATATATTTTAGTCAATTTGAATTAGTAAAAAGTTTATAAAAGTGTTAAATTATATTTTTTTTGAGTGTCAAAATTATTAAGTTAATAATAATAATAATAATAATAATAATAATAATAATAATAATAATAATAATAAAGTTGTTTACGAGCCTATTGATCAAACTGTTTGTGAGTTTGTTCACGAATTTATAATCAAACTGTTCACAAGGTTAATCGAGCTGAACTTCATTTTGCTTAAACTCAGCTCATTTATTTACACAGTTTTAAAATAAGACTCAAATTTGGCTCGTTTATGAAACGATCTGAATATAAATGAGTTTTTATCGGACTAAACACGAAGCTGCTCGCGAATGGCTCAGCTCATTAATATCCCCACTTTGAATGACCCATTTTGAAATAGACATTTTTAGTCATCGTCCATGCGTATTGAATGAATGGCATGAGGCATCTTCTACAAATGAATTAAATTTTTGTAAATGATACCATTAAGAATGGTTAATTTTTTATATGCATATAATAATTCTTATTGTAAATGTAAATATAATAATCATCTAAATATTATAAATAATATTTTAACTAATTGTTTTAATCATAAAAGAATTTTCATGGAGAGTCAACATTAAGATGGTATATATAATTACATCAATTTTTATATATTTAAAGAAAATTTTCATATAAAATAAGAGAGTCAAATACATATAGCCAAAATTTTATAGTTTTATATCTAAAATTTTTGAAATTATAGACCATGGCATCTCTCAATCTCTTAACTCCATCATTATAATTTAGCGTCCTGCAAAATTAAAAATATAAATATATGTTCAGTCATTTTCAAGCATATTGATATTTTCTCATGAAAAAATAAATAAATAAAAAAGGTATACTCTATTGATATGCGATCGGAGGACTTCGGCGCTATGTCAATTTTATAAAATGAATGAATAATAAGAAGAGATGGCCACCATCCTTCGTTATGTCATATGTGTGATGGGAATTTTCTTATCCGAAAACATTAATTTCCTCAAGAATTTTCCAATAAAATGAAACAATCGTTGCCATTCGCAGGCATTTAATTAATAAGATTTTTTTAATTGACTATTGACTTGGACAAAATAAGAAAGCTACTCCTAACCAAAATTTTAATTACAGGTAAGGAATATTACTTGTAACCGGTTCAACGACTATAAAACATAATTGTAGGTACAGTGACTATTCTTTATTCAAACCTGATGAGCTTCAACTCTTGTTGACTATAATTTATTTTTGAAAAAGAAAAACTGTAATTTTCTAATTATTATTTTTGTAATAATCTTAGTCAATTAGCAGTAAACAATACATTTCATTTGATGATAAATTATCACTATTTGACTCTCTGATCTTTCTGCAAGATTAATTCAAATCATCTAATCGCTAACTATATTTAAAAATCTACATAAATTTTTGTGACATCAATAAAATAAAAAAACCCTCAAATCACCATAAAAACACTACACACTAATTTCAAGATCAACCAAAGAAGATAAATTTGAAATTAAGAGATCAAAAATACCTAAAAAGGAGTAAATCTGAATATTATTCAAGAAAAAACATAAATAAAAAAATAAATCTCAAAATATGAAGACAGAACAATCAAAATAAACTAAAAAATGAGTAAAATTGAACAAACCAAAATTAAACTGGACAAACCAAAATCCTCCAAAAAAATAAAGAAGAAACTCAAATTCACCTCAAAAACGAAGAGGGAGGCCGATTTATGGCTAAAATGACTAGAAATAGTCTCTAAACACCATACCACAATGAGAGTTAAAAAAAAAGTTAGCCGTAAAAATAAGTTATATTATTTTACTTTACTTAAATCTTATAAAAATGTCTAATATCAATTTTCAATCTTTTTTTTTTTTTTTTTTTTTTAACGAAGGTGCTTGTAAATAATACTTTAATTATGATAATTTTTTGTACGTTAAAAATTATAAACATCAAATATATATATATATATATATATATATATATATATATATATATATATATATATATATATATATATATATATATATATTAATGGACATTAAATATCTTGTTAGTTGTATAAAAATTGAGAACTAAAAAAAAAGTCAACCATAGAAAAAATTAAAAGATTAAAAGATTAAATATATATATAGTAACTTTATCAACCATAAAAAAGTCAAAGTAAAAAAAGATTAAAATCCCCTCATATCAATTCCAACATTGGAGGTCATATTGGTAGAATATCCGAATTATCTTGCTGTGTTGTGCACAAGATTCATGATTAATAAAGTTTTATATTTTGCATCCTAAAATAATATTTTATATTTTATTTATTGTTAATTATAAAATTTATTTTTTATAAATGAAAATTGCTTCTATCATCCAAAAAATTTAAATTACTCTAATCTAACATACAACTCATTCTTATGATAGTGTTATCGGATAATAGCAGATCCAAACTCCTAATATTGTGGGGTGAAAGTATGCATATAAAAAAGAAATTCAGTAACTGATATTGCATCATAATTTTATAGGATGGAGAATATATTTATATAAAGTAATTAAGAAAAAAAATTCAATCAAAACATTTTTATTTAGACAAATAATAAAACATCTTTTATATATTAAAAATACACATTTATAAATGCAGAATAAATTTATTCATTTATTTTCAATTGGAGCTGTAATACTACAAAATTATAGTCATAAATGTAAATAAAATTAAACATTTTGAATTGCGGATTTTTTTTTCATCAAATACTTTTATCATTGTATTTATATCAAATTTTCTAATATGTCATGCAAGTGATCAATGAATTGATGAGAAAATAATTTTTTATTTTAGCATATAATTTTGTTTGACAATATTGATATTAGAAAATAAATACTTTATTATAATTTTCTATAAATTTTAATACCTTATATATATATATATATATATATATATATATATATATATATATATATAATCTTATTTGTTTTAAAAATTAAAATTTGAATATCCGAAAGATTGATTTATATTTCATACCTATGAATTTTTAAATTTTTGATATTAAAAAAAAGATTAAATTTTAAACATGAAATATCAATTAATTGGTACCATTTGAATTCCAATAATAACTCTAACCATTGTTGTCAGACTTTGTCCAACCCAGCCGATCGAATAAAAAAAATAGAAGACTGGAAGGTAGACTGGTCTATAATAAGTCTGAAATCCGAAATGATAAGAGCCAGTGAAAAATCCACCAAATTAACCGAGTAACTGGCAACCAGGCCCCAATTTTCAAAGTGAGTCAATCCAATAAATAAATAAATAATTTTTTGTTGCCAAATTAAAAAAAAAAAAAAAATCAAAAGTTAGTCTTTTTTAACTCAGCATTCATGTATGCAAGTCACGGTGAATGTGTAGTTTAGATAGTGTATTTGCATCCCCTCACGCACGTGATAAAAAACCTCCTTGGCTATTCTCTTAATATTTAAAGAAGAAATCTTTCAATATATACTCCATTCCAACTTTGTATTTATTCAATATGTGATAACTTAATTTTCTTTCTCATTTTCCTTAGCATAAATCTTATTTAAAATTTCAAATTATCATTCATTTATTTACTATTTTAATTAAATAAATATTCAAATTTATATTTTTTACGTTGGAGAATAAAAAATTGAGTAGAACTACAACTACTATATAGTAGGACTCATCTAAATTTGGGTTTTAAAATAGCTACTTAATGAGTTAATCTATCATAATTTCTTCTAGTTAATGATCTCAAGTTTACAAAGTTATATATAAACCAAACATAATTACTTCCTAGAAAATTTACATTTTAGAAAATAACTTCTGAAAAGCCTATTTCCCTTAAAATATACTTTTCAAAAAGTATATCAAACGATACTTATGAGTTGGAAACAATTCAATATATAAATATAGCGAGACATATGAGAGATAGAAGATACATAGGTATATATATATATATATATATATATATATATATATATATATATATATATATATATATAATCAAACACAATTTATTAGTAAACTTGGAACAAAGTTTATGATACAGACTACCAATGAAGGCCTGACATGTCAGCACATTATTTAAAGTACATATTTTAAATTCAGACGAGTAATTATCATATTTACTTTATGAGTTTTTTATTAATTAATATGAAAAATTATGATTGGATAATCCATAATATGATTCGGTGAATTAAGTTCATGGAAGATTTTTTCATTATTTAGGATTTAATTTCAAGTTTACAAAATTGAAATTTCAAATATGCCTTTTGGAAATTTTATTAATGAGAGTAGTGAAGGGACATATAGTAAAAAAAAAAAAAAAAACAGTACGGTAAGAAAAAACAGCTAAATTACAGAAATTTTTATCCAAAGGAGCCGAAATAAAAAAAATAAAATAATAACTCTTTTTCAAGTGTTTCACTGACAAGAAAGTCGAAGTTCATGCAAAGTTCTATTGTGATAAAAATTTCAAAACATGTTTATTGGAAAATTCACCAGAAGTAGACATATATACAAAAAAAGTGAAATTAGATTAAATTACTTATTCCAATTTCCTATAGAACAATAAATTATCAAAAACAAGGTCATGCGGAATTGAGAAATTTAGAAATGCGGCAAGAAGAACACTTTCATAAACGAAAGGAAATATGGAAACTAGATGCTAGTTATGGCAAAAAGAAAAGAAGATAAATGCCAAATCTCAAGGAAAAAAAAATTACAAGCCAAAATCTTCTCTTCGATTCCGGTATGTATAAAAAATCATAAATTAAAAAAAAAAAAAAAAAAAAGAAAGTTCAATTGAAGGATTGCCAAAAAAAAAATGAGAAACCATTCTTTCAATAATTAAATAAAATTTATTAATTAAATTAATAATTATACTTAAAAATATAAATCATAACAATAAAAATTGAGATTATTCAAAAATAAATAGATAGAAAAAATTGGATTTTTTTTTTTTTATTTTGAACAGCTAAATTATGATTAGATAAAGTAAATATAAAATTTAAAAAAACTAATTAATTAAAATGAATGGATCACAAGCCCTGATAGCGACAACACTGATTGACAGTGACAACATTGATTGATTGTTCAAATTTCACATACATGCGCGTACTAAGGTATTTTTTTTATTTTTTTATGATTATTTTGTTAAAATTAATGTAAATTTATTTTATTTTATTTTACAAAAAATATTTTTTTATAAAAAAACATAACTTTTTTATATTTTATAAATTAAATTATTTTTTATAATTTTTATTGATTACGAAAAGAGTTTTAATTTTAATAATAACTTTATAAAAAAATTCACAAATTATGAAAAATAATTTTTTTTTATAAAAAATTATAATTTTTTTTATAAAAAATTATAATTTTTTTTTATTATAATTTTTCTTAGTTGGAAAAAAAATTTTAATTTTATAAAAATATTTTATTTTATGTAAAACAATAATTTTATGAAAGGGTTCATAAATAAAAAAAATAATTTTATAATTAAGAAAAAAATATTTATTTTACAAAAAATCATAATTCTCTTATATTTTATATAAGTAAAATTATTTTTTTTGTAATTCTTTTTAATTGTAAAAAATATAATTATATAAAAATATGATTTATTTTGTGTAAAATAATAATTTTAAGAATAAATTTCTAAATTAACGAAAAAAAATAATTTCATTAAATTTATTTTATTTTGTTAATTTCATAAAATTAATTAATGAAATTATTTCGTTAATTTCATAAAGTTAATTAATAAAATTATTTTGTTAATTTTATAATATTAATTATTGAAATTATTTTTCTACTTCATTTCATTAATTTTATAATGTTAATTAATAAAATTATTTTTTATTAATTTAATTTTTTTTTTGTAAAGATATTATTTTATAAAAGATAAAACATATTTTTATAAAATTAATTTTTTTTTACAAATTTAATTTATAAAATATATAAAAAAAATTGTGATTTTTCCTAAAATAAAATAAAGTAACGTAGAAAACAGCCATGTTCTTTATAATTGCCCTGGCTATTCTGGCCCATTGACATCCCTCCCTTGTCTCAAATGGCTTCTCCTTCCATATTGATTGTTCTCTCTCTCATTTTATTGCTCCCTCCATTTTCATCTTCAACACTTCGTGATACTTTGAGTGAAGGCTCATCTCTTTCAGTAGAGAACCCATACCATGTTTTGATTTCTTCACCTGACGGCATTTTCTCTGCTGGGTTTTACCCAGTTGGGGATAATGCTTATTCCTTCGCTATATGGTTCACTGAACATTCTTGCTTTAACAATTGCACAGTGGTTTGGATGGCAAACAGGGATATGCCAGTTAATGGAAGAAACTCAAAGCTATCTCTTCTTAGAACTGGCAATCTAATCTTGACTGATGCTGGTCATTCCAATGTTTGGTCCTCAAATACTTTTTCTTTCTATTCAACATCTTTAGTTCTTAATGATACTGGTAATCTTTTTTTAATAACTAAAAACCCAGGGCCCAAAATTCTATGGCAGAGCTTTGATTCACCTACAGATACTCTGCTTCCTCTGCAACCACTCACTAGATATTCACTTCTTGTTTCTTCAAGAAGCTTAACAAACTTTTCTTCTGGCTTTTACAAGTTATCTTTTGATGATGATAATATTCTTCGTCTTGTTTATGATGGTCCTAATGTTTCAAGTGCTTTCTGGCCAGATCATTGGCTTCTTTTCCGCGAAGCAGGGAGAACTTCATACAACAGCAGCAGAATTGCTTTACTTGATTCATCTGGCAAATTTACTTCATCAGATAATTTCAATTTCAGTTCTTCTGATTATGGGTTGCAAATTCAACGAAGATTGACTCTTGATTTTGATGGTAATTTGCGATTGTACAGCAGAGAAAATGTGAAAACGAAATGGGTAATTTCATGGCAAGTCTCTGCTCAACCATGTAGTATTCATGGAGCTTGTGGGCCTTATAGTGTATGTAAATATATTCCTAGCTTTGGCAGAAAATGTTCTTGCCTTCCAGGATATAAAATAAAAAATAAATCTGATTTGTCTTTAGGCTGTAAACCAGAAACTAAGGTTTCTTGTGATGGAAGTGAAGTTACTTTTCTTCCACTTCCTCGTGTCGAAATGTATGGTTATGATTTGGGTTATTTCGTGAATTACACATTAGATAAGTGCAAAGAGTTTTGCTCAAACACATGTGATTGCAAAGGATTCGAGTTAAAACATATTTTTCACAACCACCCTGATAATCTTCCTTATTGTTTCCCCAAAACACAATTATTGAATGGTTTCCGTTCGCCTAATTTTCCAGGACAACTATACGTGAAAGTGCCTAAAACCAGTAGCTTCAATAACTCGTCATCCGAAGAACTCAATCTAGCTTGTTCTCCTGGAGCTGTTGAGAATCTTGATAGAAGGTATGTGGAATCTCATGGAAGTTGGTCACAGAAGTTCTTGATATGGTTTGTCAGTGCAATTGGGATAATTGAGTTTCTTGCTATAGTTTCGGCTTGGCTTTTCTTGATTAGAAATCAGCAGAAAAGAGATACAACTTTTCAAGACTACATTCTTGCTGCTACTGGTTTCAAAAGATTCACTTACGATGAGTTAAAGAAAGCAACAAGAAATTTCAAAGAAGAAATAGGCAGAGGAGCTGCTGGAATTGTGTATAAAGGCATATTAGATGATCAAAGAGTTGCAGCAATTAAGCGACTAAATGATGCTAGCCAAGCAGAAGGTGAATTTTTGGCAGAAGTAAGCACAGTTGGGAAGCTTAATCACATAAATTTAATAGAAATGTGGGGATATTGTGCAGAGGGAAAACATAGACTTTTGGTATATGAGTACATGGAAAATGGATCTTTGGATAAAAATCTATCTTCCAAAACTCTTGATTGGAAAAAAAGGTTTAAAATCGCTGTGGGTACTGCTAAAGGCTTAGCTTATTTACATGAAGAATGCTTGGAATGGGTTTTGCATTGTGATGTGAAGCCACAAAACATACTCTTGGATGCTAATTACCAGCCAAAAGTTTCAGATTTTGGGCTATCTAGACTGTTAAGCAGAGGTGATCTTCACAATTCAAGCTTTTCAAGAATTAGGGGAACAAGAGGTTACATGGCTCCTGAGTGGATATTTAATTTGCCCATTACTTCTAAAGTGGATGTCTACAGCTATGGAATGGTGGTGTTGGAGATAGTCACTGGAAAGAGCCCATCAATGGGTGAGGAATATGAGAACAAGAGATTGGTTGAATGGGTTAAGGAGAAGAAAAGTAAATCTTCTTCAAACAACACATGTTGGGTTAAAGAGATAATAGAGCCAAGCATTGAAATGGAGTGTGATGCAGAGGAAATGGAAACTCTCATTGGAGTGGCATTGAAGTGTGTTGAGGAAAACAGAGATGGTAGACCTACCATGAGCCAGGTGGTTAAGATGTTTCTACAGCATGAAAATGATAATTAGATAGAAATTAAGGGTAAAAAAACAATGTAATATTTCTAATTATACTTGGTGATTTGTATGAATTAAAGTAGACTTGTATAATTATACAAAGTTAATCTAAAATACTCTCTTTCATCTTTACTAAATCTGCATTTCCATGCATGTATAAGAGAAAAAACTATCAATTATCATATTATATGTTGATACTTTAATTATAACACAATATCATAATTCGAATACTTAATTACTATATTTACCTTTTGGATAATTACTATTCAAAATAAAAGATCACAATTAAATAATCCATAATCTGATGTGTTAAATTAGATTGGCCTAAAATTTTTTCATTAATATTTAAGAAATTAAATAGGCAGCACAAATATCTACAAGATCAATTAAAATCCTAAACTCATGCTTGTTAATAATTTTTTTTTTTTTGTAATTTTATTCTAATTAAGATTTGAACTAATAATCATAGAATTTCAATATTACTACATACTTTCTCTATTCTTAAAAAAGTGGCCATTAAGAAAATCACAATTTTTAAGATAGTAATAACTTTATCATAAGTTGTCAAAAAAATTCTTATTAATTGCAGTATAAATTAGAAAAATATTTCTCATACTTTAGAAATGAAAAGATAAATTAGCCATTTTACCATATTTTTTTATTAGGTTGCTAAATGGCTACTTATTTATGAACAAAACTAACTTTTTTAATGGCCACTTTTTTCAGAATGGAGGGAGTATCTCATTAGTAAATCTCATTAATTTGCAATATTAATTAATGTATCAACTATATTAATTATTATTTAACTATATTCCTAAACTTTTATTAAAAGTAGATAAAATTTTGCACAGCAAGATATAATTTAATAATAAGTATATATATAATTTAGATGATAAATTTATATTCAAATTTTCTCCCTAATTAAAAAAAAATGATAGATAAAATCTCTAATGGATGTTTTAGTTAGCAAGTGGATTTTACAATTTATCTTGTTGGTAATAATGGAGAAGGCTATTGTGTGGTCTCATCCATGAAACATTCTCTAGTATGGAATGATTGTCTCTCTCTTTTAAGACAGCTCCACAATAAGAGATTAATTTGTATTAAAATGATGATTACTCCTGTAACTATGTTAGGTATAAACATATTGCGGGCTTGGATTATTTCGGATAGGATAAATTTTGAAAAAGAATTTAAAAATAACACAGACTGAAAGTATGAAGGACCCATTCAACATGGAAAACTTTCAATGTGTAAAAGTAAAATAACTTAGAACCAAACTCTCCGTCCTCTAGAGTTCCAAACTCTCTCCGTCCTCTGGAGTTCCTTTAATTAACTATAAGTCCTTTTCCCATTTTCTTAACATTTCTTTCTTGGTTTAGGTCTGCTATTTGCTTATTTCTCCTTATGGTTATCATATATAATTCATTTTCGTCTTCTCTGGTTGAGTTGGTCCCCACTCAATTGTTTTTTGTTGCTTAGTCCAACTAGCAATTTATTCCTTTGTTTGTTTGAGGTGGTTGGTTTTAACAATAATGGAGACAGAAGAAGACAGTAATCATGCTATGCAATTACTCATTGACCAAACTCAAAGCTTACAATGTCAAGAGAAGGTATTAACTCTGTCAGCAGATCCTTCCTCTTTAGCGCAGGATATTAAATATGTAATTGCTGTGAAACTGATCTCAGTTAAAAATCCAAAATTGATGGTAGTCAAAGCTTCCCTTTGTAAATCTTGGAAGCTTAAAAATGACTTCACTGTCAAAAAAGAGCCAGGGAAGATGTTTGTTTTTGAATTTAAGGCCGAGGAAGACAAAAAAAAGGTGCTGAAAGGAGTTCCATGGTCAGTTGATAATGGTTTATTAGTGCTCAAAGAATGGCCTCCTACGAAATCCATCAATCAGTTGGATTTTTCGTGCTGTCCTTTCTGGATTCATATAAAGGGAATCCCTCCTAATCAAATGAATCGATCCAATGCTGAAAAGATTGGCAGTTTGTTTAAAGGTTTTTTGGAAATGGATAAAGGTTTCCAAAATGCAGTAGGTTGGCGAACAACTATGCCTGTGAGGGTGTGGTAGAAGTTGAAAATCCCCTCCCTCTTGGTTTCTGGAATAAAACGGGAGACAAAGAAAAAGAGTGGATTAAATTTCGTTATGAGCGGCTTCCAGATTTCTATTACTTATGTGGCATTAAGGGACATACACTTACTACATGTATTAACAAAGAAGATGATATTTACCAAGCAGCTCTGTAGATTGGAGCATTACGTTATGGACCTACAATAAGAGCACCAACAGCAAAAGAAGAAAATTGCATTCATCGTTTGTTTTCTTAATTTAATATTTGGTCTCAGCAAATAGAGGAAAGTCATCAAAAAGCAAATAGTTGCAGGCGTTATGGATGGCCACAGATTGGAGGACAAGTTAAAAGCAAATTTGCTAGTGGATTCCCAATCAGATTTGAACAGAGCAGTCATGAAGTTGGATGTAGTTCTGTGAAAGTTCATGGACCCGAATACATGTGGATTTATAAGTGGGCAGATGTTGGAACTCATTTTGCACAAAACCAATTAGCTTGTGCTAAGTCCAACACCCACTTACTTATAAACCCTTTATAAGTTTTGTATTTTTCCAATGTGGGATTTCTTTCCCACATTAACTTTTTCATTTCATTTCTTTCTTTGATTTAACACCCTTTCCTCAAGTGGCAACTGGGTAATTTGTTTATTAGATTCGGCCCAGTTGACACTTGACAGCATACGGTAGTCTCATCTCAAGCCACCTGGGAACATCGCCTACATGCCAGGGATCGGTACTGCTCTGATACCATGTGAAAGTTCATGGATCCGAACATAGGTGGATTTATAAGTGGGCAGATGTTGGAACTCATTTTGCACAAAACCAATTGGCTTGTGCTAAGTCCAACACTCACTTACTTATAAACCCTTTATATATTTTGTATTTTTTCAATGTGGGATTTCTTCCCCACATTAACTTTTTCATTTTATTTCTTTCTTTGATTTAACAAGTTCAGGGGGACGGAAGTTAGGAAATTTTGAAAGTGAAGAACACGCAAATTCTAAGAAGGTGGAGATGCATGAAGAAAATGTAGTGAGTGTTCCTCTAGACTGTTCCAATATGATAGATAGTACAAAGGGTTTGGGCATGAATATAATTATAGCAGACAAAGAGAGGCAGCATCGCTATAAAAATCCACTGATTACCGACGGAAAATCCATCAATAATAATTAAAAATTTATCAGTAAATAAATTTATTAAAATATTAAGGACGAAAAAAATCCGTCGTTAAAACGATTCTCAATAAATCATTAGTGACGGAAAAAATATTCCATCGGTAAATTTACCGACAGAATTCAGTTAGTATTTTATGGAAAATAGTCAGTAATTTCATTCGAAAAAAGATCACAAACACTAATATTCCGTTAGTAATTTGTCGCTAAAAATCAAAATTCGTCAGTAATTGGTCAGTAATCCATCATTAAAATATAATTAAATAATATTTTCGATTAGTAATCTGTCAGTAATTTTTAGTTAAAAATAATATTTTATAATAAAACGGTCAGTAATCCGTCAGTAATTTTCAGGCAAAAATAATATTTTAATGTGACAGTTAGTAATCCGCCAATAAAATAACTATAAAAAATAATATTTTATAATGAAACGGTTGGTAATCCGTTAATAATTTTTAGTAAAAAATAATATTTTAATTTTACAGTCAGTAATCCGTTAATAAAATAAGCATAAAAAATATTATTTTATACAAAATGGTCAGTAATCCATTAGTAATATATAAAAAAATTATTTAATAATCTTTTCGATCAATAATCCATCAGTAAATTGGAAAATAATTTTTAATAAATTTTTTATTATTTAATAAATTAATTTTATATAATATATATTAGTTAGAAAATTATAAATTAATATATAATGTGAATATAAAAATTTTTCATTCCATAAAATGTAATATTATTTATAAAAAATGTAATATATTGTACAACATATAAATATTACAAACAACTAAACTAAAAAAAGCTAAAAAAATAACTAATCATATTCCTAAGCATCATCCTCCTTGTGGCCCTCAGCATGATGCTGGCCATGCCCTGGATCTACTATATACGTATCAGCAGCAGCAATAGAAGCATCTCCAACTGATGTATGCTGATCAAAAGTAGTAGAAGCTAGTGGTGGAACAGGTGGAGGAGCAGCACCACTAGCAAAATACCTAGAGAAGAATTGCTGCATCTGCAGCTTGACCTATTGGCTGACCTACTCCTGGACTATCCGCTGCATCTCCTCCCACATCTGAACTACTCGCTTATCGATCTCATGCTGCATATGCTTAGCTGTAGGTGGCGGTGGCAGTGGTGGAGCTGAGGAAGAACTGGCTCCGGGATATCCAAATGAGCAAGCTATCGAACCCATCCCGTAGACTCATCCCTTCTCCTGGCCCCCAACAGCTCTAAAGTATAGCTCAAACTCATATACATGAGCTAGCAAAGCAGATCCGGAAGCCGGCTGGGACATCTACTCGCAGAGATTTCTGAGATCCTTCTATTTTCAATATAATAGTAGTTAGCATTTAAAATTTTTAATGTACTTTAATAGGAAAATTGCTAATTAAAACTTATATGAATCCGCTGAGAGCATTGGTTGACAAAGGTCTGTCGATCTTCCTTCCTCATGTGGATGCAGATGAAGATCTCCTCAGGAGTAGGGTCTCGATCAAGATCATTTCTCTGTTAAAAATTAAAAGTATCATCCCACATTTTGAAAATAAAAAATTATGAAATTAATAACTTAAAAAATAAATAAATTTTTAAAGTACGTATGATTTAATTACTTATTATAAAAAAAAAATCAACATCTTACCAATTTCCTAATTTCGTAACTCAGCTCTGCCTTTATGAAATATTTTATTTTTTTATTTGCATCTAACTTTGGCTGGATTAAATAACATATCTTAGGAAGGATACCTTTTATTTAATCTAGTGTTGGCGATAAAAAAAAATTATTTAATACATTTATTGTTGAATTTTTGCAGGAAATATAATTTAAATAAAATATTTGAATTAATTTGTGAAAATACTCTTATATGAATGTAATATAGTTTTCTTTTCAACAATAATATTTTTGAGTTCTCAAATATGAAAAAAAAATTCTAATTTTTTAGAATACAAAAACTATTATAAAAAAAATTGTAAAAACTGAATTACTTATTATAAAAAAAATTGACATCTTACTAATTTCCTGGCATGCTCCACAACAGGAACAGACCCTCCAGTATGCTTAGACAATCCACTCGCTAAACTGCCTTTTTCTGACTTTTTGTTCATAGATGCCTTCTGCGATAGTTGCTTATGCTCCAAAGAATCGCAGTTTTTCTTCTAAGTATCCCATGTCTCCTGAGGGATTCACGTCTCTCTCTTTCCCTTTTTCTTGACATCGTAGAAGAAATTCTTGTACCGAATTGCAGCCTTCTTAAAAATGAGTATCTTCACCATCTCTGATATAGCGATATTCCAGTAAAAATACTTCTACAAAAAAAAAATAAAAATACAAGTTAGTATATAAATAATAATTAATATATAAAATACAAAATTCATTTACTAATAGTATGTATCTATTTAATACTTATGACTAAAAAATTATTATATTTTATTATAGTTTATTATATATTATTATATTTATTATACTTAATATCTTTTAATATAGTATTATATATAACATATAATTTATTATGTATTATTTTTATATTTATTATTTTAGAATATATATATATATATATATATATATATATATATATATATATATATATATATATATATATATATATATATATATATATATAGATATATATATATATATATACTTATGACTAAAAAATTATTATATTTTATTATAGTTTATTATATATTATTATATTTATTATACTTAATATCTTTTAATATAGTATTATATATAACATATAATTTATTATGTATTATATATATATATATATATATATATATATATATATATATATATATATATATATATATATATATATATATATATATATATATATATATATATATATATATATATATATATATATATATATAATGTTATTTATTATATATAATATACTATATCGAATTTTATATAATAAGTTATTCATTACCTGAAACTCCTTCCACTAGAACTCTTTCGTTTTCTGAGGCACTGATTTCGAATGCATGCCTTCAAGTCTCAGTTGGTTCTTAAATATCTTGTAAATCATCCGCATCGCATCTAGCGGATATACATGCTGCAATTAAAAAACTTAAATATTAGTTAAACGAAAAGTAAGATATTATAAATTAAGAATTACCTTAGGAAATATAGTACTTACACATCTCCTTGCAGTGTGAGATGCTGCCTACACCTCAAATATGAAAGTAGGACTAGTGGGGCAGTGGTAGAAGCTAATGCAGTGGTAGGAGTTGCTGTAGTAGTAGGAGTTGCTGCAGAGGTAATGAAGGTAGGTGTAGAAAATGAAGGATGGGTAGATGGAGAAATAGACGAAGGAACAGTGGATGGAGGGGTAACATAAGGAATAGTAGATGGAGGGGTAACAGAAAGAATAGTAGATGGAGAGGTAACTGAAGAAGGGACAGTGGATAGAGGGGTAACAGAAGAAGGCATAGTGGATGGAGGGGAAATGGAAGAAGGAATAATGGAAGGTGATGAAAGTATAGGTCTGATGGATGAAGTAGTAAACATAGGAGGAGGAAAAGATAAAGGGATCTATGTGGTGATGGTTGAAAGGGTGAATGTAGGTGGTATAGAAGGCGAGAAAGATGATAAAGAAGAAAGGGTAGTGGGAAGACCATTAGTGGTAGCAAGCCCTCCCTGTGAGCAACGCCATTTTCGGGACATCAATGTACTGCTACTAGGAGTATCTCTAGGAGTCGGTACATGTCTCAGAGTTGACATCTATATATTTAGTAAAGTTTAATAAGTTCATTCATTATTTAATGTTACATAAAAAGTACATCCACAAAAATTAAAAATTAAAAATTGATATGGCATAATCACGAAATAATAATGTAAATATTAAAAAAAAAATTGCAACACAAGTTAAAAATGACTTCATGGAAATATAATGTAACATTGTAAATGTAAAAATAATATTCTTTTACACAATTAGGAAAAATCCATACACAATCCCTGGGAAATAAGTACACAATACATTTATTCAGAATCTATTTCTTTGAGCTCATATTCATCTATGTTTTCCTCAGACATCTCGATATCTGAATCAAATTCGGATTCATCATCTGTATCATTATCATCTTCGTCATCCATTTCAACTAATGACTCATCAAGATCATTTAAGGTTGTAGGAGGCTCATCATCATTAACTTCGAGTATAGGCTTATTAACTTCATCGTCTTGAAATGGGTCTTCAGATGTTATATTTATTTCACTACCCTCCTTAATCTCTATGACTGATCTAGCTTTAATCTTGCACACTGCCCACCAATCTGCTTTATCTCGTCATAGACTCGGATAGGAAACATAATACACTTGACAAGCTTGCATTGCCAATATAAATGGCTCGTATTTATTAAATCGCTATCTGTAATTGACTTCAACAAGATTATATTGCTCATGAGCTTTCATTCCCACATTTAGCATTAGATCAAACCATTCACACTTAAACAAAATAGTCCTCTTAATTAGAAGTGCAGGGTATTCTAATTGCATTATATCGGTTAATCGACCATAATAGTCAAATACATTCTCACTGTAATTGGAAACCTTTATACATACCCCACTATTTATTGATGACCTACTCAAACTTTGCTTTTTAGTATGAAACTTGTAACCGTTCACGAAGTACATAGGATAGGTCGTAACATATCGCAACGGACCCCTAGACAGATCAATAATGAATTGATTTGTTATTCTATTTATAGGATCAGTGGCCTATGACAAAAAAAAAAAAAAAAAAAAAAACATATCAATTTGATTGTATGGGATAGAAATTGAAGATTAATTTTTAAAGTAATGGTACTATATTATACTTACATATGAATGAAACTAGTGCACAAATCTTGTCTCTAATTTTTCGACTATATCAATTATTAATATATTCAGCATAGTTTGCTTCAACATATCAATGTATAAGCTTCATTCTAAGGAAAATAGTAAGTAAAATGCAAAGAAAACTATGCAGAATGATGAAGAACGAGTTATTTTAATTAAGTTGTAACTTACTCGATGTATTTTGCAACTTCGGAGCAATTAAGAAGAATGTAGGATTGAGCCACCTTATATTCTTCGTCCGTCATCAATCTTATTTTAGGTCAACCAAACGGTCTCCCTGGATGAGTGAATGTTGATAAAATACTAGGCATATTTGCTCCTCCAGGTATTCCACCATCATCATTTCGAGCTACTTTCCTATGCCTTGTATAGACATGGGGTTCAAAATAATAAGAGCAAAATGATGAAGCTTCCTCAACTAAGTATGCATTACAAATGGAGCCTTCAACTCTTGCTTTATTTTTGATATTATGTTTCAAATATCCATTAAATCTACAGCAGGTAAATATCATAGATTACGACATTTGAGTATAAATGAACAGATGTGATTGTAAATATTAAAATCAGCAAATATTTTACCTCTCAAATGGATACATCCATCTGTACTGAACTGGACCCACTATACGAGCTTTGTAAGCAAGATGTACTAGTAGATGTTCCATGGAGTCAAAGAACCTTGGAGGGAAAATGCGTTCCAGTTTACACAAGATGAGTGGAATGGTATTTTCAAGCCTCGCCATGTCCTCTTCCCGAAGAAGTATTGAAGTGAGTTCTTCGAAAAATAAACTCAACTCTGTCAATGGTTGTCAAACATCTTTCGGCAAAATTTCATGGAATGCAATAGGAAGCAAGCATTGCATAAAAACATGACAGTCATGACTCTTCATCCCAAACAATTTTAGTTTTCGCATATCAACGCATCAACCCATCTTAGATACATACCCATCAGAAAATTTTAGATCTTTCAGCCATTCACATAAGACTTGTTTGGCCTGCTTATGGAACACATATTTTGCCTTTGGATATTTTCTAGACACTTCATCCATCTCTAACTCCTTACAGAGATAGAATTATTTCAAGTCTTGTCTGGATTTAGTATTATCTTTGGCTTTTCCTGGGATGTCCATTACCGTGTTGAATATATTTTCAAACATATTCTTCTTAATATGCATGACATCCAAATTATGGCTAATTAGATTAGTCCTCCAATATGGTAAATCACAAAATATACTTCGTTTCTTCCATCCACATCCGCTTCGCTTTGCAATTTGAGCATTCACATCATCAGCTCCTACTTCGGTCATCCTCATCAACTTCAAACTAGTTATTTCCTGCAACAATTCAATTCCTGAACATATAGGCAGAACAGTTGCTCGAACAGCTCTATTTTTTATGAAAGCTATTTTGTTCCATCTAAAAGGATGATTAGACGGTAAAAACTTGCGATGGCAATTGAATCACGATTGCTTACCCCCTATAGGAAGAGTGAAAGAATCTATGAGTTCCTTGCAATATGAACATGCAAGTCTACCCTGAGTACTCCAACTAGACAATATACTGTACGCAGGAAAGTCACTCACAGTCCATATTAGAGCAGCTCGCATCTGAAAATTCTGCTTCATAGACACATCATATGTTTCAACGCCTATATCCCACAACCGTAGCAATTCTGTAATCAGAGACTGCAAAAATACATCCAACTTTTGTTTTGGATTATTTGGTTTGGGAACTATTATAGATAGGAATATGTACTCCTTCTTCATACACATCCTTGGAGGCAGATTATATAGCGTCGCTATAATTGGCCATGATGAGTATTGTTGTCCAGATTGTCAAAAGGTTAGAAGCCATTAGTGCATAAGCCCAAACGAACATTGTGAATTTCAGAAGCAAAATCTGGATTCACCCGATTGAAATGCTTCCATGCTATATAATCTAAACGATGTCGCATTACCCCATCTTCCTCTACATGTTCCGCATGCCATCTCATATGCTTTGCAGTTGCCTCAAAGGCATACAATCTCTGCAACCTCAGATTCACAGGAAAGTAAAACACAATCTTATATGGAACATTTTTTTTCAATGGACATGCACCCCTATGTCTTGGCTTATATCTTGGCCAATCACAAAACTTACATGCAATTAGATTATTATCTTCACCCCAAACCCTGCATTAATTTCTTGGTGTTTTAGAAACTATCAACCATTGTGTTATCTACAGGCAACGACTCGTTGTACCATTGTAATATCTCATGATAACACCTTTCAGATAGATGATGTTCTAACTTGATATTCAGAAGTCATGCCACAACAAATAATTTAGACTGTTTCTCACAGCTAGGCCATAATTCTTCGTTAGCTGCCTCTAACATGTCATACAGTTTATGAGCGGTCAGATTTGTAGCTTCCTCTATTCGATCCTAATCAAAATCTAGCCCAGCGGCATCCATTAACATATTATGGTATGTAGTTGGAGGACAACTGTCCATATCTTTAACACCTACTTCTGCCATGGTTGAAGATCCAGACCCACTGACTTTACCATTTAAATACCATTCAAAATACCCTGGTACAAAACCCTTCTTCAAAATGTGCAACTTGACAATATCTGGCTCAAGGAAATTTCGATTTTAACATTTCTTATGGCTACAAGGACATCGAACACTAGTCTCACTCATGCATTATGGCTGAGATATCGTGAATTGCATGAATTGGTCTAAACCCTCCAAGAATTTCATATTCAAATACCCATCAGTAAGTCTAGAGTACATCCAATTCCTATCGGTCCTCATAATTATTCCTTGTACATTCAACAGTATTAATTTATTTTTTATATCACACAAACAAAATTGCATTTAAATTTATATGTTTGGTTATAATTTTAATTAAATTCGCAACATCTAATTCTACATCCTTATATCTCCCTCCCTATAAGGTAAGAATTTAACCCATTTAGAAACTCATTATTGCATAACTGTTACTATTACATTCTACACTCATACATTTGCTGAAATTTCGACAGCATCTCCCTACAGTTCTCCTAGTGCACCACATTGGAAAAAATCCACATAATCAGGATATTACTTCAATGTGCACTAAGAGAACATGGTGGAAGATAGTACCAAAATTTTAGATATTTGTATGAAATAAGAATATACACAGATAGTTACACACATAATGAGATCTCTAAACTGCCCAACTTGGACAATTCGATATCCTCTTACCATCCGATGAGCAGGATATCAAACGGGATCTACAGCTAATTTTAAATATGTTAATCATTTTAATTAACAATATTTTTGGACATTCAATTGTAAAAGTCCAAAAACAAAATTAAATCCATTTAAATTCATTTAATAACAAAATGGTATAGATTCGCCGTACAAATAATAATTGTAATATCACAACATAGGAACATAGAATCAAAATTAATAAAAAAAATTCACAAGATAAATACAAAATGTTGCTGAATACGATACAAATTTATAAATGCATTATACTTTTTTCTATTTTTTTACCTTATCATAATTTTACACATATATATTATTACTTAATAATAAGGTTATTAATATTATATTAGATATTTTTTATATCATTTAGGAAAAAATTTAATTAAAATTCTTCTTAATCATTTTAATTTTGAATATTCAAATTTTAATTATTTGTTAGCATTAGTTAAGCCATTATGTACTATTATATTTTATAGACTATTTTTCCTTTAAGAGGATATTTGTCATTTTTTTAAAATCTTATGAAATGTATTTAAAATTTAATTTTTAATGGAAAATTTTTAAGTTATTACTTTCTTTTTATTTTTCATCGAAATATTTTTACTTCTAACTATTTGCAATTTCTTATTTTTTGTATTTTATAAAATGCATTTATATTTCAATTTTTGGTAGCATATTTGTGAATTTTTTTAATTTTTTAATTTGATGAGAATTTTTAGTATTTTATGAAATTCATAAAAAATAAATTTCACTTTTTATGGTATGATTATTTTCTTTTTATTTTTCGTCAAAATATTTTTACTCATAACTATTTGCAATTTCTTATTTTTTTTGTATTTTATAGAATGCAATTATATTTCAATTTTTGGTAGCATATTTGTGGATTTTTTTAATTTTTTAATGTGATGAGAATTTTTTATATTTTATGAAATTCATAAAAATTAAATTTCACTTTTTATGGCATGATTAAACATAAATTTATTAATCATTTTGTTGGTATTATTAACGGATTTATTTAAATAAAACCAAAATTACGTCACATATATATACATCTATAAATTCACATTAACTTAACAACATAATTAAAAATTACATTACAATATATAAATCAACTACAAATTACAAATTCACATCGCAACATTTATTTTTTCATATACATTTACAAATAAACATGACAAACTACAAATTATACATAAGATAGTTAAAAAAATATTACATTCCAAATTATTATATTTATATATTAGTATAAATAAATTAAATTGCAGTACGGACCTCTTGAAGTGAGAATCCGACTTATATTGTTGGTCCACACATCAATTATCTAAAACAAAATTAAAATTTTATTAATAAAACTAAGATAATTAAAATAATTACTAACACAATTTAATAAAATAATTTCACCATATTTAATACTATCATAAATTTATAAAAAATTTATTAAGCTTAAAAATATAAAATATCTTAAATTAAAAAATTTATTAGCATGTATATATATATCAATATAAATTTATATATATATACAAATCCCTAAACAATCTAAACAAAAAATTAATAAATTTTCAACAAAACCAATCTAAAACAAAATTCAAAAATCTAAACAAAAATTCAATTGAAATCATAATCAATAATAAGGTAATCATGTAAATACTGGTGGAAAAATGAAATCTCCAGTGAGAGATGAACACCAGCCGGTATACGAGAGAGTGATAGAGAGAAATGGCAGCAGCAGCGGAGAAGAGAAGAAGAAAAAGAAAGGGAAGAGAGAAAAAAGAAGGTTAACAGCTTATATTTTATGATTACTGATGGATTAATGGATAGTGCCATATGATTAAAAAATCCGTTTGTAATCAGTTAGTAAAAGGCTAAAGGCTGTAAAACACGCGCCTATTTTTTTACTTTCGTCGGTATTTCGTCAGCATTATTTATAATTTATTGATGGAAAGCCTACTGCCACATGACATTCCGTCAGTAATCCATCAGTAAATATTTTGATTCCCTCGAAAACTTTCTGCCTCTATTTTTCAATACGGTTAGTATTCCGTCAGCATCTAGTCAGATTTACTAACAGATTATTGATGGAATGCCTACTATAACAAATAATTTTGTCAATAATCTATCAGTAAATGTCTTAATTACCTCCAAAATATTCTCGCATATCTTTTTTCATATGTAATTGGTCACTAAACTATCGGTAAAATTTAATCGCTGTCTGTCAGTATATTCCGTCTGTATTTTGTTAGTAATCTTGCTTTTTACCAATAAACGGTTAGTAAAGAGACGAGCGTTGCTAAAAAGTATTTTGTTAGTATTCTGTCAATATTCGGTCAGTATTTAGTTACAGATTTCAGTCCGTCGCTAATTTTCATCAGTAAATCGTTAGATTTTTGTAGTGGATAGGGCTCAAGGAGAGCAATTGTCAAATCTTTTCAATCTTAATAATCAATTTGGTTCATGTAATCAGATAAACTAAATGGACTTCCCTGCAACTTTGATGGATATTGAAGATGCCATAAGGGCCACAGTTAAGAGCGAAAATTTAAAACGGAGAATTGGGCTGGGCTCTTTAACAAATACTTACAGTAAAGATAGAGCTAAAAGACCCAAGAGTTGGAATGGGCTGAAAGTAATTCAGACTAAACAATTTAAAAATCCAGCAAACTTAAACAAGCCATTGTTCATATATACAGGGATTGAAGATTAGAACATAATGCTTAAAATTCCAAGCCCTAATCTTGAACAAACTTCTCTAGAAGATGTTGTCATTCACCAGCTTAAAGATTGGGGTACAATTGAAGAAAGTAGTACTCAACAACAAGAGGTGATTGAGCTCATGGCCACAGAGAAATGAGTAAAGATTAAACAACTGGCCAGAAGGAAATTTTAAGATAGCAAGGAAGGCAAAGTAGAGTGTTTTAGTAAGGAAAAATAACTTGAATCTTTTAAACTTCAAGAAATTTCTGAAGGTGGACAACAAGAGGTGAATGAGGTGTTTATCCTTTCTGATCAGGGCGCTGGTGGCTCGCCTAAAGCCACCAGGGAGCCATGAAGCAAATTCCATAGAATTGTCATGGATTAGGGTGATCCTTGACAGTTTAATATTTGGGGAATCTTATTTCCTCACACCACCTAAAGTTGGTTTTCATATCAGAAACTAAGAATGGCATGGGATATCTTGAAAAACTTTGGAAAAGGTTTCATTTTAATCGAGCTATGTATGTTGATCCTGCTGGCATTGTAGAAGGTCTCCTTTTGCGATGGCAGGATACTATAGAAATTACTGTGTTGGTCAAATCTGCTTATTTTATTCATGTCAAATGTTTAAGGAAAGATAATGAAAAATCATAGGTTCAATCATTTATGTATGGAAACCCACACAATGTAGATAGATGTGCAATTTTTGAAGAATTGCTCCAGCTGAAGCCAAGGGAGGATGAAGGTTGGGTTTGTTATGGTGATATGAATGTAATAGCTAATTCTAATGAGAAGTGTGGAGGAAGGCATGTTAGAGATTATAATACCAGGAACTTTATTTGCTGGATAAATAAAGGAGAGCTGCTGGACCTAGGCTTTAAGGGTCCCCCTTTTACCTGGTATAACAAACTAGAAGAAGAGAGGAGTATTGCAGAACAATTATACAAAGTATAACCTAACTCCCAATGGAGAATCGAATTTAGTTTGGTTATCATTTTTCATGGGAAGTTAATAGGCTCGGATCACCTACCTCTTATTCTTGACTTAAATGCTTATAAAAGTCATTTTTGAGGAGGTTTTCGATTTGAGAGTAAATGGCTGCTGAATCAGAATTGGAAGTTTGTTGCTAGTGGTGCATGGAGATCTTGTCCTCAATCAGCATCTCTAGAAGGGATTGAAAGTAAATTAGAGACTTGTGCTAAGGAGTTGAGTAGCTGGCGTAAGTCATAGATTGGGAATAGCAAAATTAAAATTCAGAGCATTCAAAACTAGTTAGAGAAACTCTATGCGACTCCAATGGATGAAAAAGAAAAAATTAAGGAGAAGCAACTATTGGATGAACTAAATACCTTATGGAAAATGGAAAAGCAATTCTAGACGCAACGATGCCATATTCAATGGTTAAAGTAAGGGGATCGTAACACAAGATTTTTCAATGCATCAACAATGCAGAGAAAGCAAAGAAATCTGATCCTAAGATTACAAGGGCATGATGGAAGATGACTTTGGCAAGAAAAAGAAATCTCTCAAGAAATTTCATCATTGTTTTTTAATCTATACTCCTAATTATGAGGAAGTGTTGAGTAAAGTAAGGGTGATTGTACCAAATGCCTTAAATGAAAGTTTAACAAGCCCAATTCAAGATGATGAAGTGAAGAGTGTTGTTTTCTCCTTTGGAAGTATGAAAGCACTAGGACCTAATGGCTTCTCTAGATTATTTTTTCAAAGCAGTGGGGATGATATTCATTTGGAAATAACAGCAACAATTAAGAATTTTTCCCCTTAAGAATCATGTTAGAATCTCTCAATTGGACTTATATTGCTTTTATTCCTAAAGTTGCTACACCAATACAGGTATCTCAATTTCGTCCTATCAGTTTATACAATTTTATTTATAAAATTATTTCAAAGATCATTGTGTTGATATTGAAACCATGGATGAATGATCTTATTCATAAGTGTCAGGCTGCTTTTATTCCAAATCGATGCATTCAAGACAATATTCTGATTGTTCATGAAATCTTGCATGCTTTTAAAAAAATGAATCACAAATAGAAATTTGGTTGTGCTCTCAAACTAGATATGTTAAAGGCATATCATAGGGTGGAATGGGGATTTCTTTTGGCCATTCTTAGTAAAATGGGTTTCTCTACACAATTTGTTAATATTATCAAGCAATGCATCTCGACTGTGTCCTATGCTATTTTGATTAATGGAAAACCAACAAAATATTTTAAACCTTCAAGAGGTTTAAGGCAATGAGATCCTTTATCTCCTTGCCTTTTTATTCTAGTTTCAAATGTTCTTTCTTTTATGATAGAAGAAGCAACTCAACGAGGAGTTCTCAAAGGTTTTAAAATTAATAAAAGTTGCCCAAGTATAACTCATATGCTTTTACTGATGATACAATCCTTTTTGGAAATGCTTCCTTACAAGAAGCTACTGAATTCAAAAATCTTTTTGTTGCTTATAAGAAAGTATCTGGTCAAAGTATAAATGGAAGAAAGTCATCTGTGATTTTTAGCAATAATACTCCTACTGATGTGAAAGAAAAAATTACTTCTTTCCTTGGTATGCAGCAGATGGTGGGAGGAGAAAAATACTTGGGACTCCCTGCACAATGGGGAAGATCCAAAATAGCAGCCTTAGATAGTCTAGTTCAAAAGGTGAAAAGTAAAGCACAAGCTTGGAAACATAAATTTCTCTCTCATGCAGGACGGGAAGTAATGATTAAATCAGTATTGACTGCAATTCCATCATATATCATGTCTTGCCACAAATTGCCAAAGGTAATTTGTCAAAAGTTAAATGGCATTCTCTCTAGATTTTGGTGGCGAAATGATCAAGAGAAAAGAGGCTTGGCTCTCTATAGCTGGTGTAAAATGGCTAAATCTAAGTATCAGGGAGGGTTGGGTTTCAAAGATCTAGAAGCATTTAATCTTGCTATGTTGGCAAAACAAATATAAAGGCTTTTAACAAAGCCTCCTTGTTTGTGGGCAAGGGTTGTAAAAGCAATATATTTTCCTCATGAAGAATTCTGGACTGCAAAAGTGAGTCATAGACCCTCTTGGAGTTGGTCAAGTATTTTATCTACTAAGGAATTAATTAAAGCTGGAGCAAGGAAAAATGTTCATAGTGGTTTAGGGGTGAAATTTTGGGAAGATCCTTTGGTGCCTTATATTCCTATTTTTCATATCCAATCTCCTAGACCATTATCCTTTTTTCCTTTCTATGTTGTAGACCTTACAAAACCAAATAGAGAATGGAATTATTCTCTTATTAATCAATTATTCAATTTTTAGGAAGTAGAGGCAATTAGCAAAATTCCAATTAGTGTTGCAGGCGGTGAAGATCATTAGGTATGGCACTTGGAAAAAAAAAGGGCCATTTTTCTGTAAGGTTTGCATATAGATGGCTACTAAATTCTCATGAAATTCTTAGACATTCAAATAGTCTAGCTTGTTATTTATCACACTCTTCTATGCTGTGGAAGAGCATTTGGAATATTAATCTTCCTCCAAAAATTGCTACTTTTATCTGGAAAGCATGTCTTAATATACTAGTGACCAAAGAAAAATTATATCAATGAAATATGATAGTCAATCCTATTTGTGATATTTGTGGCAAGGAATAGAAACAGTGGAGCATGTGCTTTTTCACTGTGATCATGCGCGAACTTCATGGTTTGGCTCCCAATGGAACTATTGTCCAAATCCTAATATTCTTAATTCTTTTGCATATTGGTGGTTGGCTCAAGTGTTTTTCTTCAAAAGCTCAAAGGATCTTAATCCACCAAAGCATATGGTTTTTTTGTGTTGGGTTTTATGGAAGCAAAGAAATGGTAGGATTTTTCAACAAAAAGATATTGATCCTTTGAAAACAGTGGAGTTGGCCAACAAGTTTTTTCAAGAGTATCAACAGATTCAGAGTTCTCTGTCCTTAAATATTTTTAGAAGGAATGATGGTAAAGATAGATGGAAGCCTCCGACAGCAGGTATTATTAATGCAAATATTAATGCTAGTTTTAGTACTGAAACATGAATAGCAGCCTTGGCAGTGATTTTTACGGAGAAAAGTGATAAGTTGATTGATTGTATAGCTTGCAAAATCAAAACTAGATCTCCTCTCATTGCTGAAACTCAAGCGTTAATCTTAGCAATTAAACATGCTGTTAAGGCTAGGTATATGGAGATTATTATTGAATCTGATTGTAAAACCCTTGTTGATGACTATTCTATTTCTACTTAAGCAAGCAATTAGGAAATCTAGTCACTTTTATCTGTAATTAATGAACTAAAATTATGTTTTGACTATTTTTGTATTGGCTGGGTTGGAAGATGTGCAAACAAACCTGCACATTGGGTGGCTACATCCCTACTTAATAATGTTTTATCTCCTACATAAAGTGTTGTACAACCTCCTAAGCTTTGTGCTTTGTTGTACTCTGATGTTTCTTGTTGAATGAATTTAAATTTGGCAAAAAAAAAAAAACATTTTTTAAATTTGGACTCCACTCTTGAAAAGGCCTAGTCTAATAATATTACATGAGATTGTAAGGATTCAAGGAGATGCCTAGCGAGGCAAGGAGGTCCATAGACCTTATGTCAGGGGAAATTCTATTTCTAATCACTCATTTTCTCTTTATATTTTCTTTCTTTTTATAACTTCTCTTTATTTAAATTTTCTTCTCACAATCTCCTGTTTTCCTTTTCTACTCCTTTAATTTTTACAACCCCTTTTTTCCAATAACAAAAAAAATTACTATCCCCTTTCAATTGCACAACCTCTTTTCACGTTGGAACCTGTCTTTCACTTTCACCATAACCCCAAACCCTTCAAAATAAAATACGCAACAAGAAAATGTTGTGAATTTTATTAGATGAAAATTAAATAGATACATAGGACATAGTTACACTGTGACTATTGTGAATTTTATTAGATGAAAATTAAATAGATATATAGAACATAGTTGCATTGTGACTATCTTCTAAAAGCAAACAAGCTTTAGTAATTCAATCATTCAATTTCAAAGAGAAAAATAAAAAATCATAATAATAAGAAAAAGAAAAAAGATTTGCAATCTCCATTACCAGCGTCAATGTTTCAAGTGCTTAGCATGAATTTAGAAACTCATCTAGTCATCTATGAGAAGCATCTTTCAATTGTTGCCTTTTCAAGTAAGAATGGCCATAGTAAATTGCTTGTGGCAATGAAAATTTATACTATAGTTGATTGATTATTTCATTGAAGAAATTATCAAATGTAACATATATATTGAAAATATTGAAAATAGCTAAAAGATTAAGCGAAAGAATTTTCTTCAAAGACTTCCAAGAAGCTTTTAATTGTTTGCACTATGGGGTAAATTTTATGTAATTTTGAAAAGAGACTGAATTTTGAATTATACGAAGTAAATATATAGGAAAAATGATGTGTACAATAAGAAAGAGTAAATATATAGGGATACTAACTAAATTCACAATAAGAAAGAGTAAATATATGTGTACAATAAGAAAGAGTAACTTCTCATTGCAGATTTTTGTTTTGGAGGGTTGAGAATTATGATGAAAGTAAAAGACGGAGTCTAAGATGAAAAGAGGTTGTACAATTGAAAAGCAATTGTAATTTTTTTTTATTAGAAAAAAGGGGTTATAAAAATTAAAAGAGTAGAAAAGAAAAAGAGAGGGTTGTGAAAAGAAAATTTTAAACAAAGAGAAAGTTATAAAAAAAAAAAAAAAAAAAAAAAAAAAAAAAAAAAAAGAGAGAGAGAATATAAAAAAAGACTTGGAAGTTGGAAATAGAATTTCCCGAATGCTAGACCTAATTGCATTAGGCCTAACTAGGTCATAGAAAGGGTGAGGCCCAATTAGCAGTTCGGTAAGATTTTGCTCAATATTAACATGCAACAAACAAAACTAAACTTAAAATTTGTCAAAATATAATAAATATATTGTTCGAAAATAACTTAAATCGAATCAATTTTAGTTGAAAATAAGTTCGAGAGCACTAAGAGGATTTTTCATTAATATCTTACGGGAAAAGGTACAATTATTCCCTTGAAATATATTCAGCGGCACAAATAATTTTTTTTTTTTTGAAAAAAAACATAGTCATGCCTCCTAACTATATCCAATAGCACAAGTAAATTCATATTTTTTTTCCCAATATATTTTTTTTAAGTCGAACACATAAGTCTTTCTATCATAAAAGCAAGTAACTACAGTTTTTTTTTTAAATCATTGTTAATAAAATTTTTTATTTTATTTTATTTTATCTTTAATGGATTTTTTTATATTATATTATTTTATCTTTAAATAAATATTTAATATTCTTGTATTGAAAATTTATTGATTTAATATAAATAATTAAAAAAATATAGGCTTAATTAAGGATAAACAAAACTGAACCAATACTGAAAAATCGAACCAAACCGACTGGTGAAAAAACGCATCCAATAACACGTTATCATTTGCACCATTTTGGTGCAAATGAATAGCAAAAATGGTGCAAATGAATAACGCATAGCCAAGCAATGAATATAAAATAATTTTTATTTATTTTTTAATTTATTGTATTTAAAATATAATTTAAGTTGTAAAATCAATTTGAAATAAAACAATACTAAAATAAATATTAATTTTTTAATTTAAATTTAAAATATGTTATAATTGAAATTAAAATTTATCTATAATTTGTTTTAAATTTAAGTTAAATTTTTAAATAATTTAATAATAAAATGTGAAATATATGAGATAAAAATTAATTAAATAATGTCATTGGGGCCACAAATTGCAGAGTCAAATTTAATGGAGATCATGGTTTTGAAATTGCACATGGAGAGGATATACATGTATTATTCATTGACAAGAGGGTATGCACATGCAGGCCATTGGACCTTTATGGCATTCCATGTGCACATGCCATCTGTGCATTATTGCATGATAAAAAGAATTTAGAAACATATATACCTCACTAGTATCATAAGGCTACATTCTCTGCTGCTTACCAGTACCATCTCCAACCAGTTAGGGAAAGGAAATTTTGGAAGTTCAATCAATTTGAACCAATCCAAGACCCAACTGTCCATACAACTGCTAGTAGGAGGAAGAAGAATAGAGCCAAGCAGGTTGATGAGGATCAACTCAAGAGGAAAACAGGGAAATTCAGCAGGAGGGGCACAATAATCAAATGGGAGCCAAGGAGATGGGTGGGAAATGCAAACGAGTAGTAAGGAAGAGGGCAATATCAGGATATGGAGTATATATCAATGAAAATAGTGGCAAGATTGTATATAATGTAAGTTAAAACTCACTTTAACTATCATGCATGCATAT